>KB666509.1:4953687-4980898 GCA_000349065.1 Anopheles quadriannulatus | reverse complement strand
ACCCGAAACTCGGCTGAGCTTGGGAGCAGGCTGGCGGCCCGCGGGAAGGTGATTGCGAGAAATCATTATCGACGGATGTGCTTTTCATTATTGTGTTACAGCTGATATCATTATTATAACTGCGAAATAACGGTGGTACGGATAGGAAGGGGGGGGGGGGGATGAAGGAATAAAAAAATGAAGCAAAACTCAACCTCCGGGTCCGAGGCCAACGAACGGAGTCGGACGGAAAAAACCTTTGGCCAATATCAAACTAATTAACTTCACCCACCTACCCACCCTGGTGCGTACCGTGGCGGACGGTGGCTTCCGCGAATTGACCTTCCTGCCGGCACGGTTGTGATACGGAATGTGTGTGTGTGTGTCTTTTTTTTTTGTTCTTGGCATGGCTGGGTACCGTCATGACCACCCGGATGGATGGGGGGGCATATTCTTGCCCGGCAAGTGGTTGCAGTTTCGGTGCGGAAATATGATGAGATTGCATTTCTCTTTCTTTATTCGCATCACACATACAGCCACAGAACGCTCTTGCATGCGTGAATGATGCAGCCAGTTGGGTCTTGTCGACATTGCTGCTGCACATTGCACCCTGCAACCCGGTAACACTGAGGAGATGAGAAAAGTGGACGTCCTTTACTTTTCCTTGGAAACGCATTCTTCACAAAAAGAGAAAGAGAGCGAGAGATATCCCGAAAGCAATTCTTCTCCAAAAAAGAGTCCAGGGGTTGGAAGGGCATACTTTCGACATGAAAATTATGGGGATGCGACCAGACTGTAACCCTCTATGGTGAGGGTTTGGTATGGTGCAGACACACACACAGACAACATGCACTTAATTTAGTGTGTGGCGTGTGCTGTGAGGAAGGGCACAGGGAGGGCCAGAATCACAGGCTGTCCGGCCAGATGAGGCTGCGGGTTTGCCTTTTGTTTTTGGTGTCCGGGTGAAATTTTTGTTTGACAAGTTGGCTGTCCGTTTTGCTTCGTTTCTGATTTATGAAAGGAGCGCGATGGATTCATGTTTCGTGCGTTTTTTTTTGTGTTACTGCAGCGTTTAAACGGTTTCGCTCAAATGGAACAATGGTATGCAAACGCCCGCTTTGGCAGCACATTGTGTGTCTCTGTGGCTTTGAAAGCCGGTTTGCTGCGTACCATATGTTAGCGGTTTGTATGGGTTTGATTTTCAAAAAATCAATGTACAAAAGGGACATGTTTGATTTGTCAAATGAATGGATTGTTTGGAATTGGGGTTTAATGATAATGGTTTTACATTGTTCCAAATTATGACTTTTGGATAAAGCTGTTTCAGTAAGGAATAAAATATGTATCAATAGACTGGACAAAGGGAAGGACATTGTCCTCGCTGGAACATGTATTTTGGCATTTGTTTCAGTGATTTGTTTTGGTTTTGTGCTGATCCTAGTGATGTTGCGATAACTACAGCGATCATAAAAATAGGGCATTCTCTCACATTCTTATCTAATGAGAAGATGCATTGAAACATGGACGCTTCGTTCAAATGTTATGTTATTGCTATCAATTTAACTCTAGGATTTTCTATGCATTTTAGGGATGTCAGCAAATGACGGACACCTGATATGGGTAGAATCAACACTTATCGAAAGACATTGAAAATTCAAGCAGTTTGATGTATTTTAACATTACATGCAACTTTCCGTTTTCATGGTACATAATAAAACATTTTATGTTCATCTGTAAAGAAGATTTGAAGAAATTTGAGGTCTGTGTACGAGTCTTTCAATGAATCCCAGAAAGCACGAAACCTTGATGACACCTCTGGCACGAGCAGCATAAGTTACTTCAGGTCAACATGAATTTCGCATTGATAAATCGCAAAATCATTCAGTCTCAGCTCGAATTTACAAAACTTTTTGAAAGGCTCTGCGACTTTTTCCAGGTGGATGTCAAAAGCTAGCTACTAAACGTTTATCTTTGAAATACCATAGAAACCTTATTCTAGGAGCAAAAGGTATCGTTCTCTTTGATCTTGAGCAAGAATTGAGCTTGCACTTTTACTCAATGGTTTCTGTCTTCTGAACGACCTTGCGAAGGAAATTAACCGTCATCTGTTTTTCAACTATTGATGGCAGAAGCAAAATAGATCAAGTTTGGGTGTCCGTATTTTGCACTTTAATGACCAAAATACAAGCTTCACAAGATCCACAAATTGCATTTGAAATCTTCTACGTTTTAAAAAGTTTTTACTTCAGAAAAACTATTGCCCAATTTAATTGCCTACAAAAACAGATGCGATGTAAGACCTTTGGATGACCTGCGAAACTGTACTTATCGTTGAAAGTTCGAGGACATTCAAAACCTGGCAGATGTTATTGTAATCTTATTATAGTGATTGCACATTCTTGTTATGAATTGTAAATTATAGCTTGAGTCGTATTCCCCTTATCACCGTATCTTCGCTAATTTCACCCAACAAAGAAAAGCTTTATTAATGACAATAATTTCGTATAAAAAGTACTCTAACTGGGCTCCACCGGTTAATAAGCGACAGATCTTCATAAGCGAAATTAATTCATTAAATTAGGTTATTAAAAAAGCAGAGAGCTAACGATCTGCGAACAATTCCTTAATTGACTTCAGTTTTGCTGTGAAGCTTTGTAAAGCTCATACGTCCCATTTCGAACAAACAAAAAAGCAAAGCCACAGTCGGACTAACATCCCCCGTTTCTTTGCGGTCGGTTAATGTGCACGGGAACGGTACGGAACGCCGTATAAGCTACAAGATCAAACCATGTCCATCGACATGTTGCACAACTTTATTACGGCGACGACGGCCAGCGTGAGTGTGTTTTGCGCTGTGTGCCTGCACATGATTTACGAATCCACCTGACCCGATCCTTTGCCAGCGCTTGGTCTGCGTCGTTTGAATGGTTCAGGAAGGGCATAAAAACATACGCGCGCAAGAACTCTACCACCGGTCGGTACCGTTTAGCGGAAGAGAGCGCCGTCTAGGAAAGAGCTGGCCACGGTTGCGAAAGACAAATGCAGCATCGGGTAAAGTGCATGTGTGCATCGCGAACACATCGCACTGGGTCTGGGGAACGACATGAAGGTTCGGAATAATAAATGAAACCGTCACCGGCCGAGATGACCTCTTGTGTGCGGGATCTCTGTGCGCGCGCGAATGTACAACATGCGCTGTCAGCGTTTCTTCGTTTCACAGTACCGTCCCCGACCGTCCGGTAAGGATCGGTTGGTGTACGATCGTTTGGTTTGGATCGCAGGTACACTAGCAAGGAAAATCCATGCTGCACACGGGATGGACTGTGTGCGGTGAACGAAAATGGTGTCAATTGAATCAACCCCACGACTGCTCAGCCTAGCAAAAGGGGTAGGTCCACACGTGAGGTGGACTAAGACGTCGTTTTCGTCGACCGTTCGTCGCTGATCGCTGATGACATCGTCATTGTGCGGGGTCATGCCGGTCGCAGGTTAACCTAATGAATCAGCCCAAGACCTCCCGTTGGATGTAGCGGTACGGTTGGATTAGAGCGCTGTTGGCATGAAGGGGAAGTAGAAAGGTAAAATATAAAAAGGGTAGATATGAAAGGAATTAATATTCAAAGTAAAACACAAACTAAGCAATATGTAATGATAACTGATATATTCAGTGGAAACCGAACAAAACAAGTAAGGTAATTGCAAAACTAGATAATAAAATTAAGTATAAAATTAATTTAAATTAATATAACCAATTTGACAGAATCTCTGGGATCGGTCTCTCCTGAATAATAATACAGGAAATTACATTTTAAACTAATTATAATGTTCTTTTTTCAATAATCTCAAAAGATGGAACAAATTTGAGCAAATCTGTAAATGTGAAATAGAACATGACGTGACATGACATAAAAATAAATCTCTTTTCGTCATACTTCGACATAAACGCTGACCGTTGAAAATTAAGCCACCGGATCACGCATACCAACCCGTCCGCACAAACGCACGCATTCCAGGCAGCTGGAATTTGGAAGACCTTTTTCGGTTAGCACAGCCAACAATCTGCCATAATCGTTCCTGGTACGGCCGGGGAGCGTCCCAGGCGAACGACAGGAACGTGGAGCTAAATGTCGCCGTTTTTGGGATTGGACGTAATTGGACTCTCGTTCGAGTTGGAAACAGGCAGAGAATGGCAGCAACGAGGATGGAGAGGAACGCAAAGCGATAAATAAGAATCGACAGCAATCATAATTTCATCGAAACATGATACATGTAATTGATTTTTTCCCCCGCTTACCTCGTCGCTTTAGGGCGGAAGGATTTCGAACCGGCAATCGAACTGGCGCCGAACACAACCGCGGATGGCACCGAATGGGGTGTGTTTGGGGCGAGCGGGTATGAAACATGATGAGATCAAATTGTACTGGACCCCAGCCGGACAGGCCAGGATGGTCGGCAGCGAAGGAGAATGGCACAGCCGAACAGGTTCGGGCGGAAATAAAGTACAGAATTTCAATGACCTACTTTGCTTGGCTCAGGAGCTACGGGCGCCATGACGAGATCCCACTAGAAATCCTTCGGGGAATAGGAAAGAGTGGCAACACGGCCAAAAGAGGCTCTCATCTTCAAAGAAAACAATAAAAAAGGAAGCATGAGCCATCCGGGTTTGCTGACATGACAATTTTGCAATCATCGACAAAGTGGATCGATTAATATCCTGGTGCGTGCATTCCCGGTGGTATTTTGCGGCAGTGGGAACAATTGTCCGGAGGATTTTTTTTTGGGAATACGAACGTAAGATGAGTTCCAGATTTTGTGCTGTGGCTCCTCTGCATCCCTTGTTTTTGCGAACACTTTTATTGGATTCGTGAGTTAATTTATCATCTCGCTTTGTAGCTCTCTCGCTCTCTTCTGGTGTGAAGGATGATAATAACAACAACAAAAAACCCTCCAAGGAAAGAACACACAATCACTCGCAATAAGAAAAGCAAAACTCTTACCATTGGTTTCTTATCACTTTCCCATTATCGATTATGGAGTGCAGCAAGTAGAAACTTTTGCACGGACAGTGACGAAGCCATTCCCGAGCATCCCCTTTTGGTGGGGTCGAATCGAAATGATGTTTTCTGTCCGTCATCAATCATGCTGCTACCGTGAAAAAGGGTGTATGGGGGAGAATGGGGTGGCATAGCAGAGTCTGCACCGTTCACCTTGCACTGTGCACAGCAATGACCTTCTGAAAAGCTCTGGCTCGATTTTATTATTTTCGCCACGGCAAACGAATTATTGACACGTTGCGCTGTGCACGCAACGCAACAGAGGGGAGGAAGCGCATGCGAAGCAAAAAAAAAAGGAAAGGACCTTTCATTATGTCGTTTCACCCCGGCAGAACCGAGGCAGCAACCGGGTCCACAACGGCCAACACAGTGGCCGGGGCTTTCGAAGTGTGATCGTGACGGAGCCGTAAAGCGAACGCATTAGCAATGATAACGGGCTAACGGTTTATGATAATAAGGTTCACGGTATGCGGGAGCGTGTATGTAATCAGCATACGTGCGACGGGAGTAATGATGAAGTGATCGCATGTGTGTGTGTGTGTGTGCCGAGGCGAACGATAATGGTGGTTGGTTATTCCTTTACTTTTCGGGGTTCGTCGTTTCATGGTGAGGAAGATTTTTGTATTTATGTTACATTGTTTATGTCGGTTTTGATTTACAGGTGCATTAAGGGGTGTATTTTGACTATAATTTGAGTGTGAAACAAAATGTATTTTATCAGATTTAATTAAATTTGAAGTGGTTTAGTAATAAATAGGCAATACAATGCACGTGATAGACTCTCTAAGCTACTCTACTACCCCACTATACAATAAAACACATTCGAAATTTTGAAGAAATTCATATCTTGTGACAAGAATTTTCTTGAGGCTTTGATCCTTTTGTACAGAAGATGGCAGTTAACGGTGGTTTGTATCCAAAAAAGCATGTTTAGTACAATAAGTATGATTATTATTATTATGTTACTATTATGTATTAGTCTTTTGTAAAATTGAGCTAAACCTTCGAAACAAGTTACAAAACCATTCCTAGGATTAAGAAATTCTGAACCTGAACAAATCTTTTCCAGCACTGATTGAAAAGAACGATAGAAATAAATGCATAACTAGCTACAAATGGCATTAAAATATTAGCAAAATAACGATTTAAAAAAATACTGTGTAAATTAAATGTGATTTTAAAACTGAAACTTAATTTGCTCTCCTAGTGTGTTATATGTGAACAACATTTGTAATATTGGTTCACTGGAACAATAGAGAGTGATGCTTACATCTATAATCTGATGAAAAACGTACATCACTGTTCTAACTTTAGATTTTTAGTGTTATTTTTAATAATATTATTTATTTAGTCGAATTATTTTACTCGAAGTCCACTCGATATGGCTATTTTTACATATTTAGATGTTTTCCTAATTTCCTACAAACTATAATATAATCAATAGTTGCTTGAGTCACCTTTACAATTCAAAAGCCACTACCAGCAACACACCGAGTAAAAGGAAATTCATAATTTTTCACCCAAGATAAACTTATACACCTCAGCACCGGAGCGGATGCTTAATTCACCTTTAATTACATCCATTCTCCGCATGCGAACGGGCCAAATGAATGTGCTTCCCGGTCGCAAGGGGTCAGGAATGTGCATGTGAAAATCTCGACAGCAAAGCCCTGCACCGCCGCGTCGGACCTTATCGCAGGTGTTAATACCGCTTTCCCCATTTCCACTATCAGCGCTCGGGTGATCGAGTGTGGCCTCTCGGAATGCCGCTCGACTCCACCTTCTAGACGCAGGCACTTGGGAGGGCCACCGTCTCAACCGAGCCACCCACCCGACGGAACCGTCGGACGACACTCTGGGACCGCCGATTGTAGTTTAACCTTTTGCCTGACCCGTGCCTTACCCAACGATGGTTCGTAAGAAAACATAAAGCCTCACAGATGCATCTTCCCGCGCGCCCAGCGGTTTCATTGCCCTCTTTGCGCAATGGTTGGTTTAGAGCGCGTTGATCAAGGGAAGAGCCGTAATCGTTTGCGACTTTGGACGCGCGTCGGTGTTCGCGAATTAGAAAGGGTTTCTTCGGCGGTGCATGTAGGCTCGGTTGAGGGCTAGCACTCTTGCTAAACGATTGCGATAATTCAAAACACATGTACATAGACAACAAATTATCGTCATCATCAGCTTATTGCACCGTTTGCCGTTTTGGAAGCGACGGCGGCGGTGAACGAATCGCTTGGTGATTGTGCGCCGCAGTTCGATGAGCGTTCGATCGATCGTTTACTCCCACACGTGAATTTCCCTTCGAGGTTCCCTGTTTTTGAGCAGGAAAATCCCGCTCGTTTACTGCAGGTACTCAGCAGTAATTGCGCTGTGGGGGGGTTTAGGACGGTGCGGATTAAAGGTAAACCACTGTGGAAGTATTTTTCATTGGATTAAGGCCATTGGAGATAAATCAGTGGGTTGAATTGATTAAAGGAACGATTTAAGAGCGGTGACTAGAAGTGATTGCTTTTCAAATGTTTTTCAATTAAAGATGGAAATGATTGGTCTTTTGTAACATAATAGCAAAATGTCTATTGGATGTACTGTCTGGCGCAATGCTCATGCAAAATCTCAGAGTAACACACCGCCAGATGCCACAAAGTAGTGGTAAAACAAAATTGTCCCGCAACCACAGCATGACCAGGCTCGTATGATCGAAAACCAAAGTTTTGCCTTAATGGTCATCTTGGTGCGTCTCGAATCAATTTCGCCGAACGTTATGACACACGCTAACACCGCTAGTCGAGCGTGGTGACTTGTACACGCGCGACAATGACGAACCTTGCGGATCCGGCCCTTACGGTTGTGGTGTGTTGCAATCAGTTAAATGCGATGCCCCGATGAAACCCTAGCCCTTAGCAAAACCAATCAAAAATACCAATCCGAATGAGAGGCTGCGCATGGGACGGCATCGGACGACTCGACTCGACAAAATTACATACGCCCTCTCGCGCTGGTGCGCTTGGTGGTCATTACCGGGCCGGGCTGCATGCGTTCATTCATAAAACGGCTGCCATCTGTGGGTCGTAAAGTGCGACTGGAAAGGCGAGCTGGTGGGTGGGTGGTTGTTGACTAAGTGCGGTACGACGCGAGGCTATTGGCGAGGGACTGGTGTATGTAAACGATCGTTGGTACGTATCCGAGCGGATGTAGGTGATCGTATAAAGTTTATGGCAGCACGACCAACGACGACGACTTGGATGATGATGATGATGATGATGGGATATATTGCAGTCAATCGGTGGGTCAGGTCCTGTGGGGTGAACAGGGTGAATACATGCACACGCACACATACACACAATGTTGCACAAGCAAGAAAGGGAGGTTTGGTGTTGTTTGGACGTGTGGTCAGGTGCTAAAAATAATTCATGACACTATTAACCCTTGCTGCTTGTGCCTGTAAAGGTGGATTTGGATTCCAATGGTGAGATAATATGCCGTTTTTTTGAAAAAGAAACAATCCGGCAACACAAAACTTAATGCTAATGAGGTTCCTATATAATTCAGGAGATTTATGCTAACGTGGCAAGCAGCAATGTCCACAAAATCCAATTAAACACTTCCGTGGTGTTTGATCTAGTCAGAGCAATCAATAGACGAAAGCAGAATTCTAGCAGCACTTTCAGCATGGTTGAAATAATTTTAAACAAATAAAAAGCCAGTTGATCATTACGCATTTATCATTGGCTCTTTTAATTTGCTGCCGTTTGTGTACTGGCCTGGAAATGAAGCTGATTTTTAATAAATAAATTGATTGACTTATTGATTCACACGCTTGTACTTGATTCGGCATGATACAGAGCATACGAGCAATGTAATTAAATTTCGCATTAGCTCAACGGAAGCACACCCAATGCAATTTAATTAAAAATGGGAGGTTTGGTCCATCAGCAACGGATGTTTGTTGATGAAATCGAAAAGGATTCGATTATGATTCCCTTTTGAAATGGCTTGATGGGTGGCACTCGCGATTTGCGACAGCTGAATTGTAAAATTAGATATTTTAAGAAACATTTTAATGGCAAAACAACCAATGAAATTTTGATATTTCACAATTGTGGACACCGCACAAAGCGGATACAAATATTTTTTGATAGGCGAAGGTAGGTAAAGACAAACACTGCGGGTAAGATGGACACTTCTCATAAATACATGAAAAAGGTAATTTTCAAAAAAACAACAATTCAGCATCCTAACTTAAAGTTAAACAACACACTTGAGAACATTATTGGCATAATATTTGCAAAATTGTTTGAATCCACGAAAAAAAAAAATCAATCGTGTGCACCCTTGTGGATCTAATTTGACTACTACGGATCTTAAGATCTACAACTTGTATTGTTTATATTTCCGGAAGTTTTATTTCATGAATAAGTTGTCGTGGTCATTAATGAAAAAACTGGCGAAAGAACGAGCATGAAAGCAATACAAAATATTGTAGTAGTTCGTAGTTTATTGGTAGTTTAAACACCCTGACACCAGAGCGGGAAAGACGGCCACTTTGTTGTAGGGAAAGATGGACACTGAAATTTATTGATTTATATTTTACTTCTTATATCCATTGGTGATGAATAGATTTCTTCAAACATCTTAACTAAGGATATTCCGAAGCTTGAAACTAATCAGCAACTAGAGAAAGTTTTGAAATAAGCGAGAAATGAAACACCGGTCAAAATAGCAGTCATACGTTATGATATTACTCTGTCAACGCTGATGAGACGCTTCAAGAAATCTATTATCTTGTCACGACTTGGACAACTTTAAGCAATAAAAAGATGAGGCATTGAGTGCGCGATATTTCAATAATGCTTTAGATGCTGCATTCTACGATATAATACAAGCGCCGCTTACAATTTCCAAATTCATGGCTGAATGAACCATCGGTGCAATTGGCCTAGAATTGGTTTATGTACGTATCATGTGGGTGTGGAAAGCAATAGGATATGTCAAAATACTATAAACCTCTTCAATTTCCAACGTTTTTTTATAGGTGTCTATCTTACCCTTCATGGTGACCATCTTTCCCATATCAGGTGTCCATCTTAAACGAACATTTAAAAACTACACGAAAAAAAATCATGTTTTTCATTCATGAAAAAACGCAAAAATCGATTTAACCTTAAAAGATTTAACACGTTTTTTGATAAAACATGAGGGTAAGATAATGTATGCACATTTTCGTGGTCGTTGCACTTATATATCTCTAGATATTTACCATTTCCCTTAACGTGTCCGTGTTTACTTACCTTCCCCTACTGTTTTTGTAATTCTCAGTTTTAAAAGGTACTACACCGCGAGCTTGCAAACTACATTAGAGCATTCAGAGCTATAAATGAAAATGATTGAATAAATTACTCATTGTATTTTCGGATTAAACATCGTAGTTCCGTTCATTATTCTCTCTTCTTATTATTATTTAAACATCGACAATACAGCCTTTTTGTCAGTGAGATCTTTCAGCAGTTAATTTATTTATAAACAGAGACCATCTGTATCTCATCTCATAATCATCGGTTTGCCCCAAATGCCCTGTTAAATATTTTTAATGCCACAATAACGTGAAACGCTTAACGGTATAACACAGAATAAAACACCTTTCTGAAAACATCGCTACTCTTCCTTTGCCAAATAAAAGCAAAAATCGCTTCTTCCCTTTTTACCACCAGGCTCCACAGGATTAAGCGAACCCAAAATACCGGTGCGCGATCTTCAAGTGCTTCCAGGTGGCTAACCATCCAGTTAGTGATGGGGTTTTTCCTTTCTGCTTTTTTGCACGCTTAACCATTTCACCATTCCACGCGCACGCAGCCTTCTGTTTTGGCTGGTATAACCTTCGCAAAAAAAAATTGGCGAAACAAATTGCACACGCCTGTCCCGTGTCCTGTCGGACGTGGCGCGGGCCAACGTCAGTCCGCACACACTTGCATCGCAACGGGGAAGGCACCTTCGCGCCAGCAACAGCTTGAAGCTCTCTGTAATTAAGCAGTTTATAATAAATGTTTTCAAATAACGATTATTAAAGTGGATGTTTATGGTGACCGCTGCCGCTGACGGCCCGACGGCAGGCGACGGGAATGGACACGGGAATCACCCGTTAAGGCGGCCAACGCACCTTCTGCCTGTCACGATATTGGTTTTGTGGTGCTTTTGGGAGCCCCCCCCCCCAAAACAAAATCACCAAGAACGTACCGGTCGTTCTGGACGATATGCGTTTCAGCTGACGCAAGAATGTGTTTTTTCTTCTCCTGGTGAACTGATGGCTACAAACCCCCAAAAAACGGAGGTTCTCCTTCTCCGAGGGTCAAATGTGATGCGGCCCCTGTTGCTGCCCGCGTTTGATGGGCTTTTGATTGACGGAGTAAGTGCTGGGCGCACCAGCGCTTGGGGTTGGAACCTAGACGAACGCGTTTGATTTATTCCGATGGGCGGTTTTGTTAAAGCAGCGTGGAAAAATAGCGTGAAGCCCGGATCGTGTGGAATGTCTCTGTAAAATTGTGAGTAAAAACAAGGAAACCCGTACGAGAGGTGCGAATGGGTGCAGGTTTGCATGCCGTTGGTTGGTGATTAATTAGTCTCATTAGGATGAAGCCTGGGACGGGGAACTGGGAGTACGTTGTTGTAGCATCGCGCTTAATGAGGTGGTGGGACCTCGCGAGATGAGGGTTGGAACAGATAGCTTCATCTATTTGGGCATCATTTGTTTCTATTAGTGTTCGTCAAACGAGAGCGTAATTGATTGTAACACACTGCGTCTGATGAGGTTGTACAGAAGTGCCATGTCGAATGAAGAAAAATGTAGTTAATTATAGCAGAAATAATTTAGTTATCATTAGTTGTGAATTTCAATGCACTTTTATTCGGTATTTTTTAAATATATTTAATCATTTTCGGTTGGTTTCGATGTAATGTACAAAAGAGCAAACAAGCCTTGTCATTACAACACCTCCCATATTGTCTAGTGGTTAGGATATCCGGCTCTCACCCGGAAGGCCCGGGTTCGATTCCCGGTATGGGAAAAGCGTAACAGTTTTTTTGTTATGATGATCTCTGTAACGAAGAACTAAACAAGAAACTGAATTCTCTCTCTTACGGTTAAATTTTATTTTAAGCGCTTCTATTTCTAATTTTGGTTCGTAACGAATGCGCAGCGCAACTCTCGTACAGCAGGCGCAACGTTTGCCGTCGGCAAAACATTTCGAAAGGAATGCTGATTTTATGTAACGCTCGTGTAACGCTTCTCGTAAGCAACGCGGTAAATCCCATGATGAAGCGAACGTCACACGTTTACGCGTTGAATGCAATTTTCCGCAATAAGGGTTAGAAGATGGAATACAGTTTGAAGAATAGGAATTGTATTGGTTCAATGAATGTATTTACACTTTGTTACACTTGTTTTTTTTGAGAATTATTTGTTTTCTAGTTATGATGAATCATAAATCATTCCTTTGTAGCCTTTGACATCGTCTCACTTTACCGTACAAAACCTTTAACGTAAATACAATGAACTGTTTATGGTGTTGCGTGCGGAAAGTACGCTTGCTCTGTCACTAGAGTTGACCAGACAAACAACCAGGCCGGTGGGTTAAAGTTGAGGGTAAGCAAAACAACGTCGGCCACTTCCTTATCAATGCTCAATGATACTACGGTTTGTGGTGATGAGTCGAAGATGAGCGAAAGCCACACTAAAGTCGTCAGTTTCATTCCGAGCGCTGTTCAAGATGGTTAAACTGTGGGCAATCGTTGTGTAAGTATTTCGGAAATTTGCGTAGAAGTTTGGTGTTGGTGTTTTTACAGAATTAGGCTGTCGATAAGTACAATGCCATCGTTCATAAAAATTAGTTTATAGCGCATGAAGGATTTGTGATGAGTTTCTGAAGAAGTTTTAGTTATGATTTGCATTGCAAATACCATTCACAGTGATTGATCATTACGACTACGTCTACTCTTCAAAGGTACTAACTAGAACTTAATTTCTTCACTTCCAGAATGGTAGCCATTGCGCTACCCCGAATCACCTTCGCAAAGCAGCTGAGCTGCACGATGGAGCTGGACCGTAGCTGCAGCCTGATCGGTGCCAAAGTGTCCTCGGACGAGATTCTAACCACCACCTTTGCCAGCTCTAATCCCTCCACCCTATCCACCGTCCAGTTTGCACGCTCCTCGCTCACCGGCATCCCACCGGCCATGTTCCAGACCTTCCCGAAGCTGGAATCGCTGAACGCAACGGGCAGCGACATCAAGCAGATTCAGTCACGCAACTTTGCCGACGCAAAAACACTTCAATCACTGTACCTGCGCGGTAACAAAATTCACGATCTGCCCGACGTGGCCTTCTTCGGTGCCAGCCGGTTGCAAACGCTTGACCTTTCGAATAATGCGATCGCCACGATCGAAAGCACCGCGTTCAAGCGGCTGCGTGAGCTGAAAACGCTGCTGCTGGGAAGCAACAGCCTAACCGAGCTGCAGCCCGGCGTGTTTGACGATTTGTCCGATCTGGAGCGGCTAGAGCTGCAACAGAACGGGCTGGGCTCGATCGATGATCGGTTGTTCCAGGGATGTCATTCACTCACGGCACTAAACGTCTCGCACAATGCGCTGAAGACGTTCAACGTGGCACAGTTTGAGCGGCGCTGGAGCTTTGATTTGATTGACGCGAGCCACAACAAGCTGAGCGTGGTCAGAATTCCACCGAACCTTCGACAGCTGGTAGCGATCGGGAACGGAATCCGCACAGTGGAAAGCACCGCCACCAATGGGTCGGAGCTGATCCTGCTCAAGCTGCCCCACAACAAGCTGACGAGCGTGGACGAGGTGCCCGTGTTTGACAAGCTGATCACGCTCGATCTGTCGTTCAATCGGATTCGCGAGTTCGATTTCCGGTCGGCCGCCCGGTTCGGTAAGCTGGTGCTGCTCAAGCTGGACGGCAATCAGCTGGAATCGGTGAGCAACAGTTTGACCGCGCCGATCACACACCTGAAGTACGTGCATCTGGCCGACAATCAGTTCACGCATCTCGACCTGAACGTGCTGCGGACGGTGCCGCGCATTTTGAAGCTGGATCTGCGCCGCAACCAGCTGGAACGGTTGGCGGTGACGGATTTGGCCGGCTCGTTCCCGGTGATGGTGCGCATCATGCTCGAGGGCAATCGGTTCCGGTGCGCGGACAGCCGGCCGTTGCTGAAGGAGCTGAAGGAATCGATCACGGCGTACGCGATGACGCGCAACGACTGTCGGAAGGAGGAGAATTTGATCGATGGCATTTGCTGCTCGTAGGGAGCATTAGTGGGAATGAAGTTTGATAGGATTGGTTTCTGTTTAGTGATTTGCAGTCGGTGTTTGATTTCAAGCATGTTTTGAGTATAAAGTTCAGAAAACTATTGCATTTGATTTTGGGTAATTTTTGAAATGCCTAATTCAGTTATTGCTGCTAAATTTTGTCTGTAAGACCCACATAATTGATGGCTTGCCTCAAGTTTGCCTCTCTAAAGTATCAATGTTTGATTATTAGGTAACTTATTCAGTCAAGTTAAGAATGTTTTACATAGGTTCTCAAACTATTTGATACAAAATTCTCCAATTAATTTCTCATAATCAATAGTTTAATGAATACTAGTTGAACAATTGAGATGGTAACACATGATCACATTGAAATCTCCAATTAAGTCTTCTGGCTGGCAGTTTTAAATTCTAGAATGTAATAGTGACTCGATCAGATTTAAACACATAATTAAGAAACCAAAACACATATTTTTTTCATACAATTTTAAAAAGCATTCTACTATAGGCAACAATGTTGATTTACAGACAAAAATTGATGATTTTTGTCATTGATGACAAAAATTGATTTATAGTAAATAATTGTACTACAGAGGCAGATACTGATGCGTACTGATAACATTTATTAGCTAGTGGGTAAAATTTATCGAAAATGACGCTAAGAAAATAGAAAATTGCTAAAACTGCTTGAATAAAATGTCGAAACTGCTTTCAACATAACTATCAGCTGAACAGAATCCTTTAATTGCGTTCTTATGAAGCACGTTATCTGGTCGTTCCGAAACGTGATACACACAAAACAATTCATTTAACTAGCACCAAATTGCTTCTCATTACACAAGATCCTTCCCAATTTTGCTCATCTCTTCTATTTCTCTTTTATCTTTTCTATCTAATTCTTCTTTTTTCTCACTTGAAGAAACAGTTTTCTTTCAGTTTTTAAAACTATTTATAACGACGTTTTCTTGATTTCACACAGATTCTTTCACCTACGAAAAAACATAACTATACTCGAAACATATCTTAAAATCACCAAAGTTGTAAGCAACTTTTAGGAGCACCTCTACCACGGTCTTCACTGTTGGACAATATCAAGCGGAATAATTGCACTAGCGAGGTGAGAAAGCAACCTTTGTGAACCTTTCGTTGGGAATATTTTCTTTCTAGGCTATAGCAGCACGATTAAAACGAGTTTGCAATGTATTTGAATGTGTGTAGAAAATGAAGGTGATGGGCTGAAAAAAAAGAGTACAATTGCAAAGGTTTTCCTCGTTAAGAAAACTGGTTTTCCACCCAGTAGGATGTGTTACGAAATTATCCCTTCCGTTCGGTGGCAGCTACCGGCCGAGGGGCTGCGAGCAAATTTGAATAAAAAGGAATCACGTTCCGCGTGTCCTTCCAGCCTAACTGAATGCTCTCTGCTGAACCGCTCCTAACACGGAAGGGTTAGGGTTTTGTGATGTAGTTTGGAGGTAATGAAGAAAAAAAACCTCTTTCGCCGTGATTCGTCCATGCGAGAGAAAACAAATGCTTTGACCCCCGATGACTGTAGTTGAATGTCCTGCGCCTGTTGCCCCCTTTGTTGTGGCTCGTTGTACCCCTTTTATCGGCTTTCCAGCTGTCAGGCCGGGGCTACACAAATGCATCCGAAACCCAAGCCCCGTGGTTCGCTCGAAGCATCCCAGGTCCAAGGAGGAAAAGGGTTGAGGCCGTAACAAAACAAAGCCAAAAACGCGGTGGCCGACCAGAATGGGAAAATTGAATAATATCTAGATTGATAATAATGCAAACAAAGAATGTGTGTGTGTGTGTGTTTTGTGTTTTTTTCTCGTTTGGTTCGTGGTTTGGACTCTGGTTGGGTAAAAGATTCTTGGCCGTTTTGGAATGCAGCCAAAGGGAGTTTGTTTGCTTGCTTGCTTGCTTGCTTGCTTGGGTATCTGGTGTCCCTCTTTCGCCGCATCTGCGAGATCGTATGTCCAGCAGCTACCGAAAGGGTTAGGACAAACGTGAAAGGGGTTAGAAAAGCATTCCCTTTCCGTTGGCAGGGAGCGGAATGAAGTGAAGCACTCACACACACACACACGTGCAAGTAAAAAAAAGCACAGGGAAATAATTTACCCACTTACATTTACGTAATAGGACATTCCCTGGTGGACTGAAGCTTGAATGAACATTTACCTAATTTTAGGATAAACTTTTTTCTGACTATTTTTCGTTAGGCAAACGGGTTAATCGGACCATCCGGACCTTTGTTGTTGGGACAAGCCAACGCAACAGCTGATTAGTGTTGCCAGCTGCCAAGTTCGTCGTTGCTTCCAGGGATGCTGTACCGTTGTAGCCCGTTGGTGGGGCAGGATTTTCGAACAGGACGGCCGACGGGGACTTCGGTCACCGCAATTAGCGAACCGTACCGTTTCGCACCGTTTCACTCGGTACGGCCGGTTCTTTGGACAATGTGGTATGAATAATTTAGCTGCCACCGTGTTTCACTGCGAGAGGGACACAAGATCGGCCTGACCGTTATTAGACCTTTCGATGCTCAGCATCTCCCCTGCGGTGAATGAAGTGCGCTGACAGCTGCCCAGTGTCTGGTTAGTGCCGTTGGTGGCGTTGGGTTTGGTTGTTGGGTTTTTTTTATTTCGTTTTATTTTCGGTAACGCTCACGAGATTCGACACGCGATCATTAAACGAACATGTTTGTGCGGCCGATCGGAGGCATAAACGGTGATGGTGTGCTCGGCATTTAATATGGTGCAGTAATGCACATTACACGCTGCCGTTAATGCTACGCTATCAGGTAAAGCTGATTACATTGTTTATAATGGGTATTTTCGTACCTGGGAGCTATCTTCAATCGGCAGCCCGGCCATTTGTTCGACTGGCTCTTGTAACGTTTCCGATGTATGTTGTCGATAGCAGAAGCAACAATAACAGACGTGTTTTAACGCTTGGAAACTTTATTTTTTAACATGCAATGAAAAAATGGGTTTAACCAACACGATTTTTTATTTGTGACAAACATAAGTTTATATGTTTCTCTTTTTGTTAAAATAAACTGCTTTTTTGTTTGTAAGATAACGACCTGAATAGAATTTGAATTGAGTATTGAAGGTCCCATTAATAATTTGGTGAGTAATTTTTTGTCGATTTTTTGTTTTGTTTTTGTTTTTTTTTCTGATTGCTGATTTGGATGTTGAACTTTTGATAGGAATTCGTTCTAGTTAGATTTTCAAGTTCACATTAAAACCCTATCAGCTCTTGCTGTGTTAACTGTTTAACTGGTGTCAACTTTTTTACAGCTGTTACTGGACCTATCATTCAGTGTACAATAATTTGCCACTATTTTAATTAATTTTTCATAGTTACTATTTTATTGGCGAATATTCAATGGGCCTAAAACAGATGAATTGCAGTACAAAGTTCCATAGAAAAAATCAAACCTTTTTAATACAATTCACTGTGGCACAATTTAATACAACTTAATACAGCACAAAGTCGTGCTTTGAAGCCTTGGGTTGAAATATTAATGTCAATATAATATAAAACAGTGTTAAAACAGTGTTGACATGCCATAGGGTCGAACTGAGCAGCGCTAGAGCGGAGTTGAACAATCTGTAGATTCTCTAGACCTAAGTGGTTGGGATGGTGCATAGATGTCGCTTCAATTGGCGTAATTCAGTTGAATGATACTTACTTGTTGTATTTTCTATAAATGTTACTAAAGACTGGAGTTATAGGAACGTTTATTAATCTGTAAAGCTTAACTGTATGATGTGAAATGGCAACACTCTGCGATTTCGTATGTTTTTATAAGAATATTTTTACATTCGAGTTTTTTCTACTGTTGCACACAGTAGTAGATTCCTGAGTGTTTTATGTTCCACGCTTAAAACATTCTTCTACAGCTTGTGTGTGAAGTATAGACTTAAACCCCTAAATAAAAAGTGTCCATGGCTTTTGAAAAAGTCGTCTCTTCTATGAGCAATGAGCAGTAACTGCGAGGATTTAAAAAGGCCAACACACATATACCGACACCTCCACGCCCGTAGCGTACCTGAGCAGCAGCAGCATGCATTAACCATAAGTGTAAATTACAAATTCTTAGCCAGAGCTCGAATGAATCGGTAAAAAACCCCGGAGCAGAGCTGTTTGTGCTGAGAAAGGGGAACTAAAATGCAAATAAAAAGAAATATTCCTTAGAAAATATTCTGGCTGGAAAAATTGCGCTGCCAGCGAAGCAAACCGGTGAGCATCCACTCGCAATCACTCACGGTCTTAGCTGGCTAGCTGGTTGGCTGTGCTACAGTACAGCGGAAAGAGGGGTTCGCTTCATTTTCCTTCCTAGGTTGGCCGTTTTGCAGAGTGCTAGAAGTAGCAGCAGCGTCGCCATTTTTTTTGCATTTTACCACTGTGCTTCTCTTTCTCCCTGTTTCGCACTTGCCAATTTGTGAAACGTTGTGAGGGTAAAACCCTCCTCTCCGAACAGGGAAACATATCCTTTGTGCTGGGCCTTCCCACTTGGGAGGTTTAACTGCACTGCACGAATGCATCGACCATGTGAGTGAATGTGTGTGTGCACGTTTGCAGAAAACAGCCTCAAGAGTCACTCTTGCGTGAAGTGCAAGGAAACCCGTCCGTCAAAAATCCGTTGGACGTGGCCCTGTACCTTTGCTGCTCAAGATCCCTCCCGACCGTTCCCTGCACGTTGAAGATTGCAGCAGACGCACGCAGAAAAGCAGCAAACGTGTGGTTTTTCGGGGTGAGCAAAGAAATGTTTGCTACTGGCCCGATCGGTGATCGGTGGACGCGCCAGCACCCGGGACAGATAAGCAGGGGTGGCCAAGGGGGTGTCGTGCCTTGACGTGGCTAGAGCTCGGGTAAACGATGGGAGGGCGCAATGCATGTTTGTTCACGCGCTACCACTTGAGTGTTGAGGCGACGAATGGATGAACCGATTTTTTTTTACAGTTCTCTCCTCTCTACTCTTTCTTCCTACCGCCTGCCTGGCACGATTGAACAGCGGGAGCGGGGCAAAAAAATAAAATGGCAGCAAAGATGCACTGACGTGTGACCTAGCGTACGTGCGCGGAGGGTTACGGTATGTTTTTGCGGCCCCGGTTTATCTTTACAATCGATCCGGACTGGTGGTATTGCTTTGTCGAACGGCGTAAACAAACGGTGCGATAAAGGGTGGAAAAAAGTGTATATATCGAGCAATATAATAAAACAAAAATATTACACCAATTACTTCGTCTCTCTAGCACTATCATAAACGAATTCTTGGAGGTTTTTTTTTATGTTGAGGTGGTTTTCTGTGGTAAACTGCATTTAGCTGCAAACAGATCATTAAGCCTGGGAGCGTTTAATTAGCTGAAGTAAGTGTAAAGGGTGTACAACAAATCGTCAATTTAGTTACTGTATTTGGGATTGTGTTTGGATAAAAGGATTTCATCTTCAAGAAACATATAGAGGAAAAAGTTCTAAATGGATCAAAAATTTTGTACTTATAAATTTTAGACTAATACAATTTTTGTATAGCTTCATAAACAAGAATTCTAAATTGAACTTAAAAAACAAACTGTTACTTTATAAAACCGTAATTATGCCAACAATTCTTTACTCATTTAAAATATGGGCAAATTGTGCAAATGTTCATATAAATAAGCTACAAGTATTTCAGAATAAGTTCTTGAAAAGAGTCGTAAACCTTCCCCAATGGCATAGCATATTTGATATACAAAGAATTACTAGTTTAGAACTAGTAAAAAAATTTGTTCGTAACACATAAGTTTTGTAATGCCAGTGAAGGCACAATTGTAAATAGCTAGATTATAATGTAGATGTAATAATAGAAGTAAGGACTAGTACGTAGGATTATCTTAAGGTAAAACAATCAGAGGGTTTTTTCTAATTTTTCCCGATCTACTTCAATTCAGGTAAAGATGTACAATCCAAATACGCAAAGCGTTATAACAATCAGGTTATTGAGTAGAGGTCAATCGATCGGAACCAATGTATGTTTCGTGGAATATTGTTATACAACAAATCAATAAATTCTTCTTCTTCTTTTTGGCTCAACAACCGTTGTCGGTCAAGGCCTGCCTGTACCACTACTTGTGGGCTTGGCTTTCAGTGACTTATTGATCCCCCCATAGCAGGATAGTCAGTCCTACGTACGGCGGCACAGTTTATTTGGGGCTTAAACCCATGGCAGGCATGTTGTTAAGTCGTACGAGTTGACGACTGTACTATGAGACCGGCAACGGAAATCAATAAATTACTTACAAAAAAAAAATGCTGTAAAATGAGTATTACAAATAATTTAACGGAAAAAAACAATTTTTGCTAACGGCTGTTGAAATTTATTAGCTTGAAATATTTTTCACCTTTTTAACATATTTTGGAATGTGATTATTATTTGCAAATTGATGAAAGACGATAACAAAAAACATCACTTATATTCTATATTTAATTTGTGTGTGATACGCAGCTGACGTTGTGCTTTAGAATGTGTTGAGTACGACAACCGACACATACAAACGTATGGCACTCTATGGAGGTGCCCAAATCAAACTTGTCAAACATAGTGTAACATGTATCGGAAAACAAATCAATATACCATCTATACATCTCATAAATCATGTTGTTGGCATACCTTCCATATGCACCTCTTGTCTTAAAACATGCCATAAACGTTGCAACCTGTGCCACACGATATTATGAAAATTTGCCAAAATGCGATCGCCTTACCATTTTCGAGCGCCAAAAGCAGAAGGAGTTTGTGCTTATAATAAATGTATTTTAGGCTTTATTCAAGATTTGGGTTTTGCTGGTGTGTCTCAAAAGCTACGTAAGAATATGAACTAAAAATGTTGGACAACAAAATCTAGAGCACTCCCTTACTGAGAGCATAAATGAAATCTCTCACCAGTAAGATCAGTTTTACTGAACTTCAAAATATGATGACAAAAAAGATAAATTATATTTAATCGAACATTTATTTATCAAAACCAAAAGTAGTTAAAGCTTCAAAGAAAGATTGTACTAAAAGTACTTTGAACAGCCAAAGGTTCTAAATTAGTTAAACCCTTACTTAGGGATTAAGCAGTATAATTAATTTTTAACTAAAGATATTATTCTAGAATTAATATAAACAAAATTTTCATTGCCAATCATGCCAGAGATATGAAGCGGATTTTATATTGTCAACATCGGACAATAGTAAAAGTAATTGCAAAAATAGTCTCACACCTGGCTAGCTGTCTCAACCTACAAAAAATTCTCCACCACTTTACAAGAAGCTGTGCATTAGTGAAGAAAACATTCTGTTCTTTAGAAATAATGACTTTCTAGAATAGAATTGTTCCCCACGCAAGCCAGCCGTGGTTCAAGTGACTACTTCCTGCGTGGTTACTTCGGTTCCTTTTCCATGCTGGTATGTAAAAATTTGGCGTTCTTAAAATTTGTAAAGTTTTTCGCAAGAAGAACAAAAAAAATCAAATTCACGGCAAAAAAAGAACATGTCAAAGTCCATTAAGTTCGGGTCTGGGCAAACGGCACAGCCACACCACTCGAGAGGAAGCGAAGAGGTGCGCGTTGCGGTGTGTACGCGTTGATTTCCATTTGTGACTCCTCCCGCCCTCCAACGCCCTTCAATTCAATTCCGTCCGGTACGTCCTTCGGTCCCGTGCTAAACGCGAACGAACTTGCCGCGAGATGAGAGGACGGTTAGCAACGACCACCTTTTTCTCCTCCTGCTGCTGCTGCTTGCTGGGGTGAGCGGGTGGGTTTGAGTCGCAAACAACCATATTGACCACCCCCGTTGGTCGTAAACGAGCCGCGCCAGGGGGTAAAAAGTAAAAAAAATAAAATGGATCTCGCTGAGTCGTTCATTATCGTGCTGGTTGGATGTGTGTGTGTGAGGGTGATTTTTTTCTCCATGCTCTTACTTTCATTTTTCCACCGACCGAGCCATTGGAAATGGCTCCTTGTGCAGAGGAAACCATTTCCGGGCGCATTTTCCCGATGACTTGTGGATGGGCGAACGTGAAGTGGTGACGTGAGGCAGGATTACCATTTTCCTCTTCTTTTTTTCCAGGAGAAAAACAAAATGAAGTTTAGAAGCATTTCGGGTGACTTGTGCGGATGTTTTGTTTGGTTTGGCTATAAGCACAACAAGGTAGGCGTCTTGAAGGTTTTCTTTGGCATAGGGTGTTTGTTTTTGGTTTTCCAAGAACCATTTTGATGCTTCAACACACAAGGCGGAATGATTTTGGACGGTTTCTCGTTTCTCAACGATCATTCATGTGCTGCTAATAATTGAAGATTGTGCAACGGGCATCATCTGCCATTTGGGAATGGTTTGATTAGTTTTCGTTTTCGCCTGAAAACAGGGGAAAAGGAAATCATTTTCGAGGGAATGTATGAAACTGATGTTTGAACAAAAATCTTTGTAGAACATTGTATATTAAAATTTGTTTTTGATGCTACTCTTTGAACAAAATATTTGAAAACCCTTAGGTCTGCTAGAACTGAACTCTTTTGAAATGGGTACGTTTAGATATAGAAAGTACAAAAAATACCTTTCCAAACTTAAAGTGTTTTGCATCAAGTACTATTCCTCTAAACACTGGGATATTCTAGTGAAAGAAAGAACAAGAACTTCTCTTTAACCCCCAGGTCCAGCAGCTACGTACAAACGAGCGCACAAATAAAATCCCAAATTTCAAACGCTGCCCTCACCCTCTAGCCGGGAACGAAAATTAGATTTCGAATCACTAATTGAATGAAAATTTATTACGTTCCATCCACAAACCTCCACTCTGCCTTGCTTCTCTTTTTTATCCACCTTACCCTGGTAATTTCTCGACCAAGGGGTAGGAAAGCAAGCAGCAGCAGCAACACGAATCTCCGGTTTGCTTTGCGAGAAGTTTTTTGCCCACCCACTTCCGGGGCCGGGCGTTGATCGAAAAATTGTCTTCCCGCTTTTGCTGCGAGAGAGTTTCCTCGCACTCGGCCGTGTTCCCGGTGACGAGACGAGAAAGTGTGGGGCACGGTAAGGTGACCCTCTGGCATGAGGTGGAAATTGATTTTCTATCCACGGGATCTTGCACAAATAATCCTCGCCAACGTAGAAAAAAAAACGGTTTCGTGGCGAGTAAAATGGCGGTGCAGTCGCTTCACCGCGCGGCGTAATTGGGTAGAAATGAGATTATGATTTTTATGACCAATTGCATAAAATGGCTTACCGACAAGCCGCCCTCGGTGATGATGATAATAAAGCGAAGGTATAAGACAGAAGAAAAAAACACAGAAACATGCTCTGATCGATAGTGGGTTGACTTTCCTGTTGGAACCTGTTCCTTTCAAACCGAAAGCATCCGTTGGGCTTGGGCGGTTTTGTCTACCACGGACCATACAGGGCTTTCCTTCACCGTTCCGTTCTTGTTAAGGGAATTGATGGTACACATAAACATAAATGAACCCACGACATTCCATGCAAATTGGTCTCGGTGCAACCTTCCTCCCGGTTCGATTAATCACCGCATCGCCCGCATCAGTTAGTTCAATAACTTAATCAGCGTTTCAATATTGGAACAATTAAATAAGCTCTTCGATCGCGGTACCAGGCCGGATCCAAAGGGTTTGCGATCGTCCCGCGGTTGTCGATACAACCCGCAACTGCCATGTGCCGCTCGCCCTGTAGATGAAACCGACCGCGGCCAAGAAGTAGCGAACCAATTATGGGATCGATTCGGTAAAGGCTTCCGAATCGGAAACTCCTTCTCCTTGCGGTCCTGTCCCTGAAGACGTTGTGGCGACACACACACACGCGGCAAACGATTGCTTGTTAGCTACCGGTGTGCTGAGCTGAGATTTTCTTACACCGAACCGGGCGTGGAGCGTAGCGCGCATTAATCAATCCATTAAACGGTGCCATTTATCAGCCGGAGCAGAGGTAATTTCATGTGCAATTTAACTAAATTGATTTATGATGCCTCCGCCTTTTCTGCGCCGAGCAGCTGCAGGCCTACAGGTACACACGCACACGGCACACGATGGCCAGCTATTTTTCCTCAATTTTCCACCGCGTGTGTCTTTGGCTCAATTTTTTTGTGGGTTAATCGTGTGGGTCTTGTGTGGTTGTGAAGGTGTAAGCTAATCGGTGAAATCTAATACACCTGCACGATGTGGAGAGATGAGTGTGGGTAAATGGCGTAAACAAATTGCTCGATATTATTGCTAGCGTCTCGTAGTGGAAATTGGCTTGGCAATTGGTTTTTGTGGCAGAACCAGGAGTACATTTTCGCTCGTGGGAAGCTTGTTAGGTAACTAGACAGTGGGAGGTAATTAATTTCAATCTTGTAATTAGCTTTTCATGGTGGAAAGTTTATGTGATCATTATCGAAGGTTTTTTATTGAATTTTCCTATTTGCTTTCAAAACCAAATAATATAATCAAATTTTGAAATACCTAAGCAGATGTTACCTAAGCAACATGCCCATCATGGGTTCAAGTCCCGAATAGACCGTGCCCCCATACGTACGACTGACTATCCTGCTATGATAACAATAAGTCACTGAAAGCCGAGCTCACTTAACTAGTGGGTACTGGCAGGCATTGACCGACAGCGGTTGTTGTGCCAAAGAAGAAAAGAAGAAGAAGAAGCAGATGTTTATGGCCATACAACAAGTTAATTTACTAACATTCTAGGAGAGAAAACAAATAGCCTAAGTTACAGGATTTTTTTTATAACTTTTGGGTAATTCTCCCAATGTTCAACAGTACTTGATTGTTTGTTGTTGATTGCCGGACACTATACACGTATGTTTATACGAACACAAAAGCCTTTACTGTTAGAAACCATCATTGGTACTATGTATGTGTATATCTTACTTAAAGATTGATTCTGCTGCCATTATTTAAACGCCGTGCAACCAGGCTGAAAATTATGCATACCTTCAGTTCAAATCTCCATTGGATTGTGTCCTATCATAACCATAGCGTAGTCATTGCATCAATAAATAAATGTGACCAGGCAATACACTGTTTTCAGTTTTAAATGTGAACAGCATTATTCAAAACATGCAAGATGTTATTCAACAGTTGTCATTATTTGTGATAGCTGGACTGTTGAAAAAATCTTGCGCGATTGTTGAGTAATGACGTTCACATTAGAAACTGACCCGGAAAACGTTGTAAATGACTTAAGCTTTTACACCAACTAATAATTATGGGAATAATATTTCTTTTCTAGGTTTTTTGTAAGTGTAAATTCTATAACAAACTTGTTCTACGTAGTTTGGAAGTACATATTTCACTACTACTTTAATTGCGTTGAATAAGAAAGGAAATATCTTATCCAAAACAATAATTTAACAAAAACTAACGTCAAATTAACGTTAATTAACGTTTTGTCACATTTTTGAGAAATGTTGTGAATACATATGGCAGATTGATTTATGAGTGCATTTGCTCTAGAGAACACTGTCTCCAAACAGCTAAACTATGATTTTTTCACTAGTTTGCCCAATTTGTTTCACATAGATTGCACTTCATCAAGGAGAATATAAGCCTCTCTTTGTACACTTGACTGTGTTTGTGTTGAATTTAATCGCATTAAGTTGTTGTTGTGTAGAATTATAGAAGTTTTGGGCCTCATAGGCATCTATCGCCTCTTTAATGGACATTGCGGAAAGGGAAGCTAGGAAGGGAAAAGGGTAGTTTGAAAGAAATTTTAAGGTATCCCACACCTTTTTATGTCCGATATAACATTCTACATGACATAGTTAATCTATCTTCTATTTGGCGTAACGTCCTACGCGGACATGCCGGCCTATACAGGCTTTCGAGACTTAATTCATTACCAAGTAGCCGGATAGTCAATTCTAAAGTCAACATAGTTAATCTACAGCTCGGTGAATATCATTAAGTGATTATCTAAGAAACTTTAGTAACTTTTTAATGAATACACTTTTTGTAATCAAATATTTATTGCTCGTATTTAATCTCATATTTAATGTATTTTCAGCACTTAGCAATACGGTCTTTTTGGATCGTTCCTCCTAAAAATATTTTTTTTTCAGCATGTCCATATATTTTATTTTTTTAGTTTTTTATTTTTTATTGTATTTCAAATGTGTGTTTTGAATTCCGTTATTTCCCGAAGGGCTCAGGATACTCATGTTTGTGTTAAAGCACAGCTTTATTATTTACAACAGTTTCTAAAAATTCACTATAAAACACGTCGAAATGATTTTTATTTAAACGATTGTTTTAATTTTTGTTAGAAAAATGATTGATATTAAAAAGCAAAAAATAAAGCTCCTTTTTAAAGAAGAGGCATTTTTTCAAACAACAATGTCTTTTTTCAGGTGTACATGAGAGACAGGTCGTTGTTTGGACTCAACGAGACATTCGAAGGGTTAAAATTACAACTCTTCTCCATCCCCAGTCTCGACGCAACGGTTGGAAAATCTCACATTTTCATAAAACACCTCAAATCGACAAATCGAAACAGGAACAAGACGTGCACAATCTCACTTCCCTCCACATTCGCCCCTTTTTGCTGCGGATAATAATTATGGTGCAAATTACACCACTTTTGAAAACCAGCTCGCTCAACTCAAACCCCAACCGGCCAGCCAGAGAGCCGCCAAAACGTTGACGTCCTGTAGATGCAGCCACATACACACTTGCACACATGTTAAGCTAGCACACCCGAATGCAGCCGTTTTGATCGAAACCACTAGAGAGCGCTAGAGTGTGTTGTGTTCTCTGTTTC
Organism: Anopheles quadriannulatus; assembly: GCA_000349065.1. Taxonomy (NCBI): domain Eukaryota; kingdom Metazoa; phylum Arthropoda; class Insecta; order Diptera; family Culicidae; genus Anopheles; species Anopheles quadriannulatus. Next base: position 4,953,763 of record KB666509.1, on the reverse strand, counting down.
AGTTGTTTTTTTTTGCTACTGGGAGTTTTTGTTTTTGTGGGCGTGAAATGGTTGGAAAATTACTTACCCCCCCACC
>KB666509.1:4928676-4952529 GCA_000349065.1 Anopheles quadriannulatus | reverse complement strand
ACACACACACACACACACACACACACACACACACACACACACACACATACACATATGACATGCGAATTCACGAGAATAAAGCAACCGTTACGACGCGAAAGCAGCACCATCCGGCAGCACTCCAGCCGGAAGTGTTTCCAGCCGAGTGACGAACCCGGCTGGAGCCTCCAGCAAAGCGCAATTGAAAAATCTTTTGAATTTATGCCACCCGCACCCGGCCACCCTTCCGCTGGCACCGTCTTCCTGTCCCCCGATGATGATGGTCCTTCCCTTCATTAGGGCGTCTTGGTTGCCGCGCGGTTTGATGAAAGTGTGCACTGGTCCACCCTATTGATGGTGCTGCTGCTGCTGCTCGTCAAAAAACCGTCAACCGGCATCTTCAGGGGCCTCATTAGCAGACGAGATCCACTCCACACTCTTTGCCGCTGGGACCGCACACACACACACACAAGTTCAGCGTGCCGGTGCAGACATCAAGCCTACAGCAGGATGGGCATCCTCTTGGACAACCTTGGCTGTGTGGGGCCCTGTCCTTGGGGAGGATAATGCTGGCAAAGGATTTACGGCAGCACCGACTGGGATTTCCGTTTTTTTGGTTTCGTCCTTCTTTGGCAGTTTTTCTTTTCCTTTTCTTTTGCTTCTCGACGACTTGTGCATAGACTGCGTGGGGGGGGGGGGGGGAGGGGTTTTTCATTCAAGAGCGTTGGTTAAGACAAAAGCAAATGCTTTGACTTACGTAACAGTTGCATGCTTGGACTTTGAGGAAAAGTACATACAAATATAATTTAAAATATATAAAATGCAATGTGCTAAATTAAAGTTTCGATTATTTAGTTCCCTCATGTAATTTTCAATATTTGTCATTATTTTTAGTTTCATTATTTAAGCCTAATACATCTTTATTTTCATACCATTTTATTGCATTAGCAGATGTAGATTACTAGATTTAACAATCTTTGTTATTTAATGGACACTTTAATTGTTTATTTTAGAAACGGTTCAATTCAACTTCATACTTCATGTCGCATGGATTTTGCTTGCTTGTTTTAATAGCAAATTGGAGCTCAATGTCGATTTTTCTCGACACATTTAAGTTTTTACGTAAGTTCAACTTATTTTAAATGGTTTTGTAATCCTTTCGAAAGCATGAAATAATAAGCAGACGCTTCGAACTACATTTGCCTGTACTATTTCCAAGAAAGCCATTTCCGTCGCCCCTGATCCAATTTAGCCATTTTGCGCACACAAACTGTTTCTACGACTTTACGGACACGATTTCGCTCCTTTTCCTTTCGCATACGCACATTCCATCTTTGGCAGCAGATTATTGCGTGCGTACTAATAAATAACAGGAAAAGACACTCCATACCGAAGCCATGCTCGATAGGGCAGGAGCATAACGAAGCAAAGAAGCGGGAGAAACAAACACGCCACACAGAAACGCCTCAATTTTGAAGAAACCTCACAGGAAACCTTAGCACTGGACGGGAGAATCGTGCTTTATTACTTTTTTTTCCTTTGCACTCTCCCTCCTATCCCAGCTCAATTTTTCCTCATTTTAGCAGGGTGCTGCTGGTGCTGCATGCCCTCATCGGCCAACTGGCATGTCGTCGTGAACAGATACAGACCTGAGCATTCCTGCCTTGTTCTAGGTGCGGTTTTTTTTCCTATATTGTGTGTTTGCTATTATTTGCTGTTAGTTCCTTAGACATTTACGATCATGATGATAGCGATGATAATGATGATGCATCCGATGATGATGATGATGATGATGATGGGCAGAAGGAGGGTCGAGTTTTCCCCTTGCTTTTTCGTACTCTTGTTTCTGCTAATTAATGTACATGTTTCGAGTGCGAAACATTGCTCGACGCAAGCGCGAAACTGATGGGCAAAGACTTTCGTTTCAGAAAAAAACTCAATGGCAAACGGTAAGTGGTAGGACGCAAGTTATGGAGGAAAGCCAAAAAAAAAGAAAAAAAACAGAATACTGCATCCAGCTCTAGTATCATTCCATCTGGAGCCTGAATGTCATTATGTATGCATAGAAACGCTGGAACGAGCTTCAGATGGAAATAAAGAATACCCCGAAAAAAAATATGCCGAAGCAAACCAACCCCGACAGGGCGTGCAACTCATTATCAGTAATTATGCCGTCGGGAAAGGAGACCGAGGCGGAGGTGAGGCTCATCGAGCGCATAATTCGACGTGGTGTAATGATAAAAGAAATATGTGAACTGCATACACGAACACTTGGGAAAAGGGCAAAGACAGAACTGTTCTCGATCTTGAGTTATTTTCAGAGAGAGAGAGAGTACAGCAGCAGCCAGTGGACAAGCTGTTGGCAACAGTTTCTTGTTCGCACAGGCTTTCACACTATTCCGTCTGCCTATTTAGCTTCCGGATCCGTTCCGTTCGCCGTTCGAATGACACCTTCCGGACTTTGCTTCCCGTGCAGGGGCCCACCGACACGTAACGGCAAGCCTTATACGTGTCTGTATTTGTCTGCCTCCCTGTACCTGTACCAAATTTGTAATAAACAAACTTCTGGCGTTGTAATATCGTTAAGAAAACTAATTAAAATTATGAAAAATATGTAAATTTAATTATGCCCTCCCAGGCCGTCCCCAGCCAACCGGAGGGAGAATTCAATTTCACCCCTTGGATGGGGGCGGGGGGGAAGCAGGTGGGCAAAGTGATGGAGAAGAGGTAAACTTCTTCCTCTTTCTAGGTACAACACGATAAAGACACGATACCGAAGCCGGTGCGCATAGCGCGATGCGATGGCTTGGCGCTGATGTTGCGCTGATGTTGCGGCTGCTGTTGTTGATAATGATGATTTATGTTGTACATTGATTGAGCTGCATGGGCAGCGGAAAACAAAAAACCAAAAAATAGGAAAACAACCGGCCGGTGCTGCCTTCACGGATGAGTTGTGGCGTGCCGGTGCAGACACACACACACATGCGCGTGTTTGTACCGGGCGCCAGGGAAAGGTGTTGGAAATGGCTCCACTCCCCCTCCTCCTTGCACGGTACACGGTGTTGCTACATGCAAAACCGCTCCGGACACGCGGTTCGCGGTCTTTTAATCGGGTTAAATGAGTTTAAATTGTTTGCTGATGGTGGATAATGGGAGCGATCTCCGGCGGCCAGCATGTGCAACGGGAAAATGGGAAAGCGGGTGGGCTTTGTCGTGTGGAGAAAAGTGCGATCGCCGAGTTTCCTTTCTACTACGTACACTCCGGTGGTCGTGACTTTGTTGGTGTTCGGACTGATTGGACGTGATGCTACCGAGCTGTTGGTTATTGAATGTGATAGCCGAACATCTTCTTATTTAGCACAAACAAGCTTTACCATGTGAACGATCTGTGAAAGTTATTTATACACATACACAGCAGGATAGTCAGAGCATCCTGCGCATGAAAAGACGGAGTGTACTGGAGGGATAACGAAAACATCAGGAGTATGAATAGCATTCGTAAATCATAGAAGATGCTCAGTAAAAAAAAAGCTAATCATCTAGATTGTTTCAATATTTTTGCCGAGCTTATTATGCTTTATATGGAAGAAGTTTACTGTTTTTCCTACGCTTTATCACACTGCATGAATAAAAGTAACATCCTGAAACCATAAAATTGGAGTAAATAGTTTTTTTAATTACTACTAGTGTAACGTTTGGTAAAAAAACTATTGCGATTTTAACTAATTTATTAAGGATGTAATTAAGTAACTTTTTTAAACTGAAATATTGTCTTCAATGAGTTTGCTTTATATAGTGTATTTTTTTATAAAACTACTAGTAATGAAATTTAATATTGCCATTATTTGGCCAGGATTGATATCCATTCTATAAAGAACGATTCAAGGCAGGATCCATGGTACGTTTTACAAAGGTTACCTGGGATTGATTAAAAATCAGCTGCCACCGTACTAGTGCTAGTGCTACCGTACTTCGATCCAACTCCCATAATTTCGAAACCGTCTGGAGCGGACCGGAGTCGCCTAAAGTTTCCTGTCGACTCCGGCCGAACCCGGGCGACTTCGGACGATTCCAATTCCTAAAGATGCTGGGCGACTCTGAGCGTCTCCTAGCGACTTCGGACGACTCCGGGTAGAACTAGTGGTTCCGTTTTTAGTGGAGTCGGATCAGAGTCGTGGGTGCTCTCCAGAGAGTGCAACACTACACCGTACAATGATGTATATTAAAAAGACTCGAGTCTTTACAATATAGGTGACGATACGTTCAGGCATTATTATTTGCTGGAATGTTTAAGGCAATGGTCTTCAATTTGTGGGTCACAGACTACTTGTTCTTCGCGGTGCAAATAAATGTGGTTTGCGAAAGAATTGATTTTTTGGTAAAATGCATATTTCATTATTTGTTTTCCATAATAAAAATTATATGTTTAAAAGGCCTGTCCAGAATAGAAGTTTAACATATTTGATTAAGAAGCAACTTTTGAACAAAAGTCCACAAAATGGATGTTCTTAATGTATGTATCCTAAAAATGTTGGAGAGCACTGGTTAAAAATAACTATTGCATTATGCGCCAAAAATTCTTGCAAAAATAAATATTTTCTACCATCTAATTCTAAGCGATACGTGATATGGAGAACACGAACTAATCGGAGCGTTGTGTATAAGTTATAATATGACCGCCGAGTGCTTCTTCTTTGCTTACTCTTTAAATACTTTTGGGGAACGTCTGAGTTTTATGCAATTCACGTAATTCTGTGTTAGTTTGTATTTGAACAATGTGCATACGTCTTTATTTATGCATGCAGTAGCATCATGTTAAAATAGTCTTTAGAACTCAATGAGGTTTTTTGTAATCGAATGAATAAAATTTGAAGAAATATACAAATAAATGAAACTAGTTTTCTATAAAAATGTTCGAATATTTCCTTTTTAAGATGTTCCAATAAAGCAATTTCTCATTTTTTCATCATAAGGCTGCCAATAGTAAAATGTGATATTTTTGTAAAAGTTATGGTTTAATTGTTGAACATTACCAACATTTGAAAAACAGTTGGTGGTCATTCGTACTCTTCTACTGCATCAGTCCAGCAAGGACAGTTTCCAGTTATGTTACTTAAATGTTACGATTGAAGTGTGTTGAATTATACACTTGTTTGTTCGCCTATTTTATCATATCAATTAAATTAAAGACATCATTATTTTAAACTTGCTTGTTATGGGTATTTGCTATTTTTTGGGCTACTAAGTATTACTTTAATTAGATTCGAATTAGATTTTAAGCGTTCCTTGCATATAACGTTTTGAGTCTGCAGTTGTATCAGTTAGATCAGGGGAAATTGATTATAATCGAAGAGATGAAATTAAATAAAAAAAAAAACACTTAAACCTGTTTGTATCGCGAGATGAAATGAATGTAAAACTTTTCATCATTAAGACCAGTCCCGATCGTTTTACTCTTTTCGATCAGAAACATTGAAAAAACCAGGATAGTTTTTCTAGCCAACCAGCTCATACCAAACCTTAAAAGCATTCCGTCCAACCAGTCAACCGTCTACTTGAACAACTTTTAATCCAAAAAGAAACCTTTTCCATTGCACGTAAAAGTGCTAATCAAACAATAGACGCTCAACGAGGTGAATCCGGTCGCCCTTCTGCCAAAGGGAACAAAGGGTGCAAAAAAAATGGGGAAAAAATGAAACCAATTTCATCACTTTGCTCAACATCTTACAACAAAGACAAATTGAAAGAAAAGCTATCAAAGAAGATTACGGATCAGTTCATCAGTGGCCGTGAAGCAGCAAAAGTAATATTTGAGACTAACAAACTAACCGAGGTTCGCACATTTGGACCAGCACGTGGCTCGGTCCTGCCAACTCTTCTAACTGCGTGCGTGGCAAAAGCGTCCCTATGATTTGCCTGCCAACAAAAAAAAAAAAAAAAAAAACGAACATTTACCATCGTCTAGCGAAACAGCAAACAGATCGTGTTTTCCCCTTTTCTTTCCTTCCACCAACATGTGTAAGGCACAGAGAGCAACAGCAAACAACGGAAGAAGCAAAAAAATATGAAGCGAATTTATCGATTTTTTCTCACCTTCTTCTCTTCCTGAATGGAATGTCCAGCCGAACCCTTTCCTTTATAGTTGTTGTTTTTTTTCTACGCGCTTCTTCATCCAATCCCTCCACTTCCCCCCGTTGACCGCAACCCAAAACAGTCACTCTCGTCGGCTCGTTCAGCTGTGAAAATCGCTCCGGACACTTCATCGTTTTTGCCTTCCATAACCCTGTCGCGTTGTGATGGTGGATGGAGGAGGTCCCCCGGAGAGGGAGGCGAGGTTTGCTATCGTTATCGCGCCAACCAACCGAACCAGACCGACGTCCAGAGACCGCTCTCTCGAGGGTCAATGTCACTCCGGTGACCTGAGCGACTGCGAAGGAAAGCAACGCCGTGCGGGTTGGAAGGAAGATAGGTGGCCTCGGCTTGTCTAGGGCACTTTAGCGACGAGAGAGGCGTCTATTCGATTTACCAGCCAATTCCCGGGAAGCGTCGGTACTAGCCGCAAGTGCGATTTTTTGTTACGTTTGTTTGCATGGTTGGCATGTACGACGTATCAAGTGGAGAGATGTTGTGGGAAGCCTTTCATAAGCGGATCGTTCCTAGATTCGGATGTTGTAGAGAGTGAGAAGTTCAGTGACGCGTGTGTTTTGCTATAGAAATCCCCCTAATAAGTAAATCCCGATGCTCTTGAAGGGGTTGGCACAAAAGGGTGATGGAATATCGCTAAAAACAAAGCAAAAAATAGAGAACAATGTTACACGTTTTTTACCCCATTTTTCAGCATTACAAACTGTTTCATTTTGCATTCATGTCGAGCGTTGAAGATTGGTACCAAACGTCCTGCCAAAGTATCCAATTTCCAGTTCGGTCAGCTTGTGTTTGTTAGGTGCCGGTTGTTTCTGTTCTGCTACACTTCTTGAAACTTCGGCAAATGTTCAAACATCAATCACTCACAGGGGTTTAATCACATCTTCCGGCATGTTTTGTTCTCCCTTCCCACGCGTTGGCGAAAGATTCCTTAAAACTTGTCCACTTAATTTGAATTCTTTGTGGAGAGAGAGAGAAAAAAAAAGTACCAAAAGGAAGTGAACCATCGCGAAAAAAAAGTGCAAGATTAGTAAAAATCCAGCCACTCTTATCGGCAATGAGCCAATTTTTACGCGCACGAAGGGCGACGAATGGCACGTCGAGTGGAATCCCCGGTTAAAAGGGTTAAAAGGAAATGGTGCTCGGAAGTAGGGTTAGAAAAAAAGACAAAGCATCATGCACCATTGCCAAAAAAATCGATACCAAAGTTGTGTCGTTTTCCATCACTGTGAATCGCGTTCCTTTTTTCTTTTTTTGTTGAAGACAGCGGGTGAGCATTTCACGATGAGTTTGCGTAAGTTTTTCTATTTGCTCGAATACAGAGTGAGGAAAAAAGAATAAGGTAAAAGGTTCGTCGTCCGCGCCCGCTGCTTTCACTCAACCAGGCCTCAACGGTGGCGGCTTTTGTTTTCCATTTTCACCCGGAAAATGATAAATGGGGGATGGAAAGTAGACATTCATAAAAAAACGGATTGAAATGGTGCTCCGTAATCCAGCCGAAAGTCCGATGATTTTTTTCTGCGTTCATCTTCTTTGGCAAAGTTTTGAACCTCTGCAATCCTTTCGCTGTTACAGAAAAGGGTAGCTACAAACAACTGGGAAGAATACAACCCTTTGGCCGAGTCCTTTCATTCAAGGGGTTACTGGTTAATGTGAATCTGCCTGTTTTTTTTGGAGAAAGAAAAAAGACGTCCTCATTTCTCATCTGTCACGTCAAGACAGGCCGGGTTCTGCGTGTGTACACCGATTTCCTTCCACGCCACGGCGTGGTTCCTTTGCGTTGCCGGTGTCCAACTCAACTCTCCGGCAGGTATTATCTTACCTGAACCTGCTGAAGGTGCGGTAATTTCGTTCTGGCCCACACCTTGTGCGAGCCATGCAGCACCCAATTTTAATTAGACTTTCGCTACTTTCACCAAGAACCAGAGCGCACTTACCGGTTCATGGCCTGAAATTCGATCTGAAGACCCTCTCGCCCTCCAAGGAGTGATCCTTTCACTTCGATTTTGTACCAAAGATTGGTTGTGTGTATGTCTGTTCCGGTGACAGGTGAAATGCCGCTGCACGGATAGCAAGGTTCTTGGTGTTTCGTGCGATTTAGGTGTATTATTTTACTACTTTCATGTGCGTAAAGGAGCTGACTGTGCGTGCGACTGACTGTGGTAAGTATTTGTGCGTGACATGGGATTGGATGTCATGTAAAACGTTGTAATCCAAAGCTCATATTTCATTGCAAAATCTTTCGTTGAATTTTATTCGGTGTAATGACGAACGCTGCAGGAAAAGAAATGCTTTCTATAGTACTAGAGTTCGTTCATAAAACGTTTTAGCTCGATAAAACGGCCGTTATTGTGACACCTTTTTGTGTTAAAAAAAAGAGTACCATTGGGATTTTTAACTTCACTCCTAAACAGCCCTTTCGATGCTCTACCCATCCCGGGAAACTCTGCTTAAAGTTTTAATTACGTCCACCAACCCTTTTCTTACCAAATTTACCACTCATCTTGGCCGGTCATGAAATGAAAAATCGATATGCTTGAGGATTAAATCTCCCAACTCTTACCCGGTTTCTTGCTTTAATTATACAAAATAAAAAGAAGAACCGAGCAATGCTTGGTGCCACCACCGGCTGATGCTTCTTCGCTGGAGGAAAATCTTATTTCAAAGATATTTCACTGTCAACACCCTTTTCCGCAAGCAGCAGGGCAAATAAAAGATCCTCCCCAGTCCACCGCGGTTCAGTGCTGGCAAGGATTAACCCATTCATTAAAGTGAGCCAGTTTTTGGTGGCAGTGTTTCAACTCGAGCTCGACGCTTGACGACGAAAAAGCGGAGCGCTAGAGTTGGGAGTAGTTTTTGGTGGTGTAAAATTTAAAATTCATTCAAGCGTGTACCGGTTTTGCTGGCTCGGCAGTTTCATTTCGCTAATGAATATTCTCAGTAGTTTATGGTTTGTTTGTTTTTTTTTTCGGTCACTCGGTGAGAAATTGTTGCCGAGAACACGAACTCGTAGTTAGGGAAAGTGGTGGTAGTAATTAGTGTGAGTGGTTGTGGATCAAAGTTGCTGACGATGGAGGAGATTTTGCTTTGATGATTTTGTCGTTTTAAAAAATGTAGTTAAAGTGACATAAGCGTTTGAAATTATGTAGAATTGATGCGTGCAACCTTTGCACCTTTCAGTAGTAATTCAGTAGTAAATTCAGTAGAATTTATAAAGGGGAACTACGAATGCTCGTACCAGCCCGATGAAGATGTCAGCCTGTAATCAGATTGATTCTGACGTTTTTTGACATCTCCAAACGAACATCATACTAACTGAAAGCGAAACAGCATGCAAAGAAGAGCGACTAAAAAGTTTGATGCACACACAAAAAAAAAGCCCGACACACACCGCGCGTTACAGTTGGATTCTGTTCCAATTTATCGTACAGAGTCACGTGATCCTATTGTTGAAAGAGGGAGCAACAAAAAAAAGTATCCTTGTTCACTTAAAAAACGGTCATACCCAAATGCCACCAGAGGGTTGAACTATAAACCATTGAGAAGAAGAAAAAAAAGCATTCCCATTTTTACATTGACATGGGTTGTTCATTCGTTGATGGTTAAAATTGATAAAATTCAAAGTGAAGCTTTCGTTAAAATTGTTAAAATACCACCCAGCGCCGGAGCAACTGTGCAGGACCCGGCAAAAAGGTGCTACAAAAAATGGAAACAGAAGTATAAAACTAAACTAACATGCAAAAAAAAATCCGTCTCCTTTTCATTAAAATTTATTACAATTAACCAGGATTTTTTTCTCTTCTGTTGGTGTAACTCGCTTTACCAGCGAGTGCTCTCGTTGCACCGAAAACTAGTTGACTTCCGCCCGGGGTCACCCAGAGGGATGACGGCATATTCTGCCGTTTGCGCCAATTCGCGTTCCACTGAACACCGGAACGCCATCAAAGTTGGACACGGAGTGAAAAGTGTAGCTTTTTTTTATATTTCGGTGCTAGATCCGTTTAACTCTCCGTTTCGTGCCGTTTGCGCCATCATTATCGGGATGGTTGCGTTATAGTTGGTGTGTTTTCCGGGGGGAGAGAAAGCAAAAAATAGGAACACACACGATGTCACACGGAGGAAAAGAGCTCGGAGGCCGGGGTCTCTGTGTGTGATAGAAATATGCGCGTGTGTGATAGAAAAAAAAAGCGACACGAGTGAAATGAAATAAACCGTACGATTGTAATAACAACTCTATGATTCTAATGAGAAAAACTGGCAAATGGGAAGAGAAAAAAAAGCAGGACACACACACACTTTAAATTGATAGGACGGCTTGTGTCGCTAGCGACAGGGCAGCGTGCTGATGGGCGGCGAAGTAATAAAAACGCTGGCCGCTGCTCGAAAGATGTTTGACATTTGCTGTTGATGTGAAATATGAATATAATTAAATTTGCTTCGCGTTAGTGTCGTGCGACCATTGCGCGAGCAGGACTGTGAAAAGTGAAGAAGGAAATGAAGGTTTCATTTTCGGTTGTTTTTTTTCGTAGAGAGGTTGTGTCGCTGTGTCGAATAAATATCGCGAGACGACATTTTGAAGAATACAGTCAAAAGAATGAAAGATCTATGAACATGGCAGCTTGAACAAGCATGAACAAGCAGCAATAATTTGATTTTATTTAGGTGTGCACATATAGTATCAACTAAGCTTGAAAGATCGTCCTCTCTTTGGCGCAGCTTCCTACGGGGACATGCAGGGCCTTTAACCAGGCATTCAAGATTTATCCAGTACTACACAGCCGGATAATCAAGCCCTTTACTACAGAGGGACGGGCCATAGGGGGCTTAAACTAATGATGGGCATGTTGATAAGTTTTACAAGTTGACGTCTATATTACGGGACCGCCGCCGTGTATATGCCACTATGAGGTATAAATATCGCGAGACGTCTTTTTGAAAAATAAATTCAAAAGAAACAAAGATCATTCCGACAAACAAACTTATAATTGAAATTTGTTTAGATGCATAGCTTTCAAGATCAAAGATTTATATTTCTGTTATAAAACAAGATATACAGAGACTATTATTAGGATTTGATCTTGACGGACTTACTATTGGCCTGTCTAACATACACTAATCGACGAATGATTACAGTCACTGTACACACAACACACAGCTCTTCAATTATTTAAACTGGTAAAGAGATTACTTTTCTTGATATTGATCACAAGCTTGAAAACTGTCTTGCACTGTTTCGATTTCCTTGCTTTATGGTGCTGTAATATTATTGAATAAATGATTTATTGTAGTGCTCCAAAGGTAGACCAGGCTCAGTACCTTAGAAAAACAAAACCAAAGAAAATCATAAAATAAAGCGACGTTAAAAGCGTCCCATCGTGCTCCAGTGCATACCAGATGGCATTCCTGCGATCGAGCCGATCTTGACGTTCACCCTGCTGGGCTATCATGTTACCGACGGTGCTGTCCAAAGCTATCAGCAAACCTATCATCGCTTGGAGATCGGACCATGCAAACCCGCTTTCCGCAGCCAGTCTCCTTTTTTTCCTTGCTCCTGGTGTGCATATAAAGAAAATTGCACCTAAAAGCGGCAGCAGCAGCAGCAGCTCCTTTGCACGTAAAAAGATGCACTTTGGACGCATGCAGAAGTGTTTGATGCCTCCGCTACCAACTGTTGCTTTTGGCTTTTGGACCTGCTCAAATTCGTTGCCGAAATTATATCATCACCTCAAACGTTACCTTGTGTATGTGTGTGTGCTTGAGTGACGATTAGAGCGAACCTGGTGGATTAGCTTCAACCGTGCGTGCGTTCATCATTTCATCAAAACCAGATCGGGCATGCAATCGACCCCAAATGAGGTGCGGTCGTGTTTTTTTTTTCGGTCCTTCCTTCCACCACCGATCGTCACGGTCTATCACTTACCAGAGTTTCGATACCTATTTTGCATTATTTATTAGCCACTTGACTGGCGCGCACCCTCGAGCTGCATTGATTTCATCAATAGAGTGAGTTTTATGCACACGGTAAAAGGAAAAAAAGCCTCCACTCATCGGCACACGATCAGCACGATCAGCATAACAAAGATCGGTCCCCCTAAGCAGGGGGATTTGTATTAGCTGTGCAGAGCAGCACAAACCCTGAATCAGGGTCTGGCCTGGATCAATATATTTAGAGTCCGGGCGATCAGTTTACAGTGCTGCTCTGTGGTGCTAATGAGAATTGATTGATCGGAACTCTCGGAGATTTGCCGCCCAGGGGTGACGGGTTTTTCTCTCTCTTTCTCTCTTTCATGATTTACAAACGCTATGATTTTTTGCCAACAGTTTATGCTGGCTGTCTGGGCGACGGACGGGGGGAAGCTTTTATTTACTCACCTGACAACGGCCGGTGAGTGATGCGTATTAAATGTGATCCTGGCAAAAAAAAGGTTGGTGCACCTGAAATTGGCGTGCAAAGGGAAGAAGTTATTAATGGGATTAAAATTGTTTATGAAGTGTCTTCTCCTTCTCCTGTCCGATGGTCACAGGGTTTTGGTTGATTGCAAGGGAAACCTAAGATTGAAACATTACAAAGGTTGCTCAAAATATGGCTTCTGTTGTTTGGAAAATGGTTGTGTTTTTTTGTTGTTGGCAGAATCTCTTTTTAACATTCTCCAGCCATTTGCTCATCTTGTTGCTTTAATTAATTATACGAACTTTAGAAGAAAAAAAAAAACAACTCCTCCTCATCGTACCATTTGAACTGTTTGCTGGTGAACCGTAACCGTCCTTAATGAAATCATTCCACGCTTACCATTTTGTGCCTGATAATCCTGACAGATTTCTATTTAAACTAGTTCACGAGTGGAAATAGTGGGCTAGAGAGCAAAAAAAAAACAACATCCAACCAGCAACAATTGCTTCACAGCAGGGAATAATGAAATGTATTTACAAAAAAAAGATCGTTTGAAATAAAACAGGTAGTAAGGAAGAAAAAACCCGAACGCACATCTCCCAATACCAAAACCAGTATCTGTTTCCTATCCCGTTAAAAAAAAACGTAATTGATGGAGGTTGTGATGGTCTAGGTTTTGGGTGGAACCAACCCTACGAGATAACTATTCCCTGTTCAGTGAGCGCGCTGATGATAAAAGGGATGAAAATGGTCTGTGTGAAATGTATGGCCAAAAACAAAAACCAAAAAAACGAAACGATCTTACATAAATTCAAGTCAAGGATTACTTTAGGGGTGTCAAACGGTGGTCCCATTTGCATTTGCCGTTCGTGTGTGCCACTGGTTCTGCTCTTTTATTTTCTCTCTCTCTCCACTGACTGATAACAATGAGACCTTGACGCACCGAGGGAACATAAAGCATTGGTCACATGTTTTGTGAAATGAAAAAATAACAATTCTGGGCAAAAACAAAAAACTTCGAATCGTAAAAATCGTACTATTCCACTTTTGTATGGGTTTCCTCTTCGCGGGAACGAGGAAGCTCGCAATCTTATTTGAATAATAATAGAGAAATAAAAATTCTAGCCTGAATGGGTAGTAAAAAAAAGAGGGGGGGGGGATGGTATTTAAATTATTTCTTGGCGGACTTTCGGGTGGCCAGCGATGTCCACGGGGGCGCGGCAAAGGAAGCAAATTGAAAGAATATTAATGGCGCTGTATCTACTCGAACGAGCGGTCGGCGATTCCTGTTCCTGTCTATCATTTTCCAATTAGTGCAAAAGTCCATCCAAGTAGGACGCTTTGGGATGGGGATGGGATGGGAGCTGGGAAGGGCAGGCACAAAATGGACAGGACAAAATTAACATTTCGCGAACAGACGACGTGGATGGGGACAGAGTTCGGGGACAGAGGGCCTAAATTACATTTCTGATGGAAAAGTAAGTTCCTTCCGTCGTCCGATACTTCTCAAAGTACGTGATGATTCGTTTTAGTAGTGGCATTGGGAGAAAAACAGACAAAAAAAGGCAAGATGAAACATTTTTCGCAGGAAAAACAACCGTCAACCATGAATATTTGAGCCGTAGCCGAAATTGTTTTATGTCCTTTCGAGCGCAATCGGGGCGTATACACACTCCGGGCATGGCAGAAAGATGTCTCTCCTATAAGCCCGAACGCTTACCCTTAGCCTGCTCAGTTCGTTCACTTTGATACAAGGAGGGCTTGTGTGTGTGTGTGTGTTTTTTTCTTAACAAACTTTTTATTGTTGCTATTACTTTTATCATCCTCCTTATCGTCGTCATCATGGCCATCATCGTTGCAATTCCGTTTCGGGCCAAAACCAACAGAAGAAAGCAAAAATATCGTACTGCAATCGTAATTTCGCTCGAATGGAAATTGTCCCCGAAGGAACGTACAGCCTTATCAGGAAGGTGAAAGGGAAGGAGTGTTTGGTAAGAGCAGAGAGGGTGGTAGTAAACGACATAATCAGTGGTGGTGTGCGGGGCAATAGCGTCGAAGCGCGGGACTGCTGCGAGCTGTACAGCCATCAAAGTGGAAGGTGCTAGAAATGGACGCCTAACGAGGTCCTATGGGCGAAATAAGGGGAATGGTTATGGGTAGGGTAGAAATGGGGTTTTTTTTTTGGTTTTCCATGCTACAGTGCGTCACAATTTTAGGCAACACTTTGTGCTAGCGTAGGGTTTGTATAGCTTTGGTATTTATGACTTTTAAATTTAAAGGTTTTTGCTTATTTTTGTCCTATTTTTCCATTGTTTTCCATTATTGAGTAAATGTATGTTAGTATGTTCAGATATTAAAAACACACAAAAAATGTCAAACTTCAATAAACAGTTACATTTTACAGTAGTAAAGATGATAAAACTTTTAAAAAAATGTTAGTAACGAGTAAAACCCCAACGAACTGTACCACGTTCCAACGGCTACATGTATTGGTAACGTGTTTCGAATTTTTCCATCATTTTTTCCACCTTCTTGACCACCGTCTCAGTCTCCCACACTACCTTCGTTTCAACCCCCCCAACCCCCGCCTCTCTTACACTACGTTTTACAATTTTTTGACTTAATTTTCCCACACCCCCAGCGAAACGATTTCCCACTCTGCGTGTGGCTCACTTCTTTCTAAATGTGTGTATGGCTGTGCGCGTGTAGTTGTATGTGCGCTGGCGAGGGAGGAGTTTTCCACGAATGATGGCCGCGGCGAAAGAAAGGCGGCAAAACTGGGAAAATCGCTAAAACGCACAACGGGAGAGAAAAAAAAAAGTATGGCGTACTTTTCCGGCCATACTTTTCCGCGCGGGTTCGCCCGCTGCTTCGTTCGGCTAGTTCGATGTGCGCAGGGAAAGATTTTTCCATTTTTCTGTGGTGTGTGTTTTTTTTTGTTAGCTTCATTTGAGGGAGGGGCCTGAGATGTGGGTGGTTGGCAACCGGGTGCCCGGACGATGTCGATCGATCGATATTTTTCCTCGCTTGCGCGTGGTTTGCGTGGACCATTGCGGACGTTTGTTAGCCCAAGGGGAGTAGACCAGGTGGGGGTTCTTCTTCACTTCTCGTCTTTTTACCGCCCGTTTCATACCTCCTTCACACCCTGGGCCCCTTTTTTCTTGTAGCTGCCGGCGCTGTCTTCCGTTTATCGGCGGGGCTGGGAGGAGAAATACTAACACGCCGACGCCAATACCGCCTTGTGGGGCTGGAATGGTATGAGGTAGTGTGTGTAGGATTGGGGATTTGTTCTAAAAGATTCATTCGCTTTTTTTTTCGCTCGAGTAGGAGGGGGTCAAAGCAGGACGACCGGACATTTGAAGCGAATTTTTTTTTCACTTGTGCAAGTAATGAAGGAAAACAAATGGAAGATTGTGTCGTGTGTCAGGTCAATCTGCTGGTAAAAGGAGGAAGAGCGGGACTTTTTTCAATCAAGAAGCGTTTAATTTTAGCTATAAATAATGAGTAACAAGAAATAAAACGATTATTTGAAAAGAGAAATTATGACTTAAAGCAGCAATCTTCGATAATTTGACCGTCTTGTGATATTTTCTATGTGAATATATGTGAAAGAAACTGATAATCTTTTGATAAAAATACCATTTTACTAAAATTCCTTTTTATTTATTAAACAGGTTCTGTGGAAACTTATTAGTTTGCCGTTTGGTTTAACTTATTAGTTGCAGTTAGTATTAGTAGTAGTTTTATTAGTAATAGTAATAGCAGTAATACCAGTCAAAAAGGAGATATTCCTGCATGCAGCAACAGATAATTAAGAAGAATATTTTTATCATGCTTAAATGTGTTTCATAATTTTTTTAAATAGAAATTCTCGGTAGTTTCTGAACTAAACAGTACCTGAAAGAAAATACCGAGCATGAACATATTAGGGATACCAGTACGTTTAGATGTCATTAGGGATTCTAGGCCACTGTTAGCCACTGTAGAATAAATGAACAGGTTTTAGCTCCTCAACTACAACTATTATATTGTTTTAATGAACATTTACTAGTAATGATGCACAAATTTAACGAGCTCTTCATTGTTACGTTACAAATGCGAATTTTTGTTTCTTTTGGCTAGATGTAGTTCGTAAGATGTCTTTTAAACACCATATTAAACGCATGTAACAAATAACAAACAGGAGCGATACAGTACATACAACATTGGTTTGTAGATGCTCTAGCCATGGTGATTTTTAATATGATAAGTGTGTTTTTGCGAAAAGATCTGTTTTATTATAGACCTTATGGAGAAAAATTCTCGGCCTGAACGCTAATATCAAAGTGTAGTCTCTGTTCTCATGACCTAAAAATCTGGTAGATCTCTGATACGGAGACAACAAGTGCTACTGATGATGAAGCTAATAAGCATTGGAGCAAGTCTTTAATAAAAAAAGAGCTAGAATATGTCTATTACCTTACACCTTAGCCTTACACACCTGTATTACTTTAGTGGAAGTTTATGGTGGCTTTATGGAGCTCAAACTGAAGCAGAAAGTATAGTAGATATAAGTAGAAATACAACTACAGGTTGAAATGAAAAACTGCAACCAATCGCAAGACTGCCCGTCCAATAGATGTCAGACTAGTGACAGCTCAGTATGTTGTTTACTAGCACACAAGAGCATTTTAGCATTCAAAAGAGTTGCTTTTGGCCAAGCGAAGTGTAGTGATGAACTGCCGAATTTGATTTTCTCCCATGAGAAATCATCAGTTACCCAGTAGTTTGTGAAAAATAACATGATTTTGTTTAATTGCCAGAGTGAAAACAAATAGCAACATCGGTTGGCTACCAGAACCTAAAAGCCGGTCATGGTGATGGTGTGGGCCGCCATAACCGCCGATAGTCGCTTACCTCTCGCATTGGTCGTTATTGGGGTCAAAATAAAGCGGATTCTGCCGTGAAAATATTTTGTAGGAAGCTTTGAAGCCGTGGACATGGACACATTTTGACCGCAAACCTTGGAACATCCAACTGAACTCAGTATTGTCGCACTTAGCACGCCGCACCCCACGAATGGTAACGAAACGAGGTTTCTCGATTCATTTCCACCGCACAAGGGTCAACAAAATCACTAGATGCCAATCCGTTGGTCTATTATGCTCTGGGTTTTATGGACAACGAGGCTGACACCAAAAAAATACCGAAAGTGTCGAACACCTCCATGCAAGCGCTTCGCCGAGAATGGGCCGAAATCGGGCCGCGGAAGCCACTTTCGGGCAGCGTGCGATGGTTTCATCGGCCATCTGAAGGCCATAATTTGTGCCAAAGGTGACCAAGTTTCGGACAAACATAACATTCACTTAATAACATAAAAAAAAAATAAATACATTTGTTGCAGTTTTTTTTTGTTTGACCCTGAAGAAGCGATGCTAGCGATGCGAATGTCTCGTTAAAACACACACACATCCTGAAGGCAGCTGGGATATATCAGCAAGTCATTTACCACTATTGAAAGGAATGCAAATGAACTGAAAGAAAGGTAATTGGATTCGATGGAAAATTATGCCAAGAGAAGACGAATAGCACTTATTTGCATGTAACCAGCTAGTCCTACATCAATAATGTCGACCAGGTGTACAGCCTAGAAATTGTTTCTTGAGTTTACTGTCTGTTCTGGTCGATGAAGCATGATCTAGCTGACCAAAACTTCTACAATTAGGGTAGAAGTAGTGTCCTCGCTCAGACATTAGAACTTGTTGACACCTTTTAACTGTTTGCTACGACACTAGAAAATGTACACTGTTATAACAGACGAAATGCGTTGCGTTACGTTGGAACTTGTCCCAAGGGGTAATCATGGATGTGTTCATTTACCTCGCACAGAATGTTTTACTTTTTCTTTCGTATTTTTGAGTGACATGTGTTCCTTACGCATGTGAACCAAATCATGTTGGCCTGTCTCACAAACCTTAGAAGGGCGCTGATATTGTAATAAAATGATATCCAAAGAAGGAAACAATTCCCACCAGACTGCTCAATTGCCACTTTCTTCCTGTTTTGTTTTTTTGTTTTCGTTGAATGAGATGTTGGACATTGAGCAGTGGAAAAACAGACCCCTGTTTCTCACAGCTACGAAAATCCTATGCGAGGACGAGCACGAGAAAGCGCGAAGAAAGCAAATAAGAAATTCACCCCGTGCTCACAGGACAGGCATACCTTTCACTCACCTTCTGTGACCCGCTAGAACATCCAAAGGGCAGACCGATTGTGTAACCCTTTACCATGGTTCAGCGCGACAAAAGAAAGCAAAAAACACCTCAACATGATTTGCATAAGAAGATGAGAGATGCTGCCGTGAGACCGCTTCCGTGTTACCGTATGTGTGTGTGTGGTCTTGGACTTGGACCAGGTTCCTGTTTGGAGTAAGAAAAAAGGGATCACACACGCCACCCCGTCAAGACAATTCGTTCCGCACCCGTTCGTTCCATCTGGCCTCGGCCGGCATGTTGTTTTAATGTTGTCCGGGCGCGCGCTCGCCTTTTTTCATATTACACGTTTAACCGAAACACAATTACTACTGTTATAATTATTATTGTTGCAAAGGCGGGCGCGCACACACACACACACACACCGGTGCAGAACCGGTTTGGCGCGACGACGACACGCGGAACGATAAAAACGACGACGTGGCAGAGAGACCCTGGCGTTAATCGGAAGGATAATAAGGATGCTGATGAATATCACTGCAGCAACTTCCGGCCAGTGTGTGAAAGAGTTTGTGTCTGAACTGTTGTTTTTTTTCGTTTCTGTTCCTGAAACGGTTACAAAATTGTGTTTCACTCTCTCTCGATAGGCGACCCGGAAACAATCGTCCTTTTGCTACGGACAATCTGTGTGAATTTGTTCTTTCTTCACTCTCATAACGATGAACAATGCAATAGCAACCGGTTTTTGGGCTGCCTTTTTTTGTAATCACAAATTTTGACAAAGAAAAAGGTCACAAAAAACAGGTTGTGCTGAAAACTGTTTGATAACGCAGTTAGGATTTCTCACCTAACTAAAAATTGTGATCAGCGTGAGATTTGGTGCGGTTTAGGGACGGTTGCCAACCGAACGTTGTGGGTATGGATGGGGAATAAAAGCTCGCAGTGGGTCACACTGTGACATTGTTAAAACATTAAAATGATTTTTCGAAGCTACATCTTGAACTGGTTTTTGAGTAATTTCAATTTTCAGCGGAATTGTGATAGAAATAATTCAGGTTTTTAATGTGCAATGAATACATCACAGTCCCTCTTCAATTTGCTCTCTACCAAAACATTTCAAGGAGGTCACACGCGAGGGCAACTCACTGAGCAAAAACAATCCGTTAATCCTGCTTGGAATGTGTCGTGCCTTTCGTGTGTTTGTTTTTGATTTCACTTCCTTCAACTACACACATGCAATGTTCCTTTTAAGGCTTCAACCGACGATCTGCTTGAAGTCCAACTGCTCAAGAAAAAAAAGGCTACAACACCATGCATGTGCGTATAAAACGTGTTCCCCATTTTCGCACGATCACTCACGATCGTACAGACTGACCTCCCGCAGCCGCTTCGCAGGGAACAAAAAGCGAACCTTCAAGACAACAGCGGGGAAATAAGGAAGAAGAAAAAAAAGGATGCATATTGGCAGCTTTCGCACTGCCGTCCTAGGACTGACCGGCCTGCTGCTGCTGCTGCTGACCGGCCGGCAGGTGGCTAGCAATGGTGACTTTAGCTATTTCTACGGCACCATCGCCCCATCCGACCGGCTTTGCGCGAAGAAGGTCGTCGGCATCGGTACCAAGACGCCCGTACAGGTGGATTACAGCAGCACGGTAAGTGGCGGTGGACCCCCAAAACCCCCCAACCCATTAATAATAGTAATCATGTCCGTGCGTGCGTGACAGCGCCCGATAACAGCTGTCAGTCTCGATGCGTCGAACGTGGCGTACCAGGGCTTCAACGCGCTCATCACCCGCGGTGCGATCGGCCAGCAGGGCATCACGTTCAGCCTGGCCGGGCCGTGGGTGCTGCCGTACTACATCGAGCTGGACTACTACTGCCGGGCGCCGGACCAACCCTGACCGGCCTCAACCGGTGCTGCTGCTGCAAAAAAGGGTCAAATGCAGCGCTGCCGACTAGCAGTGGCGGTGTGTTTCCATTGCTGTGTGGATTTTATTTATTTCCCCCCCGGCTTGTTTTTCCTCGCAGTTAAAACCGCCACACACACAAACCTGCACGCACACACATAATAAAAAGGATGCAATAAATAAATCGCTCAACTGCAGATGCAATTGTTATTTAAAGGTTCCGTTGCCGAACGGCCGTTGCCGCTGCTGTACGCCGTTCAGGATTTTTGCACCGTGCCACCGGTCACCATTGTTCGTCCCTTCAGCGCCAGACACCGGCAGCAACGACCGCGATGAGCCGCTATCTGGGGCAGCAGGATGTTTGGTCCCATGGTCCGTTTTTTGCCACCCTTGCATCTCTTGCACGTATGCAGATGCACAATTTCCTTTAAGATTTTTTTGTTTGTTTCCCTGTTTACTTCCCGGCCCTTTGTTGGTCCTTGGTTGGTCCTGGCCGTGCACTACATGCTGCACGTTATGTAATGCCTTTTTAATGCCCCACGATCCACTCCTTCCAGTTCACATTGACCCGCCCGGTGTTTCGGGACGGGACGTTGGTCAGATCTAATTGAATTGTGGCTTCGCACAAGCACTGGCAATACGTTTAGTCGCTCTATCTCCCTCTTTTGCTGTGTCGCAGGGAAATGGCTGATTGATCATCGTAATTAGAGGAATTAATCTAGTTTGCGTACAGGTGGATTGGATATTAATTGACCCGGGCGACGGATGGCGATGGATCGCGTTGAGCACTGCTGGCGCAAATTGAATGAGCCAATGTTTCACTAGTTGTGGGCGCTGGTGAAGATGGATTTCGTTGGAGGTTTGTGGAGATATTTGTGATGGTGGTGAAAGCATGTACGGTGTAAGAAGATATGTTTTTAAATCTGTACATGTTTGAGTTGATGTTGCTATAAATAAATTATATTATTGAATGTTATGTTATGTTTGCCGATGAGTTAGGTATTTGTTTGTTATTTGAGCATTTAGTCCAAAAATGGAGACAAAATTTAGAGAAGAAAAGAAGGCTTTTGCAAATATTCTTGTTATTTGTGGATATGTCTATTTTATAATTCAAACTTCTTTGACTTAAACAATGCTCATGTTATGCACATTTTCTTATATCCTTTTTGATATCTGGAAATAAAATAAATGTATAGTAACCCAGTGCCTATTAAAGATAGCGCAACAACCATATATTAATTCGTATGATTGTCTTTTTATCAATGCTTATTAATTCTACTAGAAGGTTCGATAAAATCGTTAAAAGTTGTTATAGAATAATGATGAGTATTAAAATAAATAGGAAATTTAAAATTGTATGTTTAAAGAAATTAAAATTTCTTCTTCTTCTTCTTCTTTTTGGCTCAACAACCGTTGTCGGTCAAGGCCTGTCTGTACCCACTTGTTTGGTTGGCTTTCAGAGACTTTTTTGGATTACCCCCCATAGCAGGATAGTCAGTCCTACGTATGGCGGCACGGTCTATTCGGGGCTTGAACCCATGATGGGCATGTTGTCGGGATTTTCAAAACTAGGGTGCTATCACTGTGATGCAATAGAAATATCAATTTATTGTCCACAAGTAGCTGTGATCTACATTAAACCGATGTTTTACAGTAAAAATATAACTACCACATTTTTTATAATTATTTACATCCGTGCATTAAGCGCAATTTTATTATCAATGATTTTTTTTTTCTATAATAAGTTTGGAGTATGAAGGATTAGGATATGCTTTATGATTAAATGCATTAAACTATGCTGTTATGGTGATGTACGCTAGTTGGAGAGCCGATTGAAATAACAATTTGAAATAGAATTATTACTTCAATAATGATAAACTTTTTTTAAACTAAATTTTAAACTAAATTAACTAAATTAGCTGTTTGGGCCTATTTTCAATCCAAAAATTTTAAAAATAGAAACCAGACCTTGTTGTTGTTTTGCACGTCATGTGTCACCACAATCCTTTCACGTTTTCTTTGCAAACTTTTGCAAACGTGAAGTGTGCAGCGTAATTCTGGCGTAAAAGTACACCGGGCAGCGAATAAAAATAAATAAAGAAGAAGTCTGTAAGTGGTTTGCATGTGTGTGTGCGTGAGTGTGATTAAGGGGAAAGCGCTGTTTCCCCTTTTCAATGGCGGCGTGAGGGATGATTTTTCGAAATAGGGTAGAATCGGAAGCAGCCCTGCTTTCAGTAGCTACGGAGGGGAAAACGGAGAGCTCAGGGCTGAGTGCCCTGCGGTATGCGTCTTGGATATTGTACTGAATATTGTACCCAACGATAGATGTCGCTAGCAATTGGTGGAAATTTGACCGCACAGTGGTTGAACGATTCATTTGCTGGACAAAGAAGATTGAGATATTCTTCGTGATTCGTTTTTCTTTTTTTTAAATATGCAAAACTACTAAACATTGAGGATCGCGCAATGGAAAATATACATTAATAGCTCTTCTTTGAAAACCAGGACGCTTTGCAGCAAGCTCGGCAGAAGCGTTCATCACGGGGTCCACACGGCGACAAGTGTTCTTTTGACACTCGCGCGCATACCCTACCATGTGGCTACAGCATCGTAAAAGTTGGCATACATTAGCATTAAACCATACTTTGTGGACTGACGGCCGGTGGTGCCTTAAAAATAAATTACTCCCGGTTTTCGGTGCCGGTGCGGTCCCAAAACACACACGGCCACTGCACGCTGCACCGAAGTGAACGACTCGTCACGACCCCGCAGACGAGTCACTATCGTTAAAAAAGCATTAATACACCGATCGTCATCGTATTGTTTCGCGTTTTATGTCTTCATTTATAAGCGCACTAATTGAAAGCGCATATCCCACGGCTGGCGTGTGCGTGCCGTGCGTGGGGAAATGACTGCACCGTGGTGGCGGTTTAAAGTGCATCGCGAAACACCGTTTCGCGCTCCCCGGCTGCACCTTGCACACAAATCGCGCACTCCCGTTTCGGGGCTGGTTTTAATCGTGCTAATCTGGTTTTAATGGAGTGATCATTCTCACTGTCTCTCTCTCTTTCTGCCTCTTTGCTTCCTTTGCTCGACGTTGTCGCATGGTACTGGTATCGACTGCAAGGGTCAGATCATAAATCGGACGGGAAGATAAGCGATCGATGGGTGTGTGTGTGTGTGTGTGTGTGTGTGTGTGTGTGTGTGTGTGTGTGTGTGTGTGTGTGTGTGTGTGTGTGCT
>KB666509.1:4845420-4922252 GCA_000349065.1 Anopheles quadriannulatus | reverse complement strand
GAGAGAGAGAGAGAGAGAGAGAGAGAGAGAGAGAGAGAGAGAGAGAGAGAGTTTGGAATTTTTATATTCCTCCAAAACGCGCACAGCTTCGGAGGCAGCCGGGCAGGGCTTAATCGAAAAGCGGGGAATGGTTTTTATTTGAAATATTTTCGGGAATTTCAACGACTGGGGCTGTGTGTTTTATACTTTTTTACGCTGCCCGGGTGTATGAAACCGCGTACCACCGCCACTCGAATTGTCACGCCAATAATCCTTTCGGCTGGCCAGCGTGTTGCGATGCCGGGAGTGGTTGAAGCCGTTCCCTGCGTGTCCTGTGCTGCCGCGGTTCAATCAAATTTTATCGATCGTGAAATTTCAATCATGCCAGGTCCAGGTGTGAGGGGGTTGGCAAAGGATATCAATGTGTATGTGTCCGTCTGTCTGTCTATCGTTTTTTTGCCCCATTCGTCCACCCGATGAGTGGGCAGCTTGGGGTCAACATGTGGTGATATGATGTTTTAATCTGATTCTGCCGACGGTTGATATTTTCCCTCCTTTTTTGTTCTACCATTGATTTTCCTGCCCCAAGTCCCTCCAAACCAGCCCCCCCCCCCCAAACAGTGTGGTGTGATATTTTTTTTCGCGGTTGCCCGTTATGATAGGCCACCACCGTTCCCCCGGAAGTAGTTTCACCGGAGGGGGTGGCTTTTGGCTCCGACGCCGCGGCACGGAAAATAAATAGCACACCGTCGCCGGCCACATCTGTCTGGCAGTGCTTTATATGCGACCCGCTCCCTGCTGCCCTGATGGAACAAAAGGGAACGCGATCGATTCCGACTCAGTTTCAATTTGATTTAATGAATATTTCAGCTCGCTTATGGCAAATAAAACCCTCCCAGCGGCAGTGGCCGTAGTGCACGTAGACCCATCATCCAGGTAATTGATAGCACTCGCCTTTTCTCGTATTCTCTTACTCTCGCTCTGGTCCGATTCGATTTGCGGGGCAAAAACGCATTCCGAGTCACAAGTCGGCTCGGGCTGCTGTGACTGATTGGGTCAATATTTAACGATACGGCGCATGTGGCGCAGAACGGACGGAAATCCCCACAAACCCTTTTTGCGCCCTTAATGGTGTGTGCTCCTTCCTTTTTTTTCGTGTGTGTGTGTGCCGTGTTTTGTGGTACAACCTCGGGGCCATGTTGACAACCTCGGGAGCCATGTGTGTGTGTATGTGTGGCAATTGGTAATTATGCTCGCCCGAGATGCCCAACCGAACGGCCGATAAGATGGAACGTGCTGATTATACAGCAAAGGATAACGGCGACTGGACCGGTGTGCTTGTACACACTTCTCGCAATTGCTCGGGTAATTGGGCGCGTGTATTATTTGCCTGGACGGGACATTTGCTTGGTGACGTTATCGTGCGGTGTCTGTTTGCATTTTTGGTGTGCGTTTTTTTGTTTGTTTGTGTGGCTGTCTCAGGAACTGTAAGGTGTGTTGATTTCGTCTGAGTGGAGTGTCCTTTGCTAGTGAATGCTTGGTACAACAGGAAAAGGTATCAAATCAGTGTTA
The DNA here is from genome assembly GCA_000349065.1 of Anopheles quadriannulatus. Lineage (NCBI taxonomy): Eukaryota > Metazoa > Arthropoda > Insecta > Diptera > Culicidae > Anopheles > Anopheles quadriannulatus. The sequence continues at coordinate 4,920,701 of KB666509.1, read as the reverse complement.
ATGTGGAGCTTGAACAAGTTTTATGGAATTGAAAAGCTGTGAAATAGCTCTAGCTTATTTAAGTATTTTTTTTAAATATCGGACCTGGAATCGGAATTAGCTCTGCAGTCAGAATCAGCTCCGGAATCAGCATCGATTGTCAGCATCTCCATGAGAATTGTGAATTGTTGTTGAGACGTATGCAACAGCGATTGTATCGATAGCTGCAAAGGATCCAAATGTACTTTTAAACAATCCATTCTCATGGAGATTCCGGAACTGTCTCCGGTTCTGCAACTTCTGATTTCTGTTCTGTTCTCCAGACTTGCGCCACTTGCCACACATTTCGTCGGCAACTACCAAGCTGGGTTTGTTGAAGGCAAATCCAGCATCGATCAATTTTTTACTCTACGGCAGATCCTCCAGAAGTGCCGAGAGTGCCAGATCCCAACGCACCTGTTCATCGACTTCAAGGCGGAATACGACATCATGCTGCGGTACTACAAGGTGACGGACTCTCCTGTCTGCTCTGCAATATCATCCTGGAAGGTGTCATTCGAAGCGCTGGGCTAGACAACGACATTCGTGGCACGATCCTCTACCGGTCTCTCCAATTTCTTGGCTTCGCGGATGACATCGACCTCATCGGCAGGACAACAGCGAAGGTATGTGAGGCGTACACCCGACTCAAACGCGAAGCAGCAAGAATTGGATTGAGAGTCAATGTTACGAAGACGAAGTACACGAAAGTACGGGAAGCAGTGTATTCGTTGATGGCGACAATCTCGAGGTACTAGAAGAGTTCTGATATCTTGGGACAGTCTTTACTTTGTACAACGACATCAGCAGCCAAATCTAGAGCCCATTCCGGAGCCTATTACGAACCTGGCTCCGATTCGGCAGTCGGAATCAAATTTGAAATCGAAAATTCTCTCTCTCTCTCTCTCTCTCTCTCTCTCTCTCTCTCTCTCTTTCTCTCTCTATCTCTCTCTCTCTCTCATGCTGGAATCGGAATTGGCTCTTCAATCGATTGTGAACACGGACTCGGAATCGATTCAAAACTAAGGATCATTTATTATTTCGATGAAAGACCCTTAAATGTTTAAATGCTATAATAAGGTTAAATGTTCCTGCTTATTGTTTTAAATTACATTTGCCGACGAAATAAAACCAAAAATGCAAAATAATCGTACATCTTCTTCAAAACACAAACAAGACTCCGCACACTTCTCCACAGCAAAGCATCATTCCATCGTCTAACCTTCACACTATCTCGCGTACGACGGAGAAACAAACTTTGTGCGCCCGCGTGAAGGCAAGGGATATTTAAAATTCATTTATCATATCGAAAATTTGTTTGCTGACATTTTCCACATCACAAGCTTCGCTCTTTCGCCGATCGGTCTTTTATTCTTTCTTTCTTTGTTGCTGTAGTTCAGACACAACAGTCTGCTTAAGCCACTACAGTGGCAGGGAAATATTGTGCTCAACCGAAAGATGCTTTATGCACGGGGAAAAATCAAAGAAAGATCGCCGCTGTCCGGAGTGGGCAGGGAAATAGCAGACCCAAACCCGCCCGCCCGGATTGTGGCTGGAGCGTAAAATGAATGATGAGAAATATGTCTGATGAAAAACAAACATTTTCCTTTCCCATCCGCTTTCCTGCCAGCGCTGCGCTGTTGATGGCTGTACGACGGCTGGAAGAAGCTCGGGAACGCTCCGTTGCTTCCGATGATGATGTACGACGTAAATATCGGAACGGAGGCCAAGGATCCCGTCCAGCGCGGAGCATTCACATCATTATCAAGCCGTCCCGCGCTCAGCAGCCCCCAGTGCGTTAGTTTTGGAATGGAAAGCCATGCTTTTTTTGTGGAAATATGATGCACGTTTTCTTTGAATTTTGGCACAGCGCAGACGAAATCCATTTTGCTTTTCTGAGCCGAAGGACCGGATCGAACATCGGGCGCATATTTGTTGCGTACCGAGAGTTGGGTTATGTGTGTGTGTGGTCGTCCTACGCGCTTTTCTATTTTCCCTGCTTGCAAAACCCTCCCACTTTCCCAACCCAACCCACGGCACTAATCTGGTGTGGTATAATCCAGTTCCACCCCGCTCCCTGTTGGGCCGGTGGAAAAACTTTATAATCTTGTATATTCATTTCGTTTCATTTTTTCGACAGTTATTAATGACTTTCATCTACGGTTGAATGGTGCACCGTCGTCGACGATGTCGTCACTTTCCCATTCGCCGTATGGTGCCGCTTCCCATTCGGCGCTGTCGTCTTGTGAAAACGCAAACAAATCTTCATATTTTTCTTTCACAAATCTGCCCGCTAGTGGTGGTGAGCGAGGGAGCGATGGGACAGAAAATGGTCAAATGCTTGCCAAACTCATTGCAGCAGGGAGGTTTGCTCCTTGACGGAACGGGCATTCCCCGTGCGGGCGATTGTTTTCGAGTGCCGAGCCTTCGGGGAGATAGTAATGCTCTGTTTTTTTTCTTTCTCTCCTTGGGATTCGCGCCATGTTGCACACGGCATGCAAGGATGATTTACGCTTTCGGTTGGCGGCGAATATTTATGCTCATTTTGTTTCGCTTGCAATAGGATGAGGTGTGATTGGTGCGGGTTGAGTCGTGCTGGGAGGAAATGGATGTGTTTTTGGTGGGTACTTCTTTCAGGGAAAAGATTAAACCTCGTTTGGAGCGTTTCAAATGCGGATTTTGCAATTGATACAAATGACTGTTTTACACCGAGTTCACTATATTTAGGCAACAACGCATAACGCACAAAGTGAGCTGTAAATAAGGAATAGTAAGAAGGATTTTAAGGAGGACTTTAAAGTGGAAAACAATACCAAATATCATCAATCAAAGCAATGATATGACAGAGATGTGGTTAAGAAATATTCGTTGAAATAAATGAAATTCTGGAGGACCTGAACATTGCCCAAAAATAATGTAAAAAAATACTAACATGACTTAACTACAATGTCCTCTCTGATGGCATTTTCAGTGCAGTTGACTTATCCTTTTTATTAATGAAGTGTTTTGTAGGTGACAAGTATCAAAGAGCAGAAATCATGAAAGGTAAGACGGTTGTTCTAACACCGAATTAAGCCGAGTCAAATTCTATTTTTGAGAATAAATATTTTCCCTAAAGTATTGCAATAAATTATTCTACCCCGAACGAACCTTGGTGCCTGGTAATATTGATGTTTATATGAGCTCATTGCCCTTTCAGAGAGAATATCATCTTTCTGATCAACAGACGTTCTGCAGCAAACATTCCAACATATTGCAACATTATGCATATCTTAACCTTTTGCGCCCTTCTTTAGAGTGCCTTTCTTTATTTTTTTTTTGAGAATCGCAGAGTCTTCTCATAAGCAGCAATGTTTGATCGAAGGTTCAATACCAAACCTTTCCCTACGAATGGTTCATTTCTTTTGCATCCCTATTTGCCCTGTTGAACCAGCACCAGGTAAACCAAACCCCGTCCTGGGCAAACCATGGGAACGTGCACCGAAAAAAGTGAACAATCCTTTTTTTTTTTGCTCCGCATCAAGTCGTTCGATTTATTGATGCACATTGTAATGCAAAGCGTGTGCATGGCCAAAGAGCAAAACACTATAAGCAAAAAAAAGGCAACGCACAGAATGGCATTATTGCAAAACACTCGATTTGTTACGCCTAAACGATTGCCTAAAGTGAAAAGTCATCGATAAGTATGACCCACCGCGAGACCCTTTTGGGCGCTGGTTTGGCAATAGGAGCCAGCCAAATAAAAAAGGGTCCTTCCCATTTGGCCGTGCCGCATCGTGGTGTGCGATCGATTGTCATTATTATTGGGCTGGCTGAGGAGAGAAGAAAGAAGATTCGCATGTTTTGGGATTGCGGAAAATGCAAAACACAGGCAAGCTCATGCGAAACGAAGGTGCAAAATATTGACTCTACCTTTGCGCAGCGCATACCTTCGAAAGGGGTTGTGTTTGTTTTTCACGGATGAAATTTGCATAATTTCTGTGTGCCATGTATGTGCGTGTGTGTGTGTGCGCTTTTATCTATTTATGATTTAAAAACCGATGTATGCAAAAAACGGGTGGTGGCGCCCTTTTTTTGTTTATTTACGAGACGTGCTTTTTATGACGTGAGAATGTTAGGTTATTATTGTGTCTCTCTGTCCCTCTTTCTCCCTTACTCTCGCTTGATTTGCAGGCTAACGATGTGGATGGACATCCTTAAGGATGCTGATGGTGTTTTTTTGCTGCTGTTTACTTTCGGAAGCCGATCAACCCAGTGACTATGGGAAAATTTGATTAGTTCCAATGCGCCAACAAAAAACACATTTCCAGCTGGAACGGTTTTGTAATTTGCATACTAATATTACGTTTTTTTTCTCTCACTCTTCTTGCTGGATTTAAGCAGAGGAATCGAACAGGACGTGTCGGTGCGGTTGATAGGAACATATGGTCGGGTTTGCTGAACCGCGCCATCAGGTCGGGTTCATTGGGAGTTCGAAACGTTTGTCAACTTAAAGTAGTCGCTTTCAATCCTTGCTTGAAAGTCAAGTCAACTGTTCCTATCGATTTTGTAGAAGTGTTTGTGAAGTTTGCTGAATTTTTCAGGAACAATATGCTCAATCATCAAACGCTGGCGTTAGCTACCAGGAAGCGGAATTGGACTTTGGCATAAGACCTCCGGTAAGATTGCGATTCACGGATGAGATCGACGGTTCCGGCAAGCGTTTGATTGGATAGATTTCCTTCCTTCCGACGGAAGCTCGTTTGATATTGCAGATTGAGTCTTACGATGTCGTGCCTGGACTGCATTGAAGATATAGAAAATAGATGAAAATTTCAAAATATAAACCTTTGTGAATAGTGTTAGAGAAAAGCGTAAAAGAAAAGATAACTAAAGTAGCTACGCTATGAAAGCGTTTGATATTCAAATGATCATAGAAAAGCACGGAACCCAAGGCGCATAGCTCGGGGTACTCTGCTCACAACGTCTGCCAAAGATAGATAACAATCGATTCCTTTTATCACGACAAATCGCATCTTCCACCTTGAGATTTTGGGCCACACCGACATACCGGAAGAGTCGGAATAGTGTAGCAAAGGTGAGATGATCCCAGCGCGCCACAATCCTAATAAATAATCTCATTTTCATATGCAAATGCACCAAAAACCGGGTAAAGGGTACTTGCAGCTCCCTGGGCCCTGTGAAGATGCTGCATTTTCCGATCCGATCGCGGAAGCATAATTTAGTTCCTTTACCTTTCTTGAAGCGCTTCCTGGTCGGTCCTTTGACAACACTTTCCCATGGATTTCTGGCGTTTTTTACCCTTTCTTTGTGCTTCGTAACGGAATGTACAATCACGGTGAGAAAAGATGCCAAGGTGTTTGGTAACAACGAATGGTTGGGGTATGAAGGATGCTGTCGTATGGTCGAAGATTTGCATAATCAGTATGCAAATTAGCAGCATGCAGTGGCATTCAACGAGAAGCGGCACTTGGGAAGCGCAAGAAAAAAAGGGGTGAATGAAAGATGTCTTGCAGGATTTTATCGGGAGCAGGATCTGTACCGAAGCAGGGGAAGAACATTTTAGAAAGATGTTCCTGAGGTCGGGCTTTAAAAGCACCGAACAGAAGATGTTTTGATGCGAGAGGTGCCGTTTTGATTGTGGTTCGGGGAAGAATTGCAGAATGCGAATTGGCTAGGAGTGGTTTATTGCATTGAAGGCTGTGGTTATGATTGTGCCAAATAGTAAAGATGCACGGGTTTTGTACAATACCTCAAAAAAAAAAAAAAACCATAATTTTAAGCTGTATTTCCATCTATTCTTGCTTTGAAGCGTCACTACAATACATGAGTTTGATCAAAAAGCCACATCCTCTAGCTAGTACATCTGGCCGGTACATCCACTTTAAAACGGGCTAATGAAACGAAAGAAGCAATTTAAAAATCCACCCGAAACAAAACGCGTCCCTCAACCCGAACCGACCGCCCCGGCTCCCCGCCTATCCTTGTAAAACTTTCCTTAATCTCACACCTTATTAACCTACTTTCAGCGTCCAAGGCTACGCCCGATGTGCCTGTCCGTGGAAACTTTTCTCACCGCCAAGCGCTCGGCTCGGCGGGCAAGGGGAAGCTAATTTAAATTTTAACATTGACCTTGTTCCCAAGCTCCTCGAAAGAGAGCTCATTTTACAGTGTCTGTCCCGTCCCGCGGCCTTCGCTTTACCAACCAGCGCCGCCGCGGCTGCTGCGTCTCCTTCTTCTCGGAAAACTTTCTCTTTTAAATACTACGAATTAAAAGCGTAGAGCAGAAACAATTTCACTCTCATTTGCTGTGAATGAGTCGTCCTCCGATGGGCGAGCAAATGCTCCTCACAGCACAGGCTTCCCTTGTTCCCTTTTCCCGCACCACCTCTGCCTCCAAAAGTTCATTATATGGCGCAAAAACCGTCCTTCGATGCTCTATGGCTGGCCTCGATTTCCGTACAACTCCGTACAACTTAATTAATTCCATCCCGGGCTTGCCGTGCGCTTCCTTTCTTCTTCCCCGTTCGTCCGCTTTTCCACTTCTGTCGATGGTTTTTACGAAGAAATTTTCCATTTTCTTCACCCCCTCCCGTGCTGTACGTGTGGTAGTGGTGGTGGTATATCCTCTGTGCGCATACTATTTTGCGCAGCAGCAATAGACAGTATGCAAGAAGAAGCGCTTCCGTTTTTGGTCGATTTTACCAACACATCAGCACGCAAGAAGCACGCAATAAGAAAACCGGTCTATTGCGCACCGTAAAGATGTGCCTTCCTGCTACTAAGATTCACTCCACTACAACCTTACACTCTGCAAGGTTGGCACTGTAGTGGTGTGCCGTGTATTATAAATCCCCCTAAAAGGGCCCCTGGTTTTGCTGGTGTTTGTGCGGGCCGATAGCAGAAGGAAACACCCCGGGAAAAACGTTATTAAATCAACCGTACCAGGGGGGTTGCCACCAGCACTAATAAGAACCGCTGCCACCGCACAGCATCCTTCGTGTTTCGGGCCAAATTTTGTAACGTTAATTTTAAATGGAAATTAAAACAGCTGAGCGCTAATCAGTGGACCGGGTCAAGCGACCGCGTGGAGGAATGAGCGGGTGAATGGAAAAGGGAAGCCGTCGTCTGGAGCCGTTGTGGAACGCTGGTGGTTTTGCGGAGGAGGAACAAAAAAAAAAACAGCCAGGCGGAAGTCGACTCATTTACATACTTTTTTGTTTTGCTTTATAATTTTCACGCCAGACGCCCGGCTCTCCCCGTCACCACCCCTCGGTCGCTCTGCCTCCACTGCCCTCCACGGAGAGTAGATGAGTTTGTTTTAGCGTGCCTTTTTTGCTTGCCTTTTTTCCGCTGCCAGACATAATATTAAGGTCGTCAGCTGGTGCGGGCAAGCAATCGAGATGGGTGTGTTTGGAGGGAAAAACTTTTTTTAAGATTGTATAATTAAAAGACCTTGGCCGTTTGGTCTGGAGGAGGGCCTGTTACGATGGCGGTGGGGTTTTTGCTCCAGTTAGCGGAACTTGGTGCTGACCTGCCCCAAGGATGCGATTTGAGCAGGATCAATTGTGGTGCAGAGGTTTTGTTTTGCATCGTTTTTCGTTAGGAATTGGTAGGCTTGTGGTGGGGGAGGATGTAAATTAGTACATTTTATGGAGTTTATGATGATAAGAGAGTTTAAATTGATTAAACCAATGGTGTAAACATCACCACAATATTTTGTTAGCATATGATCATAAGTTTTACGTTGAAGGAATATAAAACAACGACAAATTTAAAGAAATGTTCGAAGAAAAGTTCAAACTTTTCTAAAGATCCCCTAAAACATAGAAAACATATAAAAGTTGAAAATAGATATAGAAAAAAGGGAAAACTAACCAACTAACCAATTGATAAATAAGAATATATACATAAAGTGAAAAAACGTAGATATTAAAAAAGAGTAAAATAACTTATCGGAAATTATCTTACAATAATATTGGTTAAAGAAACGACAAAAGATATGAAATTGAAAGTAAAACCAAGCAATAACTAAAAGAATTGAATCGTACAAAAAAGATTAATCTTGATTGTGAAAGAATCAAAAGGCAATTTAATTAAAATAAAAGTATGAGCTAGTGAAATCAATCAACTCTTAATTGATTACGAAGACGTAATGGCAACGTAAGTAATTTTTAGAAGCGAATTGTCTGTTCATTAACCTGTCCAAAACGTAATCGATCTATCGATTAACTAGCTGTGTCCTAAAGTTGTCTGCATATTTCATTAGTTCTCTTTTATTTTCATTAACCTGACCAGCGTACTTTCACATACAACAAAACACATTGTCACAAATGCATCGCCAACTCCATGCCAGCATACAACCTGTGCCCTGTCCATTGGTCCTGTTGGTAGGGAAATTAGAACGAAAATTTGATAATTTCCTCCACGTGAGCACGTTGCACTCGATGGTAATTGTTTGTTTGCGTGTGGTTTGTGCGGTTTTGTGTGTACGTGGTGTTTGTAAAACGCAGCACAGGCCGGTAGCAGTTGGCCCGGTTGATCCATCTCGCCACTTGTATCGCCTCTCGGCCGCTTTAATCGATCGAACGGGAAGCCTCGAGATGGGTATCTGGGTGTGGAAATGGAGCAAACCAGGCAAAGAGGTAATCCTAAATACCGTTCCCATTTGGCCCGGTCGGTCGGGGGAAAAAAACGAACCAAAAACAAAATGCCTATTAATCATCGGTCGGTAATTGGATTTCGTGTGCACAATTTATCAGCTGTGGCTCGAACCGTGTGGGCTGCCGGGCCGTGAGCCGTGCGTTCTGAGTAGAATTTAATGTGCGCGATAATCAACCTGTTTATTTATTATTAAAAGCCCTGTCTGTGGCATGAAAAGAGCAGTAAATGGGAGCCAACGGAGGCAAACCGTATCATTTGGAATTGGTTTCGTCAATGGTTAGAGGTTGATTGTGTTGGCTGTTGCATTGGTGAAGCATTCTGTGGAAGGTTTTTTATTACAAATGAATCAAAACGCATCGCCAACGCACGGTTTTCTATGGAAAGGAAAAAGATCTGTTTATTCAAAGTGTATCAACTGTTTTTCTTTAAGAAAGATGTTTTTTTTTTAGCTTGCTGCCGAAACGAACATCACAACAGCTTGTGGGGTTTCGGTGCAAACAACCTTACAACGTCGTTTGTTTGCAGTTTGCGAATGAAAATAAATATCCAACAGAATCGAGCAACATGTTTTTCCTGACTCGAGGTACTATTATTTTCAAATCACAAACAAACACAAACAACCGGCTTCGTTCGTGCGATGGGGAGGAGTTGAGCTTAAACCGAGAGACGCAAATTATGCGTCACCATGTCAGCCATATTTTCATCTTCATCATCATCATTTTCCCGGGCACAAGTTCGTCCTAGTTGCCGTCGCCGCTGTCGTTTGTCGGGGGCCATCGTTAATGGGATTCTGGTGAATAAATTTAAAATTCATTGCAATACCAACGCACAAACAAACAGGCAACCGAAAACCGACTGCTCGTTTGCCCTCCACTCCCTCCCTGTTGGGAAAAATGGCGAGGAAAACTCTCGAAGCCCCCAGAAGCCGCTGTTGGCCGGCGCAACAAGATTGCCAAACCATGAAGAACACATTTCTTGCCACATTCGTGTATGTGTGTGTGGGTTGTATAAGCTATCTCCCTCGAGGGTTGGAAAACGGCCATTGCTTCCCAAAGAAAAGGCAAAAAAACACATAAAATCCCCGCGATCGAGTCGCACCGAAGATGAAACTTTATTTTATTTGGCGTTTTTTCCAGCGTTTCCACGCCACTGGCTGCGGCTGTTTATCCACTCACACGCAACCTGCCCTCGCGTACAAAAGTCCCTCGAAGGCTCGTTACCGGGGACACACTGCTGCCGCACCGAAGGGGCCTAGGCCGATGGTGTAATGCCTTATTGCAGAGAGAAATTACTTTCCTAAATCATCTTAAAAGCTTTTCTTCCCACAAAACTGTGCTTGGGTGCGTCCTTATTTTGTGCGGTTTTTTTTTTGTTGGTTTTGTTTCGGTCAACTTTGGGCGGCTTTTTTCCCTTCACTCACTGGCGGATTGGGGCCCCACAAGCAACCCCAACTGGGAACCAATTCCTGTGAATGTTTCGTGAAGTGCTCCTGGTTCCTGGGCAATTGGCAAACCGTAACAACCGAGCACCGGCACATAAAACAAAGCAATCCTCTCTAGCCATCCCTATGTTTTGTGTCTGTAAGCATTTGTATCCACAGTTGTGTGTGTGTGTGCGGTTTATCCCATAGCGACGAGGCTTTAACGGCCGCTTTTTACCATCGCCTAGGATATATTTAGAAAAGTACGTACACTTTATTTCGCAAATAATAAATATCTCTTATGCGGTGGATTTATGCCACGCGAACCACCGAAACCATCGGACCAACGACCACTAGGCGATGCACTGCGGGCCCCATTTGTCTTCGGGAGGAGATGTGGTTAGGCTCGCCCAAGAATGGACGAACCGGGGACAGGTCGGCGCTGCGACGCTTGTCTGCCTTGAAGAAAGCCCGAAGTGGAACAAACAAGAATTTATGATTAAATTTCATATGCACATAAATTCTGCTTACTTTCTTCTGCGCGAATGTTGTTGCGCTCCTGTTGCCGCTTAATGTGCGGGGCGAAGAACTGCGTGTGGGGAGTGTGTGTGTCTGTACAGCTTTAGGCTTTTCTGATGTTGTGGGGCAAGGGAATAAGGTTGAAATGTATTGTTTGGAGGTAAAAAAGGATATTAAAGCATGTTGGTATAGTAGAGAGGAGTACTTGGAACGTTAACTTGATGAATAACGTAGAATATTGTAACGAAACTATTAGATTTAGACGCATGAATAGGCTTGAAAGGATCCTTAGGTAGCCAATAGAATTTAAGGTCCAAAAAGCATGTCTAGTTTACTAGTTTGACTGATAAACAAGCTAGTGTTAGGTATCGTTTATTGTTTTTCTAGAGAAATTCCTCATGATAGTAGTCTCAAATGAAGTTGTTCTTGTTTTATAAACATACAAGACGCAGGCTTTGCTCTGCGCTTCAATGTTTATCCAAACGCGACTTTAAGACTTCATATAGAACACAATATTCTTGAATATGGTAGTACACTGTTAGCTCCTCGACACGAACAATGTGAAACATCGGCTCCGGCCCGGTTGTTGCCTGCGGGAAGCTTTTTTGGAAGTTGTGATGAAAGCCCTCACAGACACCTGCAAAACACGAGGACGCTCGCCAATTTTCTTTGGGATAAGCTGAAAACAGACCAAAAAAGAAATCGCATCAACCATCTTTCATCCCCAGCCCCACTGGTGGTGCACGTCCGTGATGATCTTTTCCATATGAGAGCTTTAGGGCAGGGGTGGCAAAAAGGGACAGGAAAGCACCATTGTTATTATCCTGGGTGGCAGGGATACCACCGAGAGATATCACCATCGAATTGTACGGTTTCCTTTTTTTCCGTTCATAGCGTGGTACAAACCGCCCAAAACCCACAACTTAGTCAGTAGCTGGTGAGCGGGAGGATGAGGCACAAAAAGCAATCTTCTTTCATGCTCCAGGATGTGGGGAAAATGGTGCAATCTAGCGCTCGCAGCAGCAGCAGCAGTAGCACTAGCACGCATATCCTTAACACACAAAAGCCTTCGACAGATGCGTTCATGCCTCCGGCAGTGTACCGGGACGTCTCTTTGTCCGTGGCATGTGCCGTTCGTTCCGTTCCGGGTTTCTGGTACAGCTTTCCGTAAGAGGCGCCGTTTCCTCTCCCTCCCCCCCTGGGGGCACCGATCCGTGGAATATACTCTCCCGTCATCTCTTCTGATCCACATCGGTTCTACGACGGTTCGCCTTTTTTTTTACTCGCGTTGCGCGTTGGGTGGCGTTTTGTATATATGTACCGGAAAAGGTACATAAAATACATGCATAGCAATAATGGATTTATTTTTCATACATTATGAAATTGCTTTTTCGCCATAAAATGGGAAGGCGAAGGAGCAGAACATGCGGAAAGAATCCAGCCCCAAACTGCCTTGGCAACCGGGAAAAAGGCAGGCAGTAAGGTGGCCATATTTTCTCTCCAGCGCGCAAGCACGAAATCGTAACGAACTTCGAGCGTCCAAGTTGGTCCAAGACATCCGCAAGGGAAGTCCCTTACCGAAGGGCTCCCGGGCAAGCAGACAGGCAGGCAGGGAATAATCAGGCATGGGGTTCCTAGCCGTGGGTAAGAAAAGGATAAAGATTGGCGGAAAAATCGCACGTTTGCTAGTAGTTCGTGGTGGTGGTGGTGGTGAACTTTTTTTCCGCGTTGCCTCCTTTTTTGTTCGCGGTGAAACTCGCCCTGGGAAAATGTTTCGGTTCATGGTTGCGGATTTGCTTTTCTTTTTTGTGGCAGGCAGAGTTTGAGTTTCAATCTGATTGGTTTCGTTCGAATGAAGTAAAAGTGCTGCAGTTGCTCTTTGCAGAAGGAACAATTTAGTTCGCTGTGAATGAAATTTTTGGAAGAAAAAAAAAAGTCATTGATGATGAAATAGATTTAAATATTTTCCCGAGTTTAAAGACTAACAAGGCTCTAATGCAGTAGTTTTCACAGTATTCACATACGAGTAGCTCAAATTAAAATGTTTGTTGTATGGTTGCTGTCATTGTTCAGTAGCTTTGTATATGCTTAGCTATAACAAACCACAAAAAGCCGGGAATAATAATTAAACCATTCTTTAAAGCACACAAACTATGTGACTACTAATCGGCGAACAACATTGGCCAACAATTATTGCTGCTTTTCCACATAGCTGCACCAAACACTAGCCCGTAAAAGAGGTGTCCAAAAGCCAAAAGTTAGTCGGTGTTGCGAGCGAGCTGAACACAAATTCCTTCCGCTTTGTCGAGCGAATTAAAACAGAAAAATGTTTACACTTCTCACCTGCAGTACAGGGCAGAAGCGCGAGGCAAGCTTGAACTATTTTTTTGGGTTGTCTTGTGTTGGAAATGGAAGCTTTCCCGTTGTATCGCGAGGAAGATGCACCAGCAGCAAGTGTGGGGCTGCAGACGGGAAAAGACATATTCGACACATCAGCCAAGGCGAGCAGAAAAGGCGTTCCATGGTGGCTGGTAATTGAATTTCATACATCACTTTCTCCCTGCCCAGTTGCGCCTTGTTGGCAATTTGTTAATTAATTATCAGCAACCATCCGCAACAGTAGCGCCTAGCATGCGAGTTGGCATGGGAAGATGTGGGTTACAGCAAGCAAAAAAAAAACATATAAAAATGCTGCCCTCTTTACGGTGTTGAACCTGTAGGTGAATAAATTCGATCGTTCCATCACGTTCGGGTATGGGCTCGCGAACCGGTTAAACGATCGGGATGACCCACGGGATCGCGCCCAAGCATTGTCACGGTATGGTGCGACAAGGGGCTGTCCAAATAAAAGGGCTTTTAAATTGAAATATGTCAAGTGTAATTAAATTAACATAAAGAATTGATAACCAATCGAGCCCTGTTTCGTGCATAACGTTCGATCGTGTGTTGGAGAAGGTTTGTTTGAGTTGTTGTGAGCCGGTGCTATTTTTGTGAGCGCCTCTTTCTGTTTTCCATTGTGCTTCAACACGGAACAAACGGAAATCTCACATTTGGATGTCAACGGTGTAAATGATGCCCAAGGCGTCAGGGCTTTCAAAGGAAGGAAAGAACCTCAAACTGGTGCAACACATATTAATGTAAATTACAGCCAAATTGCAGCACGACGACAAACTGCACATTAGGCTCGAGGTGCAAAGACAACAGCAGCCGTTAGGAGCCAAACATAAAATACAGTGTTTTTGGGGTAGAAGCCTTGGAGCGATTCACGAGCGAAGCAGAGTCGAAGCCAGATGCAGAAAGTGTACTTCCTTAATGATGTGAAAAGGAACCGCTTGTCGTGTGGAAGGAATGATAAAAGTGTTAAAAAGAAGGCATAGTTCCTTTCAAAGATAAAAAAGAACTTATCAATAAATTTCCAAAAATGTTTTTCAATAAAAAAATGAAGTAAAAAAACTAGAACACCTTTTCCCATGCAATATATTCTGTTGCAAAAAAAAAAAACACACACAAAACAAAATAATAATTATAAATATTCCACTTCGCTTGGCTCACCTGTTTGCTTTTAATTATTGCAAAAATTATAACCTTGTCCAAACGGTTTGCTCACAACCCGGGCTGAGTTATTGCTCAACCCAAGGTGAGTGTAAAATATGGCCCTTGCGAAAAAAAAAACTGCAACAGGGCGATCCTCAAACTGATGCCCCTTCGCGTATGATGAATGGGAGCGATAATTGTACGCCCGGCGGGGATTTGGTAGACAACGTTTTCTCGGCGTTGGATTTGGGGAGCTTTCCATCAATCTAGCCTTTTTGCAGGTTTGAAGTAGCAACCATGTTTTGGAGGGCCAGGCTCGCGCAAAAGTTGATGTTTTTGATGCCTCTAAGAACGACTGCCTGCACAGGCCATAGCCGGAAGCTACATCCACTGCTCGGGTGATAAATGTTTACTAATGAAGACAAGAAGTATGTCACCTGTCAGTGTGCGGTGAGGGAAACGAACGGGGCAACAGACTCTTGTGTGTGAGAGAGAGTGTGCTGGACGTGAACTGGAGAAAACGCGGCCTAAAATAAACATCCCAATTTTTTGGTTGACGGGGCTGTAAAAATGCATAAAATGCTGCAGTTTGCTGTCCGATGCACCGCGGTCCGATGCAGTGAGTGAGATGAATTAAGATGGGTTTTTTTCCTGTCCTACTCGTCCGACTGCTTCCGTCGATCATTTCGGGCTGCATTTTTGGTGTGTTGATGCAGCTCGGCCACCGTTGCGCTTAAGATGCACCAGTTTTATGTGATGTGTCGGGTGTTTCTTGTTGTTGTTTGCAAACGTGAACAATTTTGAGCACAGGAATGTGTTGCTTGCCATCGCGAGGGTTTGGTGATGAATATGCGATGAGGACGGACGCACTTAACTGCACATACCGGCAGACTGAAGCTGGAGCTGGCCCCGTAGTAAACCGGCAGAACACCCCTTTTGCCTGCCCACCACATCGGAGGTGTGCTGCCAGTTTTGGTGGTAGCTCGTAAAACACTAAAATGATTGCTTTCATCCTACATTAAACAAGACACTTTATGGTAAAGCGCAAACAGCATTTTATTATGACTTGGCTCGGGCGTTTTTTTTTGTTTTCCTCTTTTTCGTTGGTTTTAGTCTCTAACACAAGAAAGCCTACGTTTCGCATGCTCAAGTTGGTCTGGCAACTGTCGCGGGGCTTGTTCCCGCGTATCACGGGATGCGCAGTATAGTGATGTTCCAGTACAAGTGTTCAACTACTTGCTCCAAAGGTTATTGGACGCTGTGCTGGAAGGTGTTTGCATACACGTATCGTTTAATGGATCTGTTGCTGCTGTTTGATCGTTCACGACACTGGTTTTATGGTGCATCTGTCGGTTCTGTGGTTATGTTTATGTGGCTTTGCTTGTGGGTAATTTTATGTGTGTTTTTAGTCAAAGTTGATGTTTAAAGCAAGTTTTAGAATTATTTATGTACACACATATGAGTGAAGGAGTTTATTTGAATAACATACCAACGTTCCAGAATCACTACAAAACTATATTGTCAAAAGCTGTCCGAACGAAAGGCTTCAAATTTCGTCAAATGTTTAATATCTAGTAAATGTCAATGCTTTATAATGTGCAATGGTCTTTCCTACTATAAAAGTAGTTTGTATCTAGTCAATTCCGACACAGAATTATGACACAGATAGGCTAGAATCGGTTCAACGCAACCTTACCCGTGTTCGTGTTTATCGAACAAAGTGACTGTTATTTTGATTAAAGCCACTGCAACATGACATGCCTCCTGGTAAATTGAATTTTCAATTCTTTAAAAGAAAGTTAAGGCCAGGCCACTTTTAAACACTGATATTAGATCTGTTAGTGTAATAATGATCTCAAATAAATGTATAAAATTCTTTAGGGGACACTGTTTGAATTGAATATTTAACAACTTAACGAGGTTTTTACATAATACAGTTTAATGTGTTTCACAGTTATGTTAGTTAATCATTTATTTTTCTATTGTGAGTTTATTATGATAGTAAAACTTATAACGTTACATATTGTGTTTTGGTTCATTGTTTTGTGGTTATTGAAGTAAAAAAAAGATTATGGTCAATTTATGGCTTTTTGTATGAAATTTTTTTATAAAGTGAAACAACCGAAGAGATAGATGTCCAATCCAAGTATAATAATATAAAAATCTTAAAAAAGCATTTTTTTTAATTTCTCATAAGAAGGGCCCAGGTGAGCGTATCGTTAAAAATAATGTGTACATACTCACTCAAATTTCTCGAAAACTATCATACTCCCTCTTTTTGAACGTAGACAAATAACATGTTTTTAGCCAAAATGCTCTTAAATTTAAAACAAAACAGTAGACTAAATAAATGTGAAAAAAGTAAGAACGCTCAATTATAAAATAATCTCCATATGGATGAAGAGTCAGAGATATAACTAAAACCAATAAAAAACTTTATATAAATTAGTAAGACTTAATATCGTGTTTAGGAATTGAACGGAAAAAATCCAAAACAAAGGTATAAATAACGATTAAGAACGGTAAATTGTGGCTTTAAAAGCCACAGTGTGTACAATATAAACAATACCATAAAAGTGAGAAACAATCATTGCAAGCGTACTTTAACTCTTACTTTATCAGAAATGTATTTACTTGCAGGTGAAAATAATCAACTCGCTCCTTGAACAACTTTCCCACAACAACTCCCTTAAACGTATCGTAATGACCCGACTCTGCCATCCAAGCCGTGAAAAATAATCAACTACCAACTTATTCCACCCGCACGACCTCCCCCCGAAAAGGTAGGCAAAGCAAAAACATTATAAAATATTCCAAATAAACTCATCGCAGCGTAATCAATTCGACATTCGTAGCAAAATAGAGCGCACACAAAAAAAGCAAGCAAAATGGTTACTTGTTCCGTGTTTTGGAGCAACTGTATCAACCAGGCACTGTTACACTAGAAACTACAGCAGAGAAGTTTATGAAAAAAAAAAAAGATTTTGAAGGAATGGGCAAAGAGAAAAAAGGATAAAAATGTTTGAAAAACGCATTTCGCTACAGCGTAACACAACCGGTGTACGGCGAAAAATCCAAAAACCGCCAGGATCAGGCTCTTCGATAGGCTCCGGACGGTGTGGCCTCGTTTGTTGGCTGCCCCTCTATCCGACCCTTGCTATTCCGAGCTGCCCAAAAGGGAACGGGAACTCTGGCAAAACTCCGGTACAATATCGCCATCATTATCAACAATAATTCACCAACCTCGAATACGCGGAGAGTGCGCCCCCGTGCCCCGTGGAAGGTTTTTCCAATGGATGGAAAACTTACTCGTCCACCCAAGGCGAGGGTTGAAGGTGGAGCTTGTGGAACTTTTCAGCATGGATGTGGCCCTCTCCTTCCCCCTCCCCAAGCGATGTTTTCTGCGAGGCAATGCGAGGAAGGCCTTCGAGCGTGAGTGGTTGAATTTGAGCCCGCCGGCTTGGAGCTGCCATGTTTCTTTTTTAACACCCTCTTGCTCGACTAACCCGAAACCGTTGCCTTTTCGCCCTCCCGCATACATAACCCAACAAAATTGGTGGAGTTTCGAGTGCCCAAGTTTTGCATACTACGGGCACACAAACCACCGTAGCGTAGTTCGTACCGGTTCCTTCGCTGGATTTCAATTTAAATAAGGCCGTTTTGGCTTCTGGAAGGTGCAAAACTTTGACACACGGACACGGACCAAAGGGGAGCTATGCATTGGGTCTGTTGGCGTGGTTGGCAGGTTGGTTGGAAAGGGGCAACAAAAAAAAAAAAAAAAAAAAAAAAAAAGAACAACGCGGAATCCATTCTTCCTCGACATCTTCCCCCCGTAGTGTCTCCCCTGTTCAGTCATGAATGTCGGCTACAGTGGCACCGGTAATGACATCAGGATACGACGCGCGCACCCACCAGGATACACCCAAACAGCCTAGACGTGTGCGGGGTGGACGTGAGAAGGAGAAGCAGACCAAAAGAAGTGATAATAAAAAATTGGAACCTTCGCTCCAAAGGCCCCCGGAACGCTTTTCGCCACGGTCGCTGACAGGAAATATTCTCTCCAGATTCAATCCGATCCAATCCAATTTCTTCCAACCTACCGGAGGCCGGATTCGGGCATGAAGGATGTACCTTTTGCCCAGTTTTTTTCATTCTCTCTCTCCCACTCTCTCGCACTGGCACTCTATTCTGCGACACGGGCAAAGCCTTTTGCTTCATTTGTCACACTGGCTGTAGTAGCGCCGGTGTGCCTTCGGTGTCCGTGCTGCACCTGAAGCTGGTCGGCCGCGTACAGTCGCAACGCACCGGGGAATGGAGAGCATCCAATCATCTATCTTCGCCAAAGTTGGAGCTGCTGTTCGAGTTTGTGCGGCAGGAACGTGTCCGACCGGTGTCGGAAGTGTGCAAAAAAGTGTGACGGAGCCGGGAGGATGAACAAAGTGAACTGAACTGAAAACAGCAAAATTGTACGATGTCATCATAATTTATAAGAAACGGGAATTTGAACGTGATTCGTCGGTTTTAGCTGATTTCAGGTGTTTCTTCCCATTTTTTTTTTCGTCGACCGCCGCCGCCGCTGCGGCCCGTTCCTTTGCAGCTCCGCAGGGACGCATGTGCCCTGTGTGTGTGTGAGTGTGTTTGGTTGTCCTCTTCCGGTGATGTCCCCGCGGTGGTAAAGTGAGGTAAAACCGGGGCCGGTTCGTTAGTACGCATTCGAAAAAACCCTACGGAACAGAGCACGGGGCACGGAAGTCGGTTTGGTATTTATGGGATTTATCTGTACATATTTTCTTACCCAGCCATCGAAGATCTTGTTCGGAATAACAGAGCGAAAGGAAACATTTTTCTTGCCAAAAAAAAACCATCCTATCCAAATGTTGCAGAAAGAGGGGAAAAAAGGAAAGAGGCGCAGTTGTTAGGTTTATCAACTGATTGAATGACTCTTCATCGGTTCGTTCGAATGTGATAAATTTGGTAGCCGGGCACACGGAGCGAGTAAATGTAATCAAATTTAGTTTATTTATTGTGTTCTGCTGGAGATGATTTTGAGTTTTTTTTAGTTTATTAATTTACAAAAGGGCCTGACAGTGTTAGTTAGGAATTTAATCTGCCGAAATGGGTAGCAAAAACAGAACATTTGCTGGGAGGTAATAGTTTCATCTATCGTGATGCGTTCCTGCATTTTTTTTAATAAGTTAGCATGTATTAGTTGCTTTAACATCTTTGTTATTCTTATAGCTTTGAAATCATTACTAAAATAAAGAAATAAACCTCTATGCTACTGCTTCTTTCCTGAAGTGCATTATTAGTTTTTACTTTAACAAAACTGTTCGAACTATTTCTGGCGCTATTCAAATCTGTTGCAAATATTGACGCGTCTAGGCAGAAGTAGATATTAGCGACATATTTTTTATCTATTTTTACTCAGTTTGCGTTATCTCAATGCATAGTGCAGCCATTTTTACATTTTTTCTTGTTTACGACTATAGTGTTTTACTTTATTTTATCATGTTTATTCGTTTTATCGTCGATTAACGGTAAGAGCTCAACTCTATTCACAATATAGCCTATACACATTCTTACAATCAATGCAATTTCGTCAACAATAAACTATTTTAAATTGGAACAATGAATACTTCATATTGTTGAATTCTAGTAGGTTTGATAAGATCATTACAATGAACTTGTGCTTAAAAAGTTTGTCACTTGCTTATCATTACATTATCGTGTAATAAAAGTTACTAAAATGACTAAACATTTCAATGCCCTCATATGTAGCGGGTTCGAAGGATCACTTCCATTACAACAATACAACTTTTCAAAATTTACCAGAGTTCACTTAATTTTTTTTTCATTTAATATTATTTGAACGTGTCTATAGTAACGTAAAATTTATTTGCCTGTAAATGTAACACCAGAATCAACCTTACTTCAAGTTACGTGCGTAGATCACTGTCATACTTGCTTTTGCTCCCTAACAACAGTCGTGACGACGAACACTAAAGACTCCATCATTAACATCATCACCCAGTCTCCCATCCTGTGGCCGCCAGTGAAATGATTGCGTTAAAGACGACATGATCTAATACGAGCGCTTGACCGGTCCGACCAAACCGGATCAGGGTGCGTGGGCACCCCCAAAAACCACTGGCAGTTAGTTATTTATTTAACCTAGTTAGTTAACGTCACCCGGTCGGTTGTGCTTCCTCCCCTTTCGTCCGCTTTCTACTTCCCATCTGCAAGAATACTGCTGTCACCCGGAGAAGAAGGATGCCCTAATTTAATTTTCGCTCACTTTTCACCATTAGCCAGTGGCCGGGCGTCGTCAGACGGGCGTCGCCGGGGCTTCGGTAAACGGTTCGGGCATGGTGAAGTTTCAATTTTCATTACACAAGCTCGCTGGGCAGAAAGTTCCCGGCTGCACAGATGTAGGAAGCCGGGAATGGAAGCGACAACTGAAGCCTTCCTGAGGCGACGGGCAGCACTTGACTTTTATGTAAAGCAAACAAATTAAAACAATTTCCAAGCAGTTTTCTGCATGCTGCGTCCGTCCGTCCGTTCGGAGTGTCGTCCGTTTTCTTGATTTTCCCGTGACTGGTTTTCCTTCTTCTTGCATTTTCCTTTTGATTTCTTCGTTCGTCGCTAATGCAACACTAACCTTCTGCCGGCGGTAGCGTTTTATTACTACTGTCCAGTTCACTTTGCTCAGCCCTGACGCTTGGCGGTGGTGGCAGCAAACGAATCGCCACCGCGAAGAAAGGAGTCAACCGTGGAAGGACTAAGAAAGAGAGTAGGAAATTCTTTTAAGTACTTTGTCCACCACTGAACCACTCGCAGTCGGGATGCGAAAGAGCTTCCGGGCAGTCGCTGACGGAGTCAGCGGTCTTTTTAACAGCTGCTCGGAAGCTGCTGACCCCGCCACAAACGATGATAATGACGACGACGAAGACGAAGATGATGATGAGGATGATGGTGATGCTCTCGACAAAAAGCAATTAATTTCTTGACCTAGGACGCAAGATCCTCGAGAAGGCCACTATCACTTTCGCTTGCTGCGGGGCACGGTCGACGATGGTTCTGTTGGCTCATTTTCCACTTTCACTTTTGACTTTACGTCTTTCGAGCTGTGTTTTCCTTGCTTTTCTTTAACGCTTCTCTCATTCTTGGGAAACATTCATTTGTACTTTACGTCACTTTTCCACAGCTCGGGGAGTCGGGTGGAACTTTACTGCCCGAGGTGGGTAGCTTCTTGCGTCCTTAAACTTAAACCATTCCCAGTTTCTTCGATTGCTCAAGCCTGTGATGCAAAGTCCGGGACAGCTTTCAAGGACAGTAAAACGGTACAATGGATGGACATTAAACACTGCGCACGGATGGGTTTAATGAACGAGCTGGGTACAATACCGATTGGAGCACTTTAATGGGAGACGTTTTCCAGTTTGCTTGCATCGATTTTGAATTAATAAAGGAAAATTAAATACATTTCAAGGTGCAACGTTTAATAATTTTGTGGATATGCACGGTAAGACACATGAATGCTTCGATTTATTGGATGGTGAAGGTTGTTGGTGAAAGTCAATGAAAGTATAAATAAATGTTCAGTAACTGATGTATAAAAGATTCTTCAAATAATAAGGAACATCAATCGAAAACATTCAGGTGGGATGGTATTGACATACCTTATGCAACTTTCTTCATCTATTTCCTTGTTTAGCTTAAAATAAATACGTTTTGAAGAACATAAAAGGTTTTCATCACGCTCACGCTTAAGTCATTGCCAATACTTTATGGTGTATAAAATCCAGAATATTTTATCCTGCTTTTGAGCTATTTTAAATTCAATGGTTACTTTATGAAGGTAAATCCTCCCTCCGCGTCCTTACCAGGATAATAATCATCGCCTTCGTCCGCCTCATGCTTCACTTTTCACCATCAGCAGCAGCAGCAGCGTCTTATGCTGAACAAAAGTTTCCAATCGCGCCCGTACGTATCCAAGAAAATCCATAGAATCCATTCGTTATCCCGAAAATGGCAATTTTCCCAAACCATCGTACCATCCCTCCTTCCGGCCTTCATCAACCACCGTTCCACCGGCAGCACGTGAACCGGGACGGAAGGAACACGCCTCGAGACGCCCAACGCGTCCAATGGAAATCCGTATGCTCGTTAGTTCTTGCCACGCCATGCAACGCACGCTTCCGGCGGGGTTTGCCAGGATGGCGGGGCAGCAGTTTTCCATAAGATTTCCACGCCAGATAACGAGCACATAGTTTCGCAGGGTGAAGACGGTTGTGTGCGGGGAAAAACACCATGACAGTGTGCACCAACACAACGAACGGCTTCAATGTTCACACTCACACGCGCGATTTTTCCGTTCGCCTAGCCAGCAGCTGCATTGGTGTTAGTGTACAAAGTCTTAGTGTAAGAAAACTCACAAAAGGAAAATGCGGGGTTTTTTTTGCTCGATTCACCGACTACGTGAGTGTTGGTGAACTACCCTCTTTTAGGCAGTCTGGGCTTACACCAACACTTGCACGCAAACTTCCCCTCCTGAGACGAAGTAGCGCACATTTCTTAACCACCGTTTGGTTGTGTTTGTACGGCGTTGGGGAAAAAATGTGCGAGGGAAAAATGTGTCTGTATGAGCGAAGAAGAAAATCCCCTATGGCGTCGCTGTGTGTGCGTGACTGCCTGTCGGTGTCGGTGTAGGGGTCCGTAGCGTAGGGTGAAACGACTCGGGTGCTCGGGCGGAAAATCGGGCGGCATTGGCTTTCGTGCACGAAATGGCCGAAGCATGGAATGGAAGCGTCGTTACACCTCCTCACCAAACCCAGCTCCCAGCAGTATCCTCGCTACACACTAATGAACTGCGCCGGGGCCAGGGCGAAACATGGCCACTTGTCTTCGGGCACGATTTTCCACCCAAAAACAGACAACAACATAATTAACGGGTGATTCGGTAAATAATTTTCACTTTCTACGGTCACCTAGACGACCGGGCGAACCAGGAAGACGCATCCTGACCTCGACCCGAGCACACATCTCACACCATCCCACATTCGCACCCGGTTAATGACTTTTCCTCTGCGCTTTGGGTGTAACGTTTCTCTGCTCCAGTTTTTCCATTTTCGCAGACGCCGCCACTGCTGCTGCTGGTTCATTTCAGACAAATGATGTTTTATGTTAATTAGCGTCTGGCGAGTTTGCTGTTTGGCGGCAGTGGTGGGTGTGGTAATTAAAGCGTAAACTTGACCTAGTTCAATCAACGCACCGCTGCGGAACAAAACGTTTCGGGAAGCCAATGAGATGAAATTAATTTTACATTAAAGCGGATGCTTTCATCAGTTCATTGGTGTAGATAACGGAGGAACTGTTTGACGGTGAAAAGATGCGGTACAATTTAAAAGGGTACATTTTTGTTTCATTTTCATAAATTTCCTTTTGCGAAAAACTTGCAACAAACATAAATTGGGATATAAAAGTTATTATATTCTTCGTAGCTGGGTTTTAACTGTTCATCAAACTTATAGAATTTGTATCTTTGTATCTTTTATCATACTCAATTTAAGATGTGGAACAATAAATTCTGAAGTGTGTTGTTTTACAAAATAACTCGTTTGTCATACAATTTGTTAAATAGGAATTGTTAGTATTGAACATTTTACGAACAACTTTTTAAATGCTGTCAAAAATCGAAACATAAAGTTGGTTAACAGTTTCGACGTGAAGGACGACCATTCAGAATTCTTTTATCAATCTTTATCTATTTTACCATCTGTTTATTTTCTTGTCATTTCTACAACAGATAAGAAACAGTTTCTTTTCTAAAAAGTGAATAAGAAATGTAGATGAGTTATAATGAGTTTAGTTGTAGTGACTAACTCACACTTTGTTCACAGGAGCGATTGTAAGTGTGCTGAACATTTCACCTGGAGTTCACTATTGAATATGCCGTCGGTACTAGAAGCTTCTTTTGTAGCGAATACATTCGATCTTGCATAGAAAAGGGAGAGCAAGAACTGTTAAATTATTTGCTTATCTGTTCTTTAATAATGAATTTTTTTCATATATTGCAGTTTTCAAATCAGAATATGTTATTTTAAAAATATTGACTTGTTTTTGTTCAATGAAATTTGTTTTTATTGAATGTCGAATGGTGTAGCCTATTACTTCATTGATTAAAAATATGATTTTTTCTGTAAAGTTTGTTTTAGACAAAAATTATTTTTAAGCGCTAAACAAATGTAGACAGGGTAGATGTTTCCCATAGATGTACAATTGCTAATGTCTTTTAATGCATTTTAAGTTTCAATAAGGTAAACATATGGAAATTCCAAAATAAAGTACTATTCAAGGACTGTAGACAACCCAGAACGAGTAATTGATTTTAAAGTCGATTTTTCACTCAGCTACATATGCAAATTTTGGTCTTTGTTTGGTAAATTTCTTGCAGGAACATTATTTGTTTTGAGGAAACTATTTTTATAAAAGCAATGCAACTTGTCTAAACAACCTGGAAAAATATCTAAAATGCCCTTTATTACTGGTGCCTGTAAAGGTGTTACAATAAAAAAAACACTTCAATATTAGAAAATAGGGCCTAAACGCATCGAATTTTTGTCATTCAGTTACATTTAATAGAAAGTATGTAAAAAATTATAGTCACATAATTATAAGAGTGGAATTTATTCCGTTAAAAAAAAAACAAATTTTCCTAAGGATTTTGGAAGAAGTAATATACTTCACAAAATAAAAGGGTTTTAAGCCGCTATTTAAAATGGCATCAACTTTTAGCTTTTAAATCCTATGTAGAAGAATAAAGAACATTTCAATCTAACATAAATAATAACATTATTTCTAAATTATCCTTTGGAACGAATTTTAGTTCAATAACACTACTATGGCTACTACCACTACTTGCTTTTTTGAATATTGTTTATATTACGGGGTGAATAGTATTTTCAACAATAGTTCTGAGAAAAAAAACGAATAATTTTTTTTCAATTTTTGTACAAGAAAACAGGCTTGAATACTGAATGGTGTTCTGCTTTGTTTTTGATAGCCAGACGTCTGTCATGGCAGTGTGGTACAGTTCGTGTAGTATCTGGATAATTTCCATTATGTTATAAGTAACGCAATTTATATGTTATTCATCAAACATGGTATCTTTTGCATCCCATCTTATATCTGGTATCACATTTCACTGCCAATGTTGAACGTAGCTACAATTTGTGTAATTTCCATCATATTTTCAATAATTCATTTTTTCTTCGCTTTCACAAATCCAACGCACTGCTATTGCATCACTGTCACACAACACCTTGCAAAGCCGCAAACCATGCTCCAACGATCTCTTGCGTCACTGTGCAGCCCACACTCACACTGTAAAAGTTTCCCGAAACGAAATCTCGATCCCGGCTGCGGCTTGATCTCAAACCATCATCCAACCAGCAAAGCCTTGCGCCGACTGAATGGTGCTACCGTTCGCGCGCACTGCGGATTCTGAGGATCTGCGGATAGTCAGTCACCTCGGCCCGGTTCGACCGGTGAGTGGAAGGGTTAATTTCACTGCCGGCTACGCGCAAGCAACGCCATCCTCATTACCTCGCGCCCGACAACCAACCGTGCGTACTGCCTTGAGCCAGCTAAAACAACAATGAAAAAAAGAAGAAGAAGAAAAAGCGGACAGGATTTGAAGGGCTGCCGGTGCTGAAGGTGCCGCGGAAAGAATGGAGATTACGCTGTGCCAGCATAAGTCCAACGGCCCGGCGTGCTGGAGCGTAGAAAATTGGAGGAAAAAATTTGAATGTAAATTAGGATTCTCACGCGCCGCAACCCAAAGGGCCAAGCTGCCGTGCTTCCGCATTGATGCCTTACGATCGCGATCGCGCGGACGGGGAAAGGGAACACTACCGCTGCTCGGCCGGCTTTTTGCATAAATAATTATTTATTTACATCCGCTCGCTCGCAAGAACAAACCGGAAGCAGGGCAAAAGGACACTGTGTGTGTGTGTGCCTGACAGACACGGGGAGAGGGAAATAATAAAAGGTAAGCGGTAAGAGTGCTTATGAAACACCGAGATTGTTCGCATTGTTAGCGTATGAGTTCGTGTCGCCGTTGTTGCCGAGCGGGAAGAGTAACAAAAAAGCAAGGACTGGCAATAGACAACGGAACAGCAGGCCAAAAAGGGACAGAAACGCGTAACCCTTTTACGTGCGGAGGGAACAATCCGGCGGGCCGAATAGAAGCACCGGCGGCGGGTTGTTCGTAGGATATATCAGAATTTATGCAAATGCGCAACGACCGTACGGCAAATACACACACACACACATATCTTGGTGTGGCGCATTGTGCGCTGCCGCTACCGTACGGTGTTGCGTTCGCTTTTTCCCGCAGAACATAATTTCATTTTACAGCGTGTGAAAGATTCCGATCCCGGATGATAAATCGCGGAACGAAGCGTCGCATTATGACAGCAAAAACTTTCGTTCGTGGCAGATGAGGTTGCGGGAAAGGAACACGCTGCTGGGGGGGGATGCATGAAAGCGAAAGAAAAACAGAAGTAAGAACAAAACAATCATACCTTACTCTAATGGCAACTGGATTTCGATCGTGTATGTGTATGAGTGTTTCATTTTGGTTGTTGTATTTTTTCCATTACGTTCGCTCAACCCGTTTTTTGTGATTTATGCAAATGACGTTCCATCAATGTCGATTCAGTGTCGAAATGAGGCAACGAAAAATGCACGCAAATCGCATGCAAGCGAGCGTGTGAGCGATGCAACGGGAATTGCAGCTAATGCTGCCTCCGAGCCACTGATGATGATGATCGAGCGATCTGCTCTTTATTATTCAGGGAACAATGAAAGTCTTATGAAAGAGTTAAGTCTGGTTCTGTTTTAGTGTAATGGTAAGCTTTAGAGGAAACAATTGATATTTGCCTTAGTTTATTATATTATTTTCGTTAATTGAACATTATTTTTTCTAATATTTAAGCTAGTACAGAGAGAAGAGCTAATATTGCTTTATGTGTACGCTTGTTATAATTACTATTTTATCAAATTTTAAACATTTTTTTTAAGCTAAAAACAGATATCATACTACTTTTACCTTAAACCATTATAATTTGCATCTTTTCACATTTGCTTTACTGAAGTTTGTAAATGATTAACATAGAATAAAAGTGCTCCCCACTAATAAGCTGTATTTTTCAGAATTTAAAAAGCCATCGCCTTCGTATGAACATTCAGAACGACATAATTTCCACCTTTATGAGCAATAAATATGTTACCCAAAGAAAAAAAAATACACAACACTACATCTCATCAATAGCTTATTCACACGTCCTTGGGGGACTCCAGTCCAGCTGGGACGATTCCCGAACAACACACACACAAACAAGCCATCCTAGCCGGTAGCCGGTGGCAAATGAACAACAACATTTAAAAAACACATTGCCCTCCCATAAGAACCATCGCCAAGCACCATTTAGGGGCTAAAAGGACACGAAATTGAACGATAAATTGAATTCGGAACGGCCGCCTCCGCCCATCCGCTTCCCCAACGCTTCCTCCCTCGACCCTGCCACGTTTGCACTCACGACGCAAGAAACGATCAACGGCGAGAAGCGATCGTGTACGTACGGCCGAAGCTAATAATTACAATTACATTAATACCCGGGCCCTGTCGAGAGCTGCACGGGTATAATTTTTATCAAATTATCCAGATGAGCACACGCATGCCTTCGAGTGGGTTAGCATGTTTGCATGCGTGCGTGGATAACGTCCTTCTAAGGAGCGTAATAGCAGTGCGCTTAGGCAGTGGGAAAGACGCATCGGTCGGGGCATCTTTTCACTGAGCATAATCGGCGCAAAGCCGTCGTCGAGTGCAATGAAATGTAGTGCAGGCAGCCAAGTATCGCTCGCGGGAGTTGGGTTGTGGTTCGCTGGGCTGATGATATATTGTTCATTGCGCTGGATGAAATGGGCAGTTTGGTCACTGTTTTCGGGTGTAGTTTCGGATGAGATCGTCTGGCTCGCGGCACCGTACAGGTGAAGTTGATCCTTTTTTTTTGGTGTTTCATTTTTGTGTTTCGCCACAAACTCTGTTTTCTCGCTGTCTTTCTTTCTCTGTTACGACACTAATCGAAGCAGAATCTTGCCCTGTGGCTAATTGAACGAAGGAAGGTATGAGCAGCATCGATGCATGTTTCGTTTTGTAATTCTAATGGGAACAGATGATTTGGCAACCGAATGGTGCAATAATTCATCGGGAAATAAGACACCAGAACCTCCCTTAAATCTTCTTTCAAATGTACTCCTTTAGTTATGATATAGCACTATTAATTCAGATTCGTTGCTGAGAAAGAGAAGGAGAAGTTTTTAGGGGTTAATAAGTCCAAGATTTAAAAGAGTTTATGCAGAAAAATATATAAAATGGCAGATATGTTGTCTGTGTACAATTATAGCTTGTTTCCAAACAATAATTATCAATCAGACACAAGATAAAAATCAATGCACGGATCCGTTACCCTCGCCGAGCGATGTTGAGCACTGCAAAACATAATTAAAATGGGACGGGAAATTGGTAATTGTTAAATAAATAACTCTATCCCACCCAGGCGACAGTAACGACGCCGAGGGAAGGTTAGGATTGCGCACCGGCGTGCCAGTGTGCGAAAAATTGCACACTCCAGAGGGAAAGCCAAAAACCAGGCCTATCAATAAACACCGTGTGAGGCGCCTGGCATCCGACCGATGCCGAAGGGGTTTGCGTTAAAATTTGCATTACAATGCAAACAAACAGCAACAACCTATAAACGCTGTAGTGTGCCTCCGTTACATCGGTGCAGGGCGATCGTTGAATGCACCCGACCACGAACAGAACAACAACAACACACATACATACACATGCTCTGGAATATCATTAATTATGACGGGTGGTAATTTTTGCACGTCAAAAGCGGCTCGGCAGGTAGCACCGTTCCGGAGGGTTCGCTTTTCCGCTTCCGGTATCTGGAGGAAACCATCCGGAAGTGCTAGGTGGGACACCATCAAACGGTTGCTTTTGGGAGCAGGATTTACGGGGCGAGCCAGAGCCATAGAATTGGTGGAACGGAAGCATATAATTAACGTTGACGATTGTGGCAATGGAATGATTGGTGGTTTTCTTCGGGAGCATGTTTGCTTTGGAAATGTTTTTAAAATGTTGAAACATTTGGAATATCTAGCTTTTGAAGCTGATTTCAGTATTAGAAGGTTTATAGATCCCTCCTACCACCACTCTGCAAGTGAACCAGAAGTCAGCGAATAATTACATTTCCTGTGCCGTAAGGTTCTTCCTTTAATGTGCCCGTTTCAATTACATCGTCCCACCACCTCCTACTAGCATCGCTTGTACCGCGAAATTAAGCAAAAGATCAGCCATTGAAACGTGTCCACGAAGCGAACCAAAGTAAAAAAAAACCCACGAAAGAAAGCAGATCATAATAAATGCTAAAGGCAATGTAGCGAATGCACAGAACATTTACCAGACATTAAACGCATCATTTTGACTTCAATTAGTGCAAAATCCCTCCAAAAAACGGGACCGATTGGGGTGTGAGTTTGAAAGCAAAAGCAAAAAAAAAGAACGAACTAGAACACCCCGAGGGCGATGAGGCGATGGCGGAAATGAAGCATGATCCAACGACCACGGTACGGTGGTGGGTGGTGTTAATCCTAATTACATTCCAATTACGACACCGCTGATCCGGACAGTTGTAAGCCAACGGGCAATTAATGTTTAATGCGGTCAAATGTCACTAATTGACGTATTGATTAGCATATGGGAGAAGTTTAATAATACTTACAGAAAGAATTGTAAATTAACATTGAAATTGTATGTTCATATAATTTATAAACATGGTTGAATTAATTTTAGAATCCTTTAAACATTTTGATACCGCCATCTGTATCGTGCTAGCCGAAGCTGGCGACACCGACGGTTTTTTTTCACCACTTTCCACCACCGTGAGCGCTTAGCTTCGTCCTTTTCGTCCCTATGGCCTGTGCTCATTGCCGATTGCTCGCACACCCCTCGCATAGAACCAAATTGAAGGTTTTGAAAGGAAGAATGAACGAAAAAAACGGGGATGGGACAAGGCACAATACAACAAGGCAAAAAAAAGTTTATCCTCGTGCAAGGGAACGAATGTCGCTGATTCACCCCTGGGCTGCAAAGGGACGGCACACAGGGACACACCGAAAATCGTCCAAAATTGTACGGTGGAAAAGAGAAAGCAAAAAAAAGCCACGAGATAATAACAGCAAGAACGGTGAGCAGTAAGAAAACCAATCGTCCTTGCGGTGCTATAGGACGGTTGCTGAGCCACAGGCCCCACCCCTCGAGACCGGTGGAAAAGCCACCCCTCAGAAGAGGTTCCCTTGGTGGTGGTGCTGGTAGGCTGAGGAGTTTTTTTTTTCTTCTTGCATTGGCTCGGTGGTTCTTGCGTCTTTGCGTGCGTTGACTATACATTTTCTTAAGGTGAAAGGTTTTTTTTTTAACGTGCACGTATCGGCTTGGAACACGCACGCTGGGGCGATGGTGTTTCCGTTTTCGTTCCTTTCCGTTGGAAAAAAAATACTGATTGTTTAAGCATTGAAAGTATTTTTTTCTATTTCTTTTCCAAACCTTCACCGTTGTTTTTTTTTTTTTGGTTTCGTTGAATTTCCCAACAAAACCCCTGCTGCTGGTTCGTGGTCTTGGATCGATGGCGCGGTTTGAACAGACGCTTATCTGTCGTCGAGTTATAAATAAATAAGCTCGACATTTCGTGCACACTTAATGCTACTGTGTCGCTAGATAGGGCATGGGGAAATGAGCACAGTATTCGACTTACCGGTGAGCAGGGATGAGTGGGGAAAACTGGTAAGGTGAGCTAAAAAACCTAGCAAACAAAGAGTCAGGTCTGTCTAGGTTTGGGCCTGGTTTGGAACAGTTTATTGAAATTGTTTCAAAGGTTCGATTTACAATCAAAGTGTTGTAATTATCGGATGAAGGTTCATTTTGTCTGGATGAGATAGAAAAATAATTGAAAAGTATGGGATCAATATAAATTCTATTGTGTTTCAGAGCATGCATTACGGAGAC
This sequence comes from Anopheles quadriannulatus, assembly GCA_000349065.1. NCBI lineage: Eukaryota > Metazoa > Arthropoda > Insecta > Diptera > Culicidae > Anopheles > Anopheles quadriannulatus. The sequence continues at coordinate 4,889,415 of KB666509.1, read as the reverse complement.
GTGGCTGAGACAATATTAACCTGTACATATTGTACGCTCTATTGGCGCAACCAGCACTGTAGTGAATTTGTAATACTTCGTTGCCGCTAAATGTTGGCTCTAACTCAACTATGCTGGTCTGTAACACAACAATTTTTGACAGCGTGGTATAATTTTTGCCTCTAAGAAATCAATAAATGCCAATAAATGCAATATCAACTTTTGACTGCAAGTCAATTGTTTATTGTTTATAAAATTTAATGTAATGTTGTACTCGAATACACTATATTTCTAGTAGGATAGTAGTGCACTGGAATATACATTAAAGTAAAATGATTGTTATGTCAATTTTGTCAATTTTGTCAGTTGTCAAAAATCTGTTCAAAAATCGTATATTAAAAAATCGTATCATGATTCCCTTAAGATAACACTTGGTTGAGCAACAGACAAAAGTAGGCGCGTTAGAGTCAAAAGTTCATGCATCAGAGATAAACATTGATGCACACTGTTTAAACATGTACGCCTTAGAGCCACCAATTTATAGGCAATGAAAGTTTTTTTTTCCGTCTGACAATACCAATATGCAATAGCACGTTAAAATATTGTAATATTGTAAAATAATGGAGGGATGTGCTTTACCATGTTAAAATATTAGAATAGATAGAACATAGAATAGAGTTATTTGAAGATTCGTTCTGATGAATAAAGTAACATTATTTCTGTTGCCAAATCAAATGCATTAAAAAGTAATTCACAAAATACTAATCATTCATAAGGCAAAATATTCATTACAATTGCAGCACGTGCCCTACGAATCACAATGTCTCTTGTAAAACCTGTTGCTGCATCCCAATGCACCAGCGAATGCACAAACGCATCGAATAAATTGTTCTACCCTTGCGGTATCCCTTTGGTTTGCAAAAATAAGCATCCCCGTTCCACTTAAACTAGGGCACGCACCATCAGACGGGTTTTGTCATCTCTTTTATCAACTCGTGTTGAAATGATTTGTGCAGCAGTGCTTTCTTGGACAAAAAAACAGGGGGAACGGAAACGAGAGCGTTCGATCAACAGGAAGCCGTAAAACCATTCCTAATCTGGTGGTTCAAACAAGGTGTAACCCTTCCTTTAGCGAGCAAGTCTGTTAACAAATTGCACACCAATGTATGATATGAGATGAGCGAAGATGAGACGATCAATCGAGTAGTAAATGAAACTTTCAGAGGCTTAGCTTGTAAACATACAGCTCGAAATGGGCAACCCAAGTAGAGGGGTCAATTTTGCAAGTTTCATAGAGAAGTGATTTTTAGGAGTAAATGATAGTTTTTACATAAGCAAAAAAATTACATTTCACAACCTATTGTTGTGATTTGTAACTTATTACATTTGTAACTTATTTTTTTTGGCTGGTACAGTGTTACAGTCGTAAACTCGTTCAAGCCCCGAATGGACTGTGCCCCCATACTTGGGACTCACTATCATGCTATGTGTAATCAGTGGTACAGGCAGTACACCAAACCCACTTGTGATACAGGCAGGTCTTGAACGACAACGGTTGTTGTGCCAAAATAAGAAGAATTTCTGGCTGTGAACAGTGCTGCCAAATGCCACTGTTTCAGTCACCAACACTCATGACTGAAACGAAGCTCAAATCAGTTCACTGAGATGATCAGAGGTAAGAATCAAACAATTGGTGGACCAATCACATGCTTGTTGACATTTTGTTTAGCACCCAACTGTTGATCACTCACTTGGTCACGAAATTTTATGTAGGTGATAATCACGACGTTCTTCGAATACACTTGGCGTGTGGTCCCCAGCAGCAAAATGAGCATACTTTCTCGCTCTGTCTGGTTTGATGGTCTGTCGGATCAAACAGAGCCAGAAACCATGCTCATTTTGTTTCTTGGAACCATTCGCACGCACCGTATATCTTCCATGGCTATCGGGATGATCACCGACACAAAATGTCGCGACCAAGTGACTGACCAAGAGTTGGTCGCACAAAATATCATCAAGCATGTGATGGTCGCACCAAATGTTTGAGTCTCATCTCTGACCATCACAGTAGAGCCCGTGACGCTGACATGATGTTGTTTCAGCTGGAATTTGTCATGAATCCATTTTGCAGAAATGATCACAATAAGAAAAAGTCATCACATAGTGACTGCCCATGCGTTGGCTGCTAAAATGTCACGAAGCATGCATTTATCACACCAATAGTTTTTGAGAATCATCTCTGATTATCAGAATTGAGTACATGACGCTGACATGGATTTTGTTTCAGTCAGATTTTTTTATGAGATCGACAGTGACAGTTTGCAGCGCTGATTGTATATGCGCGATCGCGATCGTACTGACGTGTAGCGAAACAGTGACAGTCAGCTTTACATCATATAAGCCTGACATTATGTCTGTTAAGGAAACTTTCTAGAATGAAGGTGCAAAGACATAGCATAAAATGTTTCATTTTATTTAACAGCTAAAACTACCCGAGTGTATTTGTAGAAGTATAGTGATGATGTACCAATCGTCTCTTAATTTGAATTTGTCGTCGCATTTCCTCCGTAAAATAAACTCTCCTGAAATCAAGGCAGCAATAGTGCCGAGAATCTCGTTGTTTTAGCTCTCTACATGCAGTAAGCGTCACAGTTGGCAGCGAGCTTCCCGGTCGCCGAAGTAAGCACAATGCCGGTCTGGGTCGTAGCGCCTATACCACCGCCGACGAGTTGCGCATCAAACGGATGCAATAGCAGATTGTTGTAGCAGATGACGTACGTTAGAGCGGTCTGTACGGAAAGTAAGGCACAATCACTAACATGCTGCCTCAGCATTGGTGTCGTACACACTTACCGCCGGAGTAAAAGTAAAGGTGCGTGAGGTGAGCGGTGTCAGCGTTTTCACGAGCACGGAGTTCGAGAAGCAGATGGTGCCGGAGAACGAACCAAACGTGATAACGTTCGGATAGTTGAGCGCCTCTGGCGGTTGGGCCCGGCCGGGCAGTGATCCGTACGCAATGAGCAGCCCTATCAGCAGCCAACTGCCCGAGAACGTAAGCCGTAACGCTGGGCAGGACATTTTATTTTCACGTTTACGATCGTACTGACGTGTGTCGAAACGATGGGAACCAGCTTTATATCGCGGTCGCAGACGTTGTAAGGCGCTATCAGTTGAAAAGTATGAGGTTTTCACTTTTGTTTTGGGATTTTTTTGCACAAGAAATAATGTATTTTTCGAACGAGACGCATCGTTGGGGAACAATTTGGACTAATTAAATGACACCAATTTGCTTGCTATCGTTCTTTGCGCATGACCGGGCAACTGGCAGGTCGGACACAGTTTATTGAGGACTTGAGAATAACACCCAAAAGGGTACTTCTTTTCTTGTTTTTATTCACTACCAAAAACACAAGACGCTCGCGCTCTGCTTTCTCTTTGATATTGACCATTCCGTGTGTCTGCTAGTTTCACTGCGTCGGAAATTAGGTCAATGCAGGTTATTATGCTTTTGGGTGGTTGTACGTTTTGAAGGTGAGCGTCCCAGTTTGCTACTAAGTGACTGGTGAACCGGTTCGTCCTGATTTTGGAGCGCTCCGTGAAAGCGAAGATCATATGGGCTTTGCTCTTCCGTAGAGAAACGCACGCAGAACGCACTAGTAACTTCTCTGTTTATGAAGCGCAAAAAAATGTGACAATTGATTTGAATGGTGCACCTTGCGCAGGGGTAATCACGATCGTGGTTTTCGTTGGATTGCTCGCCCCTGTACCGCCTTCTGCTATGTACGATGAGACTGCATTTTGCGAAAAACTCAATACGTTTATGTATTGAATCTTCAACGGACCGGGCTGAAAATGATTGTGCAGCGGAAATTAGAAGGTAACGTCACTGAGCATAGAATACATTTCTTACCGGTGGAGTGTAAGAAACACGGCGTTCTGCTGGCATATTGTTGTTGCTGGTGAAATATACTGTTTCAGAGTAGCATTTCTGAAAAGTTGGTGAGAATAGCTCGTAGTCTTTATCATATTTCATTACTCTGGTATCGGCATTTTGGATTGCCAACGAATGAATGTAAAAGCAAAAAAAAAACGAAAAATTAGTACAAAGGAAATCAAACAAACCGGTAAAAATAATTTAATTTTTAATCAAGATTGTGATAATCAATTGCTGATCAGTAGCTCGCGATTGTTTCTTTATCATGAGCACTCCGGATCTTATGTTCCACAGTATGCCAGTATTTCAGCATTTAGCCGTCCACCGTAGTGGGCGGTCAGGGCAATACTGATCGGTCGCAACGAAGTCATGCTGAGGCTACCCTGTACAATCCGGGCAGAAAGCAGTTGATGCGTTCGGGAAGTAACTTTGATGTATCTGACGGACATCTGTGAAGATCCAGAGGGAGAAATGGCAACAACTTAAAACAAAAGTCCTTCATAGAAAATGCATACAGTACTGCAGGTTTGTGAAACTTACTTTCGGTGTGAATGTAACTACCCTTGTGATTGGCAGCAGACTGAAAAGATTAGCTTTTACTGATGTCGAGTAGCAATGCGTGTAGTTGACGCGTTTTACCCCAATTGTGACAGTCGATCGGGAACCATCGAAGTCGCAAACAAGCGGAACGACGTAGCAAATTGTGTGTAAAAGAAGGAAAGTAGAACAAGTATTACTTGATCGTGCCATGGTTGTCACCCGAGTGGGCTTGCACCATTGCACATTGATTGCTTTTATACGGTTGGATGGTTTTTCATAAAAAAGAGTTTTCGATAAACGGTCTGTGAGTATGAGGTGCTAAACATATGGTTGAGGTTCGTATGTCATTACCTTACGGCAGGGAACTGCAAAAGATCCGGACGGCCACATTCAGGAGTCCTCCGTGGACCGATGAAACGACAATATCTATAGACGAAAGAATGCCTGTCCCAATACCACCGTTCACGATTTGTGCGTAGAACTTTTTGAGATCAGGTGACATGATTTGAATGTATCGCACCGTATCAAAGAGCTAGGATAAGGGAACGAAATTAGTTACCTTCCAAACGTATGTCGTTCCTCTAGGCATACTTACATCAGGTTTAAAGCTGAACGTGCGGGTAACAGGCTTCACACTTATCGCTTGTGAATTGATCGAGCTCGAATAGCAGATCTTAAGATCGGACGTGAAGGAACCATACGAAAATTCTGTCGCCGGAGTAGAGTATTGAGCACACGCCAACGGAACAAACAGCAACAGGATCAATTGTGAGATTAATGGCGACACCGATTGCTTGGCCATTTTGTGTGTTGTGAAATATTCAACGGGCACTGTGTTTAAGAATGATGCTCGCGAGCATTTTATAAGCAGCCGTTGTAATGCAATAATCAGCTATGAAAGTCCCGATGCGCTTTTGATGACCTCAAACACCAAAAATCTCCAGGAAATTCCAAATATAAAGGTTTAATCAATGGTAATGATTTTACCGGTTTGTGGATCTTAATGGTCCCATAGTGGCTATGGGAATTTCCGTAATTTATTTTTGGAACATACACGCAGTAAAACCTGTTACAAGGCTGGTCGAAGACTGACAGGCGTGGAGAATCAATGTTAGTAGGTGTATTCTGCTGCGCAGGCTGTTTTGAGAAATGCATATGTGGGGTGAATTGTTAAATTTAGTTGATGTTAAATCTGGATGAAACGCAATATGCTCATTGCGGATGGAATGGAAGTGACAAATTTTGAGCTTTGCTCGATCCGTACATAACAGCATACGGTACAGTAATCATTATTTTGTTCGCATCGTCTATAAAGAACCACTCTGAGGTAGAACTAAGGTATAGAATAACTGCAATTCAAAGTATAACCTGTGTCCAACGAGAATCTTTCGAAATGGCAGCAAAAGCCATGGCATTGTAGAAAGTCATGAGGAGAAAAAAACTTGCTATCGGTATTAAGCTCACTAAAAAACGCCTTAAGAGATGTTGACAACGCACAAACTTCATGGTGTGTGTTCATGGTAGTTCGGTAAAGTGTACATTAACAATTAAAAAAAAGATGAGCTTAACCATTTGCATTTGTTTTTTATAATACTTTTGTGTAAGGCTGTGCAACAGTATGCCATTACGGTACTATAACTAACTGCAATAAATCCGAATTGACACATTCAGGAATCCTCGATGAAGCGATGAAACAACGATGATGGTTTCCACCCATCTTTCCTATACCACTGCCAGCGATCTGTGCGTAGAACTTTTTGAGGTCAGGTAACATGAGGTAACTGAATGTATTGCGGAATACCTCTACTGAGCTGTAAATATTAAATGGTTTAAGTTGCTTTGTAAACCCCCGATTGTTCCATTAGGCATGCTTACACGGAAATTAAAGCAAAACGTGCGAGTAACAGACCTCACGCTTACGTAAATTCCGATGCTGCAAAACTGGAAATTTTATATGCAACCACCGCAATATTCAGCAACAAAGGTACTGATGCTCTTTTATGAACCCCAAAAATTAAAAAAAAAACCTTGTGATCAGGAGAAATTTTCTAAATAAAAACATGTCTAATGGTAACGATCATGAGATTTCATTGCGCTTGACCGGTTTGAACAGTTTTGAGTGGCTTGGGAATATCGGAGGATATTTTTAGAACATTCGCCCAGGAAACCTGTTACAAGGCTGATAGAAAGCTTTCGTGCATACGAGAACTCCGATTGGTTGATTGTGTCGTTGCGCATGCAAGGGTATATTTATAATAATAACGATTCGAATTATGGAGAAAATCCTTTTGTTATATTGATTTTCTGAACGATTTACCTTTCGGACTGTATTTTGATTTTCGTTTTCTGAAAGTTTAAGACTTGTAACAGTATCCTAATACCTTCCTATAGCCCATCGCAATAGATTCGAACGGCCACATTCAGCAATCCTCCGATGAACGATGAAACGACAATATCCGTTGACATAGGAGAAGTTGCTCCTATACAAACATTAACAATTTGTGCGTAGAACGGGTTGAAGTCAAGTGACATGATCTGAATGTACCGCACTGTTGCGGTGGTCTATAGAGAAGAAAGGTATTCAATTTTTCTCCAAAAACTTTTTCAGTATATTTACCTGATTTTCATTTGGAGTGAAGGTGAACGTACGTATTACAGGCGTCGGGCGGATCGATTGCGAATTGATCGAGCTCGAATAGCAACTCTTAAGATCCGACGAGAAGGAACCGTACGTAAATTCTATTGCACTTGCCAATGAAAGAAGCAGTAAAAAAGCAACAAGCAATGCTTGCTGAGGCACTGAATGCTGTTCCATGTTGCTTCTTATTGATTATTGAAATAGCAATAAAATAAGACATGTGTTTTGCCAGGATTTTATACGCAACCACTGTAATGCAATAATTGGAACAAAAACGCATGAAAAGCTTTTGTTGACCTCAAAAACCCACGGCACCAAAAACTGATCAGGAAAAATTCAGAAAGTAAAAGACCAATTGACCGCAATTATTTAGATACGTCTTTGCATTTGACCGGTTTGTAACTCTGGTGCGTTTCGTGTCGGTTTGGTCAAACCTGCTTCAAAGCTCTTGTACATTTTCATGATTGAAATGAGAGAAATATAACTTGTTTTGTACTACAAAAAGCGTCCTGTTTATGCAGCCCAATGGATGTGTTTGAAGAGTGTTGAAACATTAACTATCAAGTAGTCCTAAATGTCTTGTTCGAGGCCCACAAAGAACTAGGTCTTGGACCAACACAAACTGCCATTTTAATGTATCTGACAAATAACTGTGAATGTTTCAACCAGTGGAATGTAATTGGAATATGATTTAATCACAACATTGACACAAACTTACATCTAATGTGTGGGATTATTTTTCTGTTCCGATCGAAAACGGGCATACAAGATTTGCTTGAAATGGTATGACGCATATTGTGTGTTATTTCATATTTCATGCAGCGTATTTCGTTAAGTAATCGTTACGTTTGTCAACTTTTATACACAGCTCTTCTCAACAAGGGATCAAAATAAGGTTGGATTACTAAAAAGAAGTTTTGTTATTTTTATTTCACTCATTTTTCCATGCTGATTCTTTTAAGTAGTGACTAAACAATAGATCCGAACGGCCACATTCAAATATCCACCGTGAACCGATGAAACCACAATATCCGTTGACGTTGTAGAGGTTCCCCCTACGCCACCGTTAGCAATCTGCGCGTAGAACTTTTTGAGATCGGGTGACATGATCTGAATGTACTTTATCGTTTGCGTGGTCTGTAAAGAAGGATGATATTAAGTTGCTTTAGAAACGGCAACCGTTCCATTGTATTTGCTTACACCCGGAGTAAAGGAAAACGTGCGGGTAACAGGCGTCAGGCGGATCGACTGCGAATTGATCGTGTTTGAATAGCAAATAACAAGATCGGACGTGAAGGAACCGTACGCGAACTCCGACGCGGGAAAGTTGGTTCCCGTTTGAGCACAGGCGAGAGGAAGTAGCAGCGAGAAAGCAGCCACAAGTAAGGGTAGTAACGGCGCTGACCGACTGGCCATGTCGCGACTCTGGCTTCTCGATTGAAGCTATCGAAAAGTACTAAACCGTGGACCGATTGTCACTTGCTTTTTATAAGTGGCCGAAGCTTTGCAATAATCTGGTGACCTCAAATCAGCCAAAACAAAAAACACACATACTCATATTTACGTACCATCCGCCAGTGGATAGTTCCCAACGATAAAAGCTCAATTGATGGCAATGATCTTGAGCGCTTGTTTGGTTGCTTTCTTGCACTTGACCGGTTTGTTTGTCATCCGTTTCGGAGCGGACGGGTTTTGGGTACAACGGGTTTCGGGGGCAATTATTAAGTGATACAATTACTATCACGTTTTCTGCACGTTCGTCGTCTGCATTCGATGAGCGTTTTTCGTTCGCATTTCCGAAATATCTGCATTAATTTTCAGACCAGTTAGTTTGGTTGGCTGCGCTGTGGATACTGTAATGAATTATTATATTTTTATTATGTTACAGCGGTTCTCAAGGTTTTTGGGTTATTTAGCGAAAATTCGTCGAAGCTTTCCATATTTTTTTTTAATCGTTCGCACTATTTTTCAGAATCGTCCCATTGGAATAAGTCGTAAGAAGGACTAAAACATTACGAAAATCAACCAATACATACCCTGGTTTATTATGCTTGAAAAGTTTCGATTTGATCGCGCTTTGTGCAATAATTACTTTCGTTGTTAAAGATCTAATAGGTTTTCAGTGAGCATTTAGCAGTATAGCTATTGAAAAAGTCAACGAAATGTGCAAAATTGGCTTTGATTACTGCAACGTAAAATACCTTTTGTTTCTATGGCCGCAGTATTAATCATCCATTGGAAAGAACACATTACGGAGGAGCAAGGATTGCCATTTAGTTCCATTTTCCTCCGCTCTGAGGGAGGATGGGCAAGAAAAAAAGATCTTGCGGTGAAAAGTTTCTGATTTGTTTTTCTGGCCCTTTTTACTTTCTTCTAGCAAGGCTTTTTATCTTTCAGTACGAACGGAAACGACACGACTAGAGGTCCTGGATTATGTGCTCTCGGATCTTAAGATCATCTGTGCACACGAATGAATCTTTTATTAATCATCGGTCGCTGTTTGTTGCTCACCTTTTTTCTTGTATTTGTTTTGCATTCGTCTTTCATTTCGTCCCTTTTGACGAGACGCTAATTTTGTCTTTGATTGGAAATGATAAATACGAACGGCCGGTACAAATGGCTGAAAATCAAAATTCCCTCGGCACGAGGTATCTATTGTTATAGCGATGGTGAGCGTCTTTTCAGGCTATGCCGAGAAGCTACTCGCAACAAAAAACTGCCCACAAATGTCGATGGAAATCAAAATCCTACCAAGATAAAACCGAATGTTCGCCTTCGCCCAGCCGAAAGACGTGTGCCACTTGAGCTTTGTGCGGGGGGGGGGGGGGCGCATTGGAAAGAATTCCAATTTAGCGGAGCGTTTCGAAATTTAATTTAAATACGAATCTTTTAATATCCGTGTCCACCGACGCCGAATTCTCCCGTGGCCTGTGGGATCAACAGCACAGGAGCAGAATACGTGTGTCCTGCGGGTTTTGGGTCTTTTGCGTGTTTCACCATTGCGGATTGGAAGGAAATTGGCCAATGCTCATTGAGCACGCACTATTCGTAGCGGCTGGAGGGGATGGGCTGTGGAATGTTTCGCTATGCGCGTACGACATAATCGGTCAAAACGGCACGTTTGAAGTGCTGCATGTCTAGCATTAAGTAATTTATGAGTAATATTTCGGAGTGAGGGTAGTTTTAAGGAGATTTTTACTATTGTGTGTATGAATTTCTCCATCTCTAACAAATTTGATAAGGAAACATAATCGTGTAAACCATCGTTTGATGTCACAAAAGCTTGTTTTAAATATTCAAATTATTTAGAAGAATTATTGATAGTGTTTACATGTGTGAAACTCAAACCATGCCTTACAATGGACGTAAGTTGATCAAAAAGTCAAATTGTTTTTAGTGTGTTTTTAATCATGTTAGATTTTAATTTTTGACTAAACTTTGAACATTGCAGATCAAGCAATAACATAGACAGAATAATATTTTTTTGCCACAGTTCTTGCACTGAAAAAGCTAGATATTTTGATGCATAGATGAATTGTGATGAATTTTCATGCTTCTTTACTGACAATTTATAACAATTGTTACATATTAGAATAATTTTTAAATTTATGCACCTAAAAGGAATACATTCTTCCAGCAACCATCTCACGGAAACCACCATCATTTTTTTTCTTGCTTTATGTTCTGAAATTTGAATAGTCATTGTATTGTTTTTTTATGCAATATATACTTTAAACCAAACCTAAAAAACAATCTTTTCCGACAGCTATAAAAAACACGTTGATCCACTCAACGAGGTAAGCTTCAACGGTTTTAAGGTAATTTTCATGTCTCGAACGTACACACAATAAAAAAAACTATCCTAACTAACAGAAGACATCAACAACAAACAAAAAAAACCTGATTTCATCATGTACCGAAGCCTACCCCAAAACCGAAAACCGTGCGTACGTGCCGTGCCGGTTGGTCCAGATGTCGTTCCTTTCATGCATTACCCGGTTAAAGGCAGCCAGGGCCTAGCAGCGTTCGTGTTATTTTATTTAAGTTTTTTTTTTTGCTGTTGCTCTCGTGTCCACATCGCCTGTCGTCGTCGAAAACTGATATCCGTTTTTCTCGAAAATAACCGGCAGTTCAGCCCCGTATCACGAACATTTGAATAAACATCGACGCGAAAGGGTGCGTCTGACATTGTTTTCCCCACATCTGACGCATGATAGTGAGCGGTATGTGTGTGTGTGTTGATTAAAATAAAATTGAAAAAAAATGATACCACAGGAAAAAAAATCTGTAACACAGCAGTAACGAGAGTCCGAAAAAAACAATCCCTTTGGTTCTTCCTTCCAGGCACGTTAGTGTTTAAGGACATCCGCTTGTGTTGACTGGCTGGATGACAGTTCCTGCCGTTAGAACGTTGAAATATGTTTTTTTTATGTATGCTCTCTCTCTCTCTCTCTCTCTCTCGGCTCACATTTGTTGTAAGTTTTTCACTTTCAGCAGCTCATGACATCACGCTTCCGTAACGGGCACGCGTTTAATCCACAAATAAATTACTACTCATCCAGGGTTAGAATGGATGTGCCCTGTGCGTTAGGCCGGATATGCAGATGGCGGTTGATTGCGTTAGTTGCGTGCGTAGTGCGTTGTGAGGAGATTCCATTTTTTTCATCCGTGTAGTTGCTGTCGCCAGTTGTTGCCTCTTCAAATTCAGTTATCCGGTTAGGCAGAAGCAAGGCACACCGTGTGATGCGTTACGGGCTTTTGAGTCTGTTACTGATCGGAGTTGAAAGTGCGAATGAAAGTGAAAGTGAAATCAAATCATAAATGAACAGATTTAACAGAGTGTTAAGATAAGTTTAAAATATGTCTTGAAGATGTACAAAAGGTGAAATGTTATGTTGAAAATAAAAGTTTTCCACCGTTCTGCTATCGGACAATTTTTTTTCAAAGCCTGCGTCCATAGCTTCCGTGCCTTTGAAGTGACAAATTACATCTTAATTAACATAAACTGCCACGGCCTCCCGTTCCACGGACAAAAGGACTTCATAAAATCCTCATTGCGCTGGTTTGAAAACCCCTTTTCTCAAAGAACCCTACGGCAAAGGTGAACGCGAACGAAAGTGAAAGCGAAGAAAGGTCCTCGCTCCTTGCTGCATTCATATTCAAATGCATCTCGGGCCTCAGTTTCCGGGCAGTGGCGTTCAAGCAGAATAGATCCGTGTCTTGGAAAGGGGTCTCAAGCAAGGTAAGAGATTGAAGGGATGAGAAGGAAGAAGTAGTAAAGACCTCGATGGGAACCAGGTCCACTCGGTACATGACGTTTCACAATCGTTGGGAGGAAGTTGTGCTTCAACAAGGACGAACAAAAATTGAAAAAAAAAACTCTATGGCCAAAGTGTTATTAATTGAATATGTTAATTCCCGGGGCCACGGAAAAGAAAGGCCTCCCGGAGACGCACTGAAATTATTCTTCGATTTCGGTTTGTTCAGAATTGGTTTTTTTTTCTCACACAACCTATTTCTCCAACACACAGGGTAATGGGAAAAAAGGCGCGTAATTGTAACAACTGTTGCGGCCGGTTGTTGCCACGGGAAGAACTTTTACTTTCCACGCGAGCAGCAACTCGCAACGCAAACGTATAAATCACTCAGCACCGATCAAAACAGCCTCCGCAGCTGATGGATGATGGCACCGTGCGAAGAGCAACCCGAGCCGGCCCGAGAGCGGTAATTTACGATGGCAGTTGCTTGACGGTTCAAGCTCTTGCTCTGCACTCCCCATTTGTTGGCCCCTTTCCGGAGGCTTACGTAATGAGCATTTCTTGGCTTGCGGGAGAAAAGATTTTGTGCATAATTTCTGCCTTGCCAGCAACAGCTGCTGCTGCTGCGAGGGTGTAGAACTGTAATCGTTTGTGGCCAGTTTTAATTGCAGTCGTTTTGCGGTCAAGAAATCTGGCTATTGGGGGAGAAGCTTTGTTTGTTGCGAAACAGATGTTGCTGCAGGGGCGGGAGCTTCTTTTGTGTCCGGTTTGCTGGGAACTGCACGTTGCCGAAGGAAGGACGGTGGCATTAAAACAAGGATTAACCTACAAATGAGGCAAGTTTTAATTCGAGTACGGGCATTAGGGTAAATTATGAATTTAAATTAGCCAATCAGCTTAATAGTTGACGGACTGCGCTAGGTTGGAGATTTTATTCTGCAGCTTGTTTTGCGAAAAACGGGATCCTTTTTAATTGAATCTTATATTCATGAGGAAGTAGAATGTTTTTAATTATATGTCATCGATACATGGCAAATTGAAGTCTCTTTTATCGTTTCATTGCGCTAGATATGATCAGTGATGAATAACACAATTTTATTATTATTAAATAATTTTACAATATTCATCATGAGATTTATTCATCATTTCAACTTGCTTTCAAAATACCTTAACACATAACTTATACCAATTAATACAAGTTATACATAATGAATGAAACGATGCTTGCAAATATAAAATATGTATAAGACACAATCCTACTAAACTCCATTATCAATTTTATTAAAAAAGTCAATAAAATAATCACATTAATCACGCACCTCTACACACCTGTACTCGCAGCCCGACTGCTGATTGCCGTAACCTGTCACGAAACGACCCGCAAAACCGCATCTTGTAACCCCTCGGTTTCATTCATCCGTTCGCAAAACCCAGTGCACTCCCAGGTCAGGTTCGCTGTTCGCTCCTTTCTCCTGTCACAAAAGAAAGCGGTAATAATGATGGGATTTGTGGTGCAAATTACGGTTGCATTCCCTGCTTCTCTTTGTATTAATATTACGCACGCTCTGCAGACAAAACGCATTGTCAAACCCCTTTTTGATTTTGCAAAAATAAACCTTTTACAAACTGTGCAAACAAACCCCTCGTTCCGGTTGCTCGTAGCGAAAGGGAACCGAATCCTTTTTTTGTGTGTTGCCTTGCTTCAAGTACTTGCAAAGGTCGTGCATGAGTTGGGAGAACTAGAGCAATCCTTGACGGGCAATGTTGTTGACGCTGCACTGGTTTAGTTGTTCGTTGTTGTGTGCTTTTTGCACAAACCCCTTTTTTGTGCCATTTTCTTTCGCACTATTATTCCGGTCCTTTATTCTGCACTCATATGTCACCCGTGCTCTGCGTGTGTGTGTGTGTCTGTTGTCATGATGATCGCACGATGAAAAGGGTTAGGGACATTCTTGCACATAAAGCAATCTGCACCACTGCTGACTGGAATTCTGATAACTTCCTGATTAAGATGAAAAGAGGGCTAGCTGAATGTTTAATTCTTTCTCTTCTTGCTGCTGACAGTCTCCTCCAGAAAGGGACGCTGCGAAGCGACCAACTTGGGATAGCAGAGAGCGTGAGAATTGGAACGTGGTGCAGCTTTCCCGTTGTTGTTTTTGTTGTTGTCAGGTCAGGTTCTGAGGACGTGATCTGAAGTAAATTAAGCAACGATCAGCGTGATCATTTTTGTCGCGAGACAGTTCCAAATCGGTCGGTGGTATTATAATGCCAGCCGAAAGTTGATCCCTGCGTGTCGCTGTCTGATGGGGAAAAGTGTCCTCCTCTCGTTTTGGAAAAAGCAGTTACACAACGGGAAAGGTGTAATCGATCCGGTGAGTTTTTTAACGCAAAAAGGTTGAGGCAGAGAAAGAGATACGGTCCAATTTAGGCAGCTAATCGGTACCTTTTCATATGATAAAAAGGCTCACACATAAAGGGAAGCGCAGACGACACTGAAGGATTACCATACTAACGCACCGAAAGCTATCGCAATGGACAGCGGCAGTCCCTGGGCGATAAGCGAGAGAGAGGACAATTACGCTTTCGTCGTCGGGCATTGCTAAAGATTAAATCGCGAAATGGCGCAATAGGGCGGCCATTTTTTTATATTAGCTTCATTTCACCACAAACACTCTCGTAACGTGGCAGCGGTGGCCGTAGAGTTTCGGAGGACTCACATTTTTTTCCCTATCGATCCCTCGCACTTTTTTTTTGTTCATCCTTCATCCTCCTTTCCAGACATTCCAGACAAACGCACACGCGTGTTTTTTTGGGGAAATGAAATTTCCCAAACCGCCCTACGCCTCAAATGGATAGGGAAATAAAGCACGAAATCAACATAAAACGAATGGAAAACCCTCCCTGCGGCAAAGTGTGCCCGCGTGAGGGTGACTGTACCGGCGTCACACCCTTATTGGAGAGTTAAAGAGAGAATGGGGGAAGACAGAAAAAAAGCCAGTCCACGATGGAAAAAGAAAACTCACCCTCGCGAGAGGTTGTTTACTTTCGCGGATTAGCATACGGTTCGCTGTATAAGATGAATGTATGGGTGCGAGTGGTTTGTTGTTTTTTTTGTTCCTCTTCTTCGTCTACTGTGTGTGTCCTCTTCTCTATCAAACCGACCGAACAGATAGTGGCCATTTTTTTCTCGCGTCCTTGCGTTCTATCACTGTAAATGGTAATAGAGGGTGGGTGGTTTTTTCTACGTTGGTTTGGTTTGTTGAGCCTACCTTGGAGGGTCACAGTGTGCCGCTTCCGGTGAGGGTGAAAAAAGTAATGGCTATCTTTTTTTTCTCTCTCTTTAGCTTGCCTCAAGTGTACACCACTTTTATTTCGTTTCTGTCAGGATGCGATAAACGAACGATTTTTCTTTTGGTGTCTGTTTGGGCTGATGTACTGTATCGATCGATCGAGTTGTGTAAATATTTGTGCTGAGAAAAGCACACAACGGCAAGGTGTGTACGTCGTTAAGACGGTCGATCAAAGAGGCATTGATTTATGTGGAATTGTTCAGAGACGGCACGGATTAGCACAAACTAATGGATTAATGGCCAAGAGAGCTCTTCGTAAGAATGCTTGCGAATGATCATGAAGTTTGTAATGGTTGTTATTGGTGCTTTGCTTACGGTTCTAAATCTTAATGTTCAATGTCTTGGTTGTAAGGGCGGTTCACTGGCACAGTAGTCAACTAGCAACTAGTAGTCCGCCATGGGTTCAAGCTACATATGAACCATTTCCCCGTAGCAAGGGCTGATTATTCAGCTTCGTGGTGCTAAATAAGTCTCCAAAGTCTGTACAGTCTTTCCCCAAGTTACGCAACATTCGAACTACAGTTTACTTTGACAGTTTATATGTCAAATGAGTACAATTTTCTGCAACAATTGGCAAATGCAAAATAAATTGAATTATTGTTAAATGTTTGAAATCACAAAAATGGGAGAAACAATCTAACCTTCTATACGATTTTTAATAAACATACAATATAGCGAGTAAAATCACTAAATTAAATGAAAAAAAAAACATTTACCAACAATTGTTTGACTGAAAACGTGATATTGAACTATCGTGAAAATCCGAGATACGCGAATGTCTGTGAATTGCATTATTCGCATAACTCGGGGAAAAGCTAAATAGGCCGGCATGACCGCGTTAAGCCAACAATAATAAGAAGAAGATCATTCAATTTTAATATTCAATAATCCAGTGAAATACACAGATTGTCACGAAAGTCTCAGAAAGCCAGAAACCGGATCTGTGATGGATAAAATTCAACATTTTCCCTTGAAAATACCAAAATAAAACGAAACACCTTACCGACACTGGTCGTACTGGCCATTGATTGATTTGATCTAACGTGCTCGCTATTTTGTTCCAATGCTTTCCCCCCTTTTGCCCTCTCGCATCGTCCAAACATTCAATCGCTTCTGAACGTGGAGCGCGTTTCGGCTGATAAAAAGTAATAAGGCCTTTATTTATGTCATTCACGTTTGGAAGTTTGAAGCCCAAACAAACAAGAATCTCATTTTTATGAAATAAATAAAATACGCCACCTTCATCCCACCTGCACCTACGAATGCCACCCAATCGGGCCGGTCTTTAGGGATAGCCTGGACAACGTGTCATACCGTGCCGTGGATGTTTTGTACGGAAAATAACAGCCCTCGCAGTGGCTCCACCAAACAAAAAAAAAGAAAAAAACCTCGAAAGCGAAGAAAAGTGAAAGTCGGATAGCGCAAGATGTGTTGTGCACCCCGAAAACTTTCCACCGCTCCACCCGAATTTTTTCCCTTGCTCGGGAATAATAAATTTCCCTTAAATTAGATAAATGACATTTTTCTCCCTCGTTTGCTTCCTAGTTTTGGCTCGTTGTGGCCACCAAGTGCTCTGGCAATACTGACGGGAACACACACAAACACACACACACACACACACACACACACACACACACACACACAGACACAGATATGCAGTCATAAAAAAGGAAAAGCAATGGCGCGGATGTTTTGGGCGAGCAAGGAAAAAGCCTACCATTTTTGCCATTCTTGTCCGTCCAGCCCGGAGCATTGTCCCTGCAGGCGGGGTGGAAAACACACGGCCGCGAGCTCGGGTGGGACGGAAAAATCGTCATTAACCTGACGCATTCCGCTTCCCACGGTTGGGAGTGTGCTGTGTCGCTCACTGTTCCTCACACACACACACTAACACTCACACAAATTCACCGTGAGCTGGCGAATATTTTCGATCTCGTGCCTGATGGATATTAAAAATAATACCAACAATACGCATTATAATATTTTATGTTTATCCACCTTTTCCCACCCGGGTGAGGTAGGCGGTAGCGGTTGGTGGTTTCTATCTTCTGCACCCGCACGTGCGGTAGGTTTCATCGCTCCTCCTAGTGTTCGACGTTTTTCGATTCCTTCCCTCTCCCCTCCCCCCCCCTCCCCTTCCCCACGGTCCCGGGAATGGTATCACATTACGCAGTGGTCGCAGCCGCCTGTTTGGTACACAACTGATGGAAAACCGTTTGGCTGGGCTTGTCCTTAAGAAAACGCGAAGGCGATGAACGGCCACCGGTGCTGCGGCTGTCGATGCAAACAATGATTAATTATTGTGGCACGTGATCAATTACCGGTGTGGGTTTGTGGTCGATTGTACTGGACGCCGGGGAACCGAACAGCGCTGCCGGACCATGTTTCAATAAATTTTGATCGGCTATCAGCGTGCGCGTCGCAGAATCGTGGGAGTTTCAAAATGTGCTGCCATTAAGTTTTTCAACTGATAACGGAAAAAAACCCATCAAACAATGAAACATCAGAAATGATTGGTTTTGGAGAAAAAAATATGTAACACGTTACTGCCGATTTTTATTGCAACATATTAAACACAACCAGCATATATTGGAAACGATCAAAAAATCAATAATATACCTTTATTTAAGCGTTGGACCTTGAAACTGGTAGCTAATTTGTTCGAATATATTAACACACACATATATAACATGAATATTATGTCATGATTGCCAGTTTGCTGTCATTCAGTTTCATATTTGAGTTTGCTATCAATACATGTACATTTTATAACCTTAGTCGAATTTATTTCTTCTTTTGTCTTCTTTTCCCCAGTTCGTTTTTTCTGGCTCATGCTTGCATCTGTTTTTGTTATAAAAAATTGTGGTGTTTTTATTTTTTACTTGCTAAATTTTTACTCTAAAAAGCCATTGATTATGAATGTTTCTTTCAAATTTATTTTCAGAATATGAGTACAATTCCTATGTTATTATTTCTTTAGTTTAATTGCTTATTTCTGTTGAATATTACTTATTCAAAATGTGCACAGAAAATGTTTGCTAATTCATATCATTTTGCAGTACTGTAGCATATAAAAAAAATAAATCTGATGAAAGTTTTATCTGCAACAACATCATCTAAGTTCCAATTCGCAATGCTTTCTTCTTCTTTGGCTCAACAACCGATGTCGGTCAAGGCCTGCCTGTACCCACTTGTGGGCTTGGCTTTCAGTGACTAATTGATTCCCCCCATAGCAGGATAGTCAGTCCTACGTATGGCGGCGCGGTCTATTTGGGGATTGAACCCATGACGGGCATGTTGTTAAGTCGTACGAGTTGACGACTGTACTACGAGACCGGCTAAATGCTTTGTTGACTTTTAATTTGCGTTGATCAATAGTTTATCGTAAAAGTGCATTTTTTTCCTTATGTCCATGATTGGAAATGTAATAGTTAACTACTCACGGGTGACATATTGATGGCGAAAAGTTTCCAGTTATGAAAATTATTATGAACAAAATAAATTCATATCCTATACATTTCAGGCTCCTGAAAAGCACGTGCATTTTGCAATTTTTTCCTACATACTAGTTACTACACCTGGGCTGGTCTGGTGGTACAGTCGTCAACTCGTACGACTTAACAACATGCCCGTCATGGGTTCAAGCCCCGAATAGACCGTGCCCCCATACGTAGGACTGACTACCCTGCTATGGTAACAATAAGTCAATGAAAGCCAAGCTCACTTCACTAGTGGGTACAGGCAGGCCTTGACCGACAGCGGTTGTTGTGTCAAAAAGAAGAAGAAGCTACTACACTAACCAATTCGGTATATGGATGACATTTAGACACAATTGGCGCGCCTAAACTTTTCGATTGATTCGAACGCCAAATGAACATGCAAACATTGCGCAAGATTTTCTCGTTTATTTTGCTGCAGTAGGATATATTTCAAACAATCATTTTTTAATATATTATTCAAAATATGCCGCAAAATGCAAGTTTTCCTGTATTTTTTTTTATACTTATATTGGGCAATTCAAAGCATTTTTAAAGTTAGGTATGAAAGTTATATTATGCTTCATTGGATAGTAAGATTGATTTACACATTCGAAGCTTTCAATTTTCCTTAAAACGAAACAACAAACTTAACATAATAAGCAATTTTAAAAACCTTGTTCAGAATGAAGTAATCTGTTTCCTTAACATAGAAAGCTGAATTACATGCAACATATTTTAACGGTAGCGAACGACATCCATTATCTTTGCTATTCGCTTCAACTCCAACTGCAAGAAGAAAAACGCGACACAGGCAGCAGGATGTGATCTGTCGAAATAATTATCCTGTCAGAAGCAGACCATCCAGCGAACGGAACCAACCGAAAGAAAAACAACGCACCCGGTAAGACAGGAATCACTCATCCATGGCCACTGTTTGCTTCTAATGGGAACACTCCACAGCCCACCCCACCATGACGAGCGCGTCTTTCCGCGATGCAAAATAACCAGACGCGCTCTACGTACCGGGCTTCCTTTTGGTTGGGAGCGGCCGTCCGGCAACCGTAAATGTGCGGTGTGAAGAAGCTTACATTTTTCTACACTTTGCACTCATTTGCCTAAATACATCATCCATCTTGTCTGGCCTTACGGTGCCATCCCCTGTCCGGGGCAGGCGTGCGCCCGCTCGCGACCTGTCCGGACAGTGAAGCCTACCGGCCTGTGGATTGTCCGTCGAATGGCAAATGCAAAACCATAAGGAACCCCTTACGGACCAGATCCAGATCACAGATCTTACAGCACAGGCCTAGCCGACCCGCTGAGTGTTGAGGCTGTGCAAACGAGTAGTAGCAAGAAAAAAAACCACGCTAGAGGAAAATTAAATTAAGAGACGCTATTTTTCTTTCTCCTGCAACGGTGCATTTTGTGTGGGTATGTGTTTTTTGTTGCTGCTGGCTTGAATGGTGGAGATTTCGGAACTGCTATTAAAATAACCTGTCCACGGGGCGTCCGTGGTTTGTTTTGTTTGCAAATACTGGGTTTTGGGGAGATGGGAGTTCTTTCGACTGTCTGTCCGTTAATATTCGGAGTTTTTTTTGTTGTAACCTTCAAGCGCCAAGCTTTTGCTTCTTTTCGGAAACAGCAAAAAAAAAAACAGAACCTTTCCCAAAAACTGTCTCCTGTCTCGTGCAGACGAGCGGACGAATCTTCTCCATCAAATGAATGCATCATCATTATCATCAACTAGAGCCCTTGCGCTTAGCTTGCCCAGTCGGCCCATCACAGCAAGAAGGAAACCGGGTACCTTCGGGCCGCACTGAAGGGAAGAAGCATAATTATTTGTCAAGGAATTAGAAGGACATCATTTACAGCTTTGCAGAGGCTCACAGACCCCCAGCCACGGATACGCTGCTTTGCGTAAACAAATTGAAGTTTCGTCCCATTGTTCACGGTTTGCTGTGGCTTACGTTTCGCCCATTACCTTCGAGTGGGGGCGCTCGAGTTTGGAAGGTGAAGCAACACATTAAAGAGCGCACGGTTCGGGACCGTTTCTTCAAGCATAGTTTACATTTAATCCTTCACATTTACTCACCGCGAGTCGTTTAGGTAGAACATATTTCATAAAACTAGAACCAGAAACCTTCTACGCTCGGTCATTCATTTTCTTTCGGGAATCATCCATCGCTGGCATTCATCTTGGGATGCGCTCTCAGTCTCAGGACGGGGGGCTTTTGCGCTGAAGCGCGCAGAAATTTATGATAATTAAATTTCATCCAAACGAGCGCGACACTAAGTGAAGTGATGAAAACTGTCGATTTCTTGCCGACATTCATTCGGGGGAAGCGAAGTGACGTACAGCAAGTGGCACATAAACGAGCAAATTCATCAGTTTCCCAACGAGCTCTCCTCGCCCTCTCACCCTAGCCTCATCCGCAATCACACGAATCGGAAAGAATGTAATCATATTGATTGTCGGGCAGGGTTTGCTTTTTTTTCATTCACTCTTCTTACTCTGCTCGCTGGCTGTGAATTGGTCGCTGGGTAGTTTGCGTCCGCGAGCTTTTCGGCATTTGACAAGTTCCGTTGGGTGGGATGATTTCCCTACCAGCCAGCAAGCCAGCGATCGTTCGGCCACCAGTTGGATGGAGCACCGGGTTTGCCCCCCGGGTGACGGTTTCGCCAAGAGTGGAAAAATTAAGCGGCAGAGATGGCGGCAGTGCGTACTTTCGAGCACTCATTCGGTTCGGTGATTGAGGGCCCTTCGGTCGGTGAATTGATTATTGTTTATTCGATGAGCTTCGAGTGGGAAAATGGCCGATGAGCTGTAATTGGCTCTTGATGTATGACTTTCGCTTCCCTCTTTCGATGTGATGTTGTATCTTTTGCGTGAATCGATGCTGCAGCCAAGAACGAGAAGAACATTTTATTTGAAAACTGTTCGGTATATCCTGTGTTAAATTTGCTCCTAAACATGAGCGGCAGTTTAAAGCGGCATGATTTTATGTTCAAGGCGGCACGTTTGTACCACCACCGCACGGAAGGTTGTTGAAGTGATCATTAAAATACAAACGGTTCGTTTGAGCTGTTGAATGTTTTGTTTGCTGGGGCTTCCAATTGTTGAAGCTGTCAGAAAAGGTCATTTCGCACTGTGGCACAAAATCCTTCGGCATCTTAATTTAGCAGTACCAGAAGCAGCCAGCGAAGTGTATACGTATGTTGCAACGTAATAGAATATAATTAATTTATTTAAAATAGGATTTCCATTCTGTTGTATCGTTTCTAATCGTAATTTGAAATAAATTTCAAATCAGGTCCTTGAAATGAAATGAAATATTTCAGGATACGTATGTTTGGTCCACGCTATCCCTATTCTCCGCTAGATGGCGCTGAAAAGGATTCAGAAAGATAGAGAATATCCTTACCGGTTCAAACATAGACAAACGGTTCTATCTGCATACTGTTTAGCCGATACACAAACCAAGAGCTACTAAGCTTACCGGCAAAGTGGAGGAAAACTAGAGCATTAATGGAAACCGAGCAGCTTTAAAGCTTTCATAAGGAATGTGTTGCTGGTGATGGGAGGGGTTAAGAAGAACCCTTCTTGTTTGGTTTTGAAAAAGCCGTGACGAATTGTAATCCCTTCTAGCGCAAAACTTTTTTCAAGATGTGTATTATTTTGCTCAATTTTGTCATTCAATAAACTTTAAATGTTTTGATTTTGAAAACATCTTTCTGTAACCATATCGTGAAGTAATTTGAAATAAACTTTCGACACGCCATTCTGACTTTATTAAGATCTTTGAATTCTTTGGATGTTTTACATCTGTGTTAATTTATTTTATTTTTAATATTCTAGTTTAAAGTCTTTATTAAGGTACATTTGTAAAAAATATTTATTTACGTTATACAAGGCTTTTTTAAGGACAATTTATGGCAATTGATTTAGAGTTCATTGCCATGCTGATTTTCTTTCTTCTTTTATAAAACAGACATAAAACACAGAAAAAGTAACTTTTTTACAGTTTACACACCAGACCACCAGAAACACCATAAAATGATTAGGGCGTTGAATAAGTATTTATTTTATTTGTCTTTTTATAATCGGTAATACAATTCGCAATAGCGAGTCTCCGAAATAAGATTTATTGATTTGATCATAAAACAAAAAAGTTTGTTAAACACCTGTGAACATAGCGAACAGTTCTTTCAGTTTGATCTCTTGCATCATAGATCCTTCTGTATTATCCATTCTTTACCCGTGCACATTCTTCCTGAAGCAAAACTATTTTCCTAGGCGCAGTGTTCAACGGCTTCAGAAAAAGGCAGATGAGCTGCGTCGCATCTTCCTTCACAGATCAGTGTTAGCCTACTTACAAGCGCACGTTCATCCCATCGAACCCTTTAAAGATACGAAAAGGGTTAGCACGCATAAATAATTCACTAACGTGCGCGCATCTTCGTTCTGGGAGAGCAACAATACAATCAAACGAAAGGGAGATATAAAAGACGGTAAAAACGCACAGACACCCCAAGATCACGACACGAAATGTGTTCTGCCGACGAATTTTGAATGTTCGTCTTCAACAACCCGTTTTGCCTGTTGCGTGTTGATCCCTTCGGCTATAAAGACGAAGCTACACACGATCATCCAGCACAAGAAGTCACATCCGACGCAACCCTTTTCTCCGCACCAAATTTTCTTACACTCAAGAGAAAACCCTTTTTGATTGTACCGAATGCTTAAAGCCAGTGTGCATGGGATTTTTGCTCGAAAACCTTCTTTTACCCCTGAAGCTGTGTACCAAATTCGATCGAACGGTAGGAACGTTTCGTGAGAAAACTCAATCGTCCGGTAGGCAAATGTAGCCAAATGTCAATAACCCGGACGGATCGAAGGGGCTTCCAACGGCCAACCTCCGGCGCCTCCCGTTTGATTTGCATACAATTTTGCCGGTGGTCGCGTTGATTGAATTACGGCTCGAGAAATTTAAATCACAATCGGCTCACGCAGCGCCACCTCACACCAGGCTCAATCGAGAAACGCAGCCTGGTGTGTAAGGAGTCTGTTCTTCCCGAGGCGTATGCAAATTCACGCACCACACGCTAGAAAGTCAGTGCATTTGCGATGAGAAAGGGGACTAAAACGTCTAAAAATCCTTTGCAAGCATCACGTTAAAATCCTGATAATTAAATTTGTGTCAATTGTTCTACTGTTTCTGTGTGTATAAGCGTTAAAGAAACGGAGTAAAAACAAACACCAAAATGTCAAACTTTATTGGAAGTTTTTCTATACTTTGTGAGAGCTGTTTCTTGCAATTTTGTATGTCATGAGTTTTGCCAGTTGATTGATCTTTGTAATTGAAAACTATGGATGAGTTGGTTCCCAAATTCTGCAATCAATTATACTACCTCTTTCTAACCCTTTTGCATTTCCTAAAGGTCGTCTTAAAGGCACACTCAAAGCGGTTAAAAAAACGTAACACGGCTGTGCGCACATTAATCATATGCAAAATCAAACCCGATTCAAGCACAGATGACATTTCTTCGCATGATGCGAATGATGCCTTTCGTGTGAGAATTGCAGCATCTTGTGCCTCTGCAGGGACGGCGAAGAAACTCGTTCGGTGCATCTCCAAGGGGAAGTTGGGAAAGTCAATTCGATACTTTCGATTTCCGTCCGGGCACAGGCGTACAGGTAAAGAGGTCCTTGCCCGAGGAAGAACACACGGAGCAACAAAAAGGACACGGGAAAGGAAAGTGGGAAACATTAACCTTCGATCCCGGGACGCTTTTTTTTACTGCTGCTCGTTCTATTCAATTGTCTGTGCCACTGCGAGCTGAGGCACAAAAAGGGGTTTCAAAGTGCGCCGGTATGCATAGGATGCATCGGTTAGGAAAAAGGGGTACGGCAATGCTTCAACTGGCAACAGGACTAAAGGGCAACCCGCGGAATAATATGCAAATTAATTACATTGTGTGATGCATCAGCGTACGCGTGTGTGTGTGTGTGAGAGAGTTAGGATTTGATGGTTCAGCTAGGATACAAGCGGAGCATAATTTATTTAAATTATATTCCATTCAACCGATCGATCGCTGTGCGGCGCGGCCTAGCGCGAGCCTTTTTTATTATTGGGAAGATGATGCAGTTTATGGGCCAACGGAATCTTCACCAGCTTGATTTATGCGCTAATTCAATTAGGTAGGGCCTGCTAGGAACGTTTCGAGGTTACCTTGCAGGTTCGATTCGATCTAGGCCGGTGTGTCAGCTGCTGTAGTCGTTTGTCGAAATCGATCATAAATTATCGACCGTCGAAACTGAATCCCGTGACGTTTGATTCTTCTGGGAAAAATTTCAGTGACAGTGTACCGATGAGCTTATCAGTGCTAGTGAGTATACAGAGTTTAGAAATTAATATCCTTGCATATAGGGCTTAACTAGGCACCAAATTATACTGCTTTTGAAAAAGTTTCATTTTCATTGAGTTTTATTATATCTATTTTGCTTCAAAAATTGTTTTATAACAGTTAAATTCAGCATTCTAAAACCAATCTCAAGCCTGTAAAAACATATTGAGCATGTGAGTATAGCTATGATTCGGTGAAATGTCAAAGTTTAACAGCAAGAGTGAATTTTGAGCCGTTCATTCTGATACAATGTCGGTATGAAAGATAAAATATTAGTCTATCCTGTAACCTTCTGTTACTGTATTCCTTGATAGCGTTTCATGCCTCAAATTTGGATAAAGACTTTGTACTTATTTTCGGTTTTCCTGCAAAAAAGAGCTTCAACTAACTTCTAAATCTCATAAGATAAAAATATGTTTCATTCATTGTTTTTCGAAAATTGTACTTTTACTTATCATTTACCCGATCGCCAACAGTTTGAAGAACGTATGTCGCAGTTATTCATCATCCAACATTTCCATCAAATTGAACCAACTTTGTCTTTATATCCATTTTTTTAATACATACGCCAAATACATAGGCCAGAATAATCCGTTTCCAATAAATATTCAACGGAAGGACTACTTAACAATAAAAGTCGACAAAAAACGCTAATATCAGACAAACAATGTCCTGAAAGAACTAAATTGTTCCAAAATGCATCTAACATACCGTGTCAACATCTATTTCATTATATATCTCATAATGTTCTGCACCATTGTCACATCTTCACACTCTAAATTGGCGCCAGTGATCTGCGCAAATTTTATGCGAATTGTTTTGAGCGTCAACCGATGAAACAAACGAAGAAGAAGAGAAAAAAAAACAACAAAACATCACAACCCATTACACTCGAATGGATCGATTCGGATCGCTCAACCGGTGCTTTTTCGATCGAAAAATTGTTATTTGATTGTAAGCTATGAGCGTCTCTCGGTGCCGTTTTATTCGGGTTCGCGCGTACATTTGCTTCTGTCAGCCATACGAGCGAGACATGTTCGCTGGGCGTCGTTGACATGCACCCGGGACACAACGGGTGACATAAAATTGAATGTAAACTTCAAATAACTGCAAATCAAATTACCATAAAAAGAAGCATCACGCGCGGTAAGGCGGCACGAATAATCTGCTTAACCGAAACCCTCCCCGAGCTGGCGCCTGGAAGTACCCGTAGTGCACGAGCGTTACGGGTTTTGGGACGTATTATTTTACAACCCAGCATCAAAATCATGTTCGAACTATAAAACAAAATAGCACGGCAAGTTTTGGCGAGAGGAGGCTACAAACCGTGTCCCCCTTGATCGGGTGGGGCATTAAACGAAACCCCTTGCAGTCAAGTGTGGCTTTGTGTGTGTGTGTATGTATGTCGTGTGGCTTACACATCTCCATGCAACGGTATTTCGAGCGCAGGGAGAAAAAAAAGGATGCTACTTTGGCACTTTTATTGCCATCAATACTTTCACGGAAACCGTGTTCACTCGAAAACGAAGACGCGCTGAGTAATGCTTCACCGTGAAGCGTAAACAGCTTGGCCCGTTATCCACCATGCCCGGGTCACCAGGACCACCACGAGCCAACAGGCAAGAGTGGAAGGCAGCATTTTCGTCCCTCTAATATGTGCGCCATTTACGCAGCCAGGCGAAGGGGACTACTTCAAATCCATTTCCTTGCGCCGCGCCCTGTAAGAAAGTGGCAGCAATTTGTGGCACTGACAACGGCGGCAAGTGGAGCGGGCTTGAAATGATGTTTTCCAGCCGAACTCTTCATCCAATCGCTCGGCAGCACAACAATCCTTTGGGCCCGACGGCGACGACGACGACCGGGGCGTGGAGGTGGCAGTGCAATAAAGTATAATATTTCATTTTGCAGCGCAACATAAAACATCCATAAAACACCCTGGGAATGACGAAAAATATATCACATTGTCAGAAACAAGCGCGACCGGGTTGCGCGCCCCGGCAAACGGAACGCTTTTGCGATGTAAAATATCGCGCTGAAGGGAGCTGAAGGGAGCTGTGGGATGGCGGAACGGCAGGCGGGATCGTCCTGAAAGGGTTTACGACGCACGCGGCAAACGAAGACGACGCCACCGACAGGGCTGTCGAGTGGGATCGATTCCGCGAACTGGTTAACATGTGCAAAGCAGGGTGGGTTTGGAAAAATGTCCTTTCTCGTTGTGTGTATGTGTGTGTGTGTGCATTCGCTCGTGCGACCAGCTTTTCCTTACACTGACGCGCGCACGAAGGAAAATGGGAAAGCAGGCGGCGTGTGGTTCCGTCATCCCGTCGTAGCCTGCAAAACAGCAAAACATGTGGAAGAAAGAGAGAGAGAGAGAGAGAGAGAGAGAGAGAGAGAGAGAGAGAGAGAGCGGAACACGGAAAGAATTTTGTGGAAAGTGAAGTATGGTTGTGTCAGCTCACTTTATTTCATTTCTATAACAGAAGCATTTGCAATAACTCACGTACAAGGGGAACCGAAGCAAGGGAATGGCGTCGAAGGATAATAGTGCCACACAGTACCTACAGATGTGTGCGGGTGGGTGTATGCCTATGCAAATGTGACTCCTTGCTCAGGGGCGTCTTGTCACTCAGTATTGAATGTTTTCCCCTCCATCCCTCCCTTCCCGTTCCCCTGCGATGGAAAATGTGAACCGCATACGAACGGAAAAGCATCAGCCGTGTACAAATTTGATTGGGAATTACAATTTCTCAATCAATCATTTGCCATCAATTCCAACGGAGTAGGGCGAGTGGAGACGTGACGGGCAGGGAGGTGGAAGATGATGGATGCACCAAGAGGACAAGTAAGTTTCCTTGCCCACCGTGACGGTTCAAAACCGGGAAGGATCCATCACAAGGAAAAAGCCAGAAGCCTCTAAACAACAACTGTCTTGTACAATGTGTTCGACATATTTTCCATTTCAACAGTTCAATTAGATAGAAACCTCCATTTTGTGTATTTCGTCACTGCATATTTTATTATTTTTTGCTTAAATCTGAAATTGACCAAAGCCGTCTGAATTCTGCGTTCTGAATAAAAAAAAAATCCAATATTGTACACTGTTTATTCATAGATTATCTCTTACTATACGCCAAATAGACGTCCTTACGCGTGATAACGGCATAGTGTAGTTAATAGCACACTGGCGTATTGACAAAACAAACCTCAGTTCTAATCTCATCTTGACTAAACCCTGCCATATGTGCGCACAATTAATGAGAAGACTGTTTTCCACCTTTTAAGTACAAACACAACTGTAAAGGAGACGTATTCTGCATCTACGATGCTATTTACATCAATTCTGAGCTCAATACAAGTTAAAAGCAACGCCACCCATACATAATAACTGAACGTTACGACACATTTTCACAACATACAGAAACATAATTGTACACTCTATCACTTCTAATTAATTAAAATAACAATTACTGTAATAGAGAAAGTCATTAAAATACACAAAAATCGCTTGAACCTAACAAAAATCTTTCCAACCATCGCACGGAGCAAACGATGGCATTCCGGCGGAAGCTAAACCGTAAATGAATTGCGTTGACCGAGGTCGGGAATGCCCCGGCGCACGCTGTCCCGAATAAATGATTCCCCTTCGCACGTTCATTACCTCAGGCTCATCCTTTCCCAAACCCAAACCGCCACCACCTTGAATTCAGAGACTCTTACACTACGAAGCGTGTTTCACTGATTGCTGGAAATTTTCTCGCAGCACACAAAACAAAAAAAAAACAACCTTCCCCTAGCCCAGTGTGTTTTCTCCCGTTCGTCGCTTACCGTGTCTGCGATGGGTTTTGATGAGTACCGGGCCGGGCGCACTCTCCACTGTTCCAGAGACACACAATTAACACACATTTGGCCGTTTTCCTCACTCCTTCCCTCTAGCCGGCGCTGCTGCCATTTCAGGGGGGTTTTCTATGCAATGGCACTCATTTTCCTCAGTATCTCCCTCGCTCTCTCTCTCTCTCTAAAACGCTCGCTCGGACCATTTTCATCCACCTTCTCTCTGCTTTGACGCGCGGGTACTTGCCGGCCGGTTTCGTCGCCTAAAACAACCTTCAATAATTATGCACCGAGATCGTGGCCCGGCACTAGGTTATTATTACTCGAGCGCGAGTTAATTCCGAGTTCACGTACGTTGCTGTCCTTTTTGCACTCACGCGACAAAGGGACGCGTGGTTTTCCTACCCCTTGCGCATTTTCCATCGCTATGCGTTTGTGTTTGTGTGCGTTCGTTTCTCGTATCAGCAAAGCAGAAAGGATGTGCTTACTTCCAGTATATAGTGGGGGTTTATTCAACACTAACACAGCACACATTTCCCTTTATATACTCTTACACCAACACACAGAAAGAGCGTGGTACACGTGGTTATGTCGCGCACCAAAAAGGGGGTTCAAAATCACCCTGCACCTCCTCCATTTCGGCTTCCTGTTCGATACGCAAAAGTACAACCAAAACACACCGTACACAGTGATGGCTGAACGTGGTGATTGTGGCGCGCCTGCGCACGTCCGTACGTTCGCCCGTCTGGTGCCTGGTTGGCACGACGATGGTTGAGTGCCCGGTTACGGTGAATCCTTTCTGTCATTGTGCGTTCACAGAGGATTAGAAAGAGGATGATTGGGTGGAGAAATGGTCCGCATGGCGAAGGAATCTTTTGAAGTAACTCGAACGTATTGATTGGAATGGTAGTATTGCTGAATTGTAAATTTCGTAAAATGCTCCATTGTAAAAAGTATATCAAAGCAATTCTGGTACCTTGAAATGCTACAAAATATTGTAAAACGTATTAATGTATTAGAATGTACTGCTGCTTGTATATGCTTGTCTCCAACGGACTGCAGATCAAAAAATAGGCTTCAATTCCCATTTCTGTCGATAAGTTATCGTCAATACCACATGCTGTGTAGCTTCAAGCAATGCCTAGCAGTGTCTCTAGGATCTACCCTTTTATAGAAGTTTTACTACCTTGAACATAGCCATATTGTGGGTTTTTTTGCATCTCGATGAGACCTTTTTTTAAGAACGACCATCGTTAGCAGGTGGTTAAAGTTCGATTGAAATTACTCTCCTCGGATATCATTCCCAACGGACAGCCGCTCTGGATGTCGCGTAAGATTATCCACCATCCATCTCCTTCCCATTACCCAACATGTCGTTCGACGTTTCGATCATTCAACGCCGCCGACAACTGACAAGCGACTGGGCGGACAGACGACACCACAGAACGAGACGAAACGGCAGCTCGCAGCCAGGCTCGACACACATTGAAAGTCAACAACCATTCTTCATTATGTCACTGTTCTAATCTAATATCACTTTCCGTTCCCGCATCGCACGCGAACGGGACAAAGCGTGTGCAATGTGTAGGCCGCCGCTGAGCCACCACTTTCCCAGAAGAAACCATTGCCCGCAAAGAGGAAGGAAGTGTGGAGATCCTTTTGATATGGATTTCGGCTAAACTGGGATCACATCCAAGGCCTCTTCGCTGGATCCACTCTTGAGCAGCTTTGCGCCCCCGGGCGCTCCTGGGTGCGCTCCACAAAAGGACGTTGGCCCACTCAATTCTGCGGAAGCGGGCGAAACACTGTGATGCGTATAAAATTACGTCAAAATATCAATTTAATGGCTTAACTCGCATCGGTAATCAAATTGAAGCCAATTTCGGGGAGACCAGTGCGCCTCCGTTCGAACCGCATTTCAAACGCGCGTGACAAATCGGCACAACACACACACACACTGGCTGGTTTGGAGGATGGATATTACGCTTTTGTTCGCGTTGTTTCCCGAAGCCAGCGCTGGATAAGCTTCTCAATATCAGAGACCCACCGGGTGCCTTTGTAACCTGTGCCGGGGTATGACTGATAAGATTAATTTGCCCAATTGCTTACGTTCTCGCTAACCTCCCGGCACACGGAGTGAGAGCTTTGTGGTGGATCAGAAGAAGTGGGAGGATTTTCAAGGAAGCTTTTATTTTCTTGAAGCTGTACCAGTAGATGTGCCTTCAGTGTGCTCATCTACTACAGTTGCATGTAACAGCAAAGACATTATTGGGAAAAAAATGGCACGATGCGTAGTTCAGCAACAAGTTTGATTCAAAGAACTGTACTCATTTGAAAAGTGTGACATTCATCAAGATATTGCACCAAATTGTTTGAGCTGATTGGTACATAATTTAGATATTTCTGTTCATTTCAGCGAAAATCATGAAAAGAGGATCGAAGGCTGGTACTGCAATTTAGGTTTCAGGATAATTTCCAGCAGAGAGTCATGTTACCGGAAACATAGAACTATGACAGCGGACTAAGACGAATAACAGTTTGAGGATCACATCGCTGAGCTACATTTAGATCAGAAACCATGGAAAACTGGCTGATAAGCATGCTTAGTAGTTGATAATAAAGATTCAATAAGAAACGTAAAGAGCTGTGATGAAAAATGAGATGATGCAGTGTATGCAAGATAATCAGAGGGTATTATTGAAGTTAACATATTGGTACAGAAAGTTGACAAAGCTCGTTTTGGAATATTGTACGGCATAATTGTACTAAAATAATTTTCACATAATCAAATGAAAGTTTGCTTCATGAAAGGGGAAACATATTTTCGTTCAGGCGTCGAGATCATTTACCATATGCCTTGAAGACTCTCCAGATAAACCAACCAACACACGCACACGCTCCGTAATTGTGTAGCATTACCATTCACCAGTCGCCCTTTTCCTACATAATCATAATCATTCCGACACGACAATCACACGTGAATCTTATTCAAACGCTCCAAATTCAACTCATGCAAAGTCAGAAAATGTCCACAAGGGTTTCTTTTCTTTTTTTCTGCAAGCCTTTCTTTGCAAAAAAAAGCAAGCTCGAATGACTTTTCCCAACACACAAAATGCTCATCCAGTTCCCGATTCATCAAAACGGCTCGTGGCACACGTGGTTGTGTGTGTTCTTCCGTTTTATTCTGTGTGAGCAGAGAAGTTGCTGTGTGGAGCGGCACGCACGATAAGCAAGCGGAATCTTATCTCCGCCCTGACGCACTGAATCCATTTCCGGTGCCATTAACTCGTTGATTTTGACAAATTTTTTTCGAGGACCATTTGTTGGCGTGTGCAACTTTTTGGGAAAAAAACACGCGATGGTGGTGGTTGATTCTACGGGTTTAGCTTTTCTACTTTATTTCGACAGTTCGTTTGATTTCATCGGATTCCACCCGTTGACAAGGTTTGGTAGGCTGCCCCGGTCGAGAGGCTCCCATATAGATCGAACACACATCCGGGGCCTGGCTGTGGTTAAGTTTAGCCCACCGTAGAGCGCAGATAATCGATGCGCGAGGATAAACGAAAAAGCAATTACAGCTAACAAGCCCCGAAATTCAAATTGTTTATCACTACCACCCGGAGGTCGGTACGCGGTGCTTTTGTTTCGAGTTCCGCACCGGGCGGGATAAAATTGGTTAAGGTGAATCGAAAATAATAACGAGCAGCAACGGTGCGTCCCAAAGCGTTCGCGCGTGGGAAGCCTGGACGAAGCTGCTCGACGTCTCTTGAGGGTGAGGACCAATCCGCCGAATCCTGGCGCCGGAGCTAGGCGTGCTGGTTTACGAGCTGTTTTGAAGGAGAAAAGCTATGGAACCGCGGGGAATGTTCTTTGAAAGGAGTATTTTGAGGTAGCGTGGTATTACTTTAGAAAAATGGAAAACAAATGTGGAGATTATCGTCAAGAGCAGTGCTTGGCGATGGTAGATGTGTTTGAGATATAAGGTAAAATGTATTGGAACAAGAAGTGTAAGAAAAGTCCTCTTTTTTAACTTACCAGAAATGCATTTATAAGGATTTTGATTTTTTGTTAGATATGTTTGTTATATTATCATATCTCAAACTAGTTATTAATGAATACTAGAAGATGCCAATTGAAATGACAGGGTTCTAGCGATGAACATAAGGACGGTTATCCTGTTTCTACATTTGTTTTGGTTTTCAATTGCTGGACAACAGTTATAAAAAGATTAGAGGTTATACTTCAAACATTGGATTTCATTCATATACTCAGAAATTTACTCTCCCTCTCTTGACATTGACTAATTCGAGCAGAGCATCTTCTTACTTGTATGCATTTTAATTTAATTTTATTTATTTAAAGTTGATTACGTACTTTGCTGCTAATATCTTCTTCTTCTTCGGTGGCACAACAACCGCTGTCGGTCAAGGCCTGCCTGTACACACTAGTGAAGTGAGCTTGGCTTTCAGTGACGTATTGTTACCATATCAGGCTAGTTAGTCCTACGTATGGGGGCACGGTCTATTCGGGACTTGAACTCATGACGGACATGTTCTTACGTCGTACGATTTAACGACTGTACCACCAGATCGGCCCAATCACTGCTGCTGATAACACTTGTATAATATTTGAAACACTTTCTTCGACCTTTTCAAATAGGACATCGCAATGTATTTCATTCTTCTTGCTTACTTTGTCTTGTATATGTACAGTGGTGGGCATTCTCAATTGGACACTTATTCAGAATTTACATCGGAATCCGGAGGCTCTTTATACTTCCTGATGGATATATCAATGTCCTAAAATTATAAAAATGAGTAAGGTAAACTGGTAATGAGCAAAGAGTATCAAAATTATGTTATTTTTGCAGAAGTAAAAATAAAGGAAAAATTCCTCGTAGTAGGAAGAGCGGCCCAACTCAATGTGTCCGATGTCTCAATTCCGATTTTGAATATCCAGAACTGTATCTGTAATTATATGATGGAAGATTCATGTTTATTGGTTATTGTTTTAACAATATAAAATCATAAAAGCAATTACTGCAAAATACATAAAATGAAATAAACTAGAATTTAGAAAAGAATCTCATATTCTTAACAAAATGGTTCAAGTATCATGGTTTTTCTCATAACATTCGTCCGCATGCTTCACAAACTCAGCACACAATCTCTTATCAATATTCAGATTTTAAAAAGCGAACTTCACCCTCCCCTAGGCAACCAGTTTTATTCAACCTCACCTATGTCGTAGCTGGTGCTTATGAGTGCTGTACTCTCATAAATCTAGTGAAATGTAATATTTTCCTATCTGGTTGCCCCATTTCAGTTATTGCTTCTCTTCCTACTCCTCCTCTACCCTGGAAGATACCTGTCTTCCCGGTTCGCCGTGATGATAAGCTTTGTCACAGGCGCACACTGACAAAGGGAAGACATAAAGCGACCGAAAATTCAATTCCTTACCAAAATCTTTCACCCGCTCTACGATGTTGCCCATTTTGTGGTTTAAAGCTTAGAGATCGTGTGGTGGGATTCCTTGTACGCTGTGATGAGAGGAGTTGTTATTTTGCTGAATTTAAAAAAAAATGCCCCTAGAAGAGAAGAGCCTCTTGCCGCTTCGTTTTGCTAGCTGAAGAATGATGTGAAAGGGTATTTCTTATTTTTCTCTTATCAAAATGTTTATACCTTACACCATACACCTTTGCGCGCACGCATTCGCTTTTTCTTTGTGGTGTTTTATTCCATTCGCACGGTGGGCTGCTCTCGGCAGCATGGTGTCAAGGAGCGGCAAATATGTTGGAAGGCGAACACGAACCGGGCTTCCGCGCCCAGCCCCGGGGGAACACCCAGAAAGGATCAACCGTTTTGTTCCCTTTTTTTGCGTCACTCCCCCCGCGGGGTGGTCCCGAAGCAGCGCGAAAAGGGATGCCGCTCAATGCTCAATCATGTCACCATGACGCCGCATAGGAAAAATATGTAAATGCGTATCGGGAGGAATATTCCAATCAGCAGTATTTCGCCCATTTTTTCCTGCTCGCTCCATCGGCACATAGCACCTTGGAATGCTTCTCCACTACACAGCCCTATGGCTGATGGGAAACTAAGGTGTGTTTCGTTACTCGTTTGTACCATCCAGCCTACACACCTGTTTTTTTTCGCAACGAGTTAGAAAATCGCACCGTTTGCATGTTATGTGATGTGCCCGCCCTGAAGCGCCTGTACAAGAGGGCCGAAAATAAAATCCCACCCAACTCCAAGTGCCATTTCTGTTCACGTTTGCAAAAATGAGAATTTGAATTTATTCCCGCACATATTTCTATGTGTGTGTATGTGTGTGTGTGTGTGTGTAGTAACACGGTTCCCCCTTGGGCCAGCAAGATTGTGAACCGTGGTGAAGGAGGATTAAGCGAAGCTGCTGGGTTTGCAGGTGAATTTTCATATCGTCCTTGAATAGGACAACACACCGCATAATAAGCAGCGCAGGCAGTAGGTAGATGCGGCTACACGGCAACAAGCATTCGAGGGGAGATGAGCGCACGCTGTCGAATGACAAATGTAGTTTGGTTTGTGCGACACATTACTGGAATGTACAAGTAGCAATTGAATTTCCTTGCATTCCTGTGTGATATGCCATGCTGGCGGCAGTGTTGTAGATTTTTTTCTTCTTTACATTGGTTCAACATCTAAATTTGAAATGTATGCTTGATGTAAATGCTTGATAAAATAAGTCTTTGGGTAAGTACAGATCATTTTCGTTTGTAAAATGGTAATGTCAAAATGGTCAAAATTGCTCAAAGTGTCTTTGTTGCAAATCTCCTAATTTGTTTTATTTACTTTTCAACAAATAAAGCTAGGCATACATATTGAAACAAGGTTTCTTGGACACTACGGACTTCAGAAGTGCCCTTAGGAA
Organism: Anopheles quadriannulatus; assembly: GCA_000349065.1. Taxonomy (NCBI): domain Eukaryota; kingdom Metazoa; phylum Arthropoda; class Insecta; order Diptera; family Culicidae; genus Anopheles; species Anopheles quadriannulatus. Next base: position 4,853,095 of record KB666509.1, on the reverse strand, counting down.
GCATTTGTATAGCTTTTATGACACTTTGTTTTGTTTGTATGGCAGTTTCAACTCGTTCTATTTATTTCGTGACCACAATACTCCTTTTGGATCATTTAAAATTACTTTTCAGCTTTATTCAATCATCTTGACACCAAATTTTGATAGATCGTTATTGTTTTGATAGATTGTTATTGTTATTTTGATTGCTTTAGTCATTGTGTTTGTCATGCAAATATTGTTTAAAAAAAAACAGTCAACCTTCTTACCAAACTCGAACGAAAAACAGTGGTAGTTGCAATCACCCAAATACAACGGTTGATTTAATTTATCTCATTAGTGTTCTGCTCTTTACAGTGTTTCTCTCTCAGTGCCAGCTCAACGCTTCATTTCCTATCCGTAAAATCCCTACTCAACATTGTCAAATGAATGTCGTGCGTATACCGAGCAACCAATGACCGATCATTCGAGATTCCATTTTTATTATTGAAATGTATTTTACGGGATTGAACTGTTCGTTTCCGATGTTGAGCTGGCTAGAGAAACCCTGTAATGCCTACAGGATAGCAAAATGTTCTAAAAACATCAAATCTAACCACCATATCATATCATTTTTTGACAGCCACTTCGATCGAGTTTGAGAAAGTGACTGAGTATCTTCATGAAGGTAAATCTCAATAAAGGCATGGCAATTCAAAGATTCAGAGAAGAGTTCTCATGATTTCACAAAACTATAAAGTGGAGGAGGAAAACTCCAAGAGGAGGCTAAAACAACGCAAAACCGAAAACAAAAACATTAAAACAAAACAAATAAAGCTAATGATTGATTATTTTTTTAAATCCGTATATTTAAATCGTATTATTTTTTTTACCATACTTCGATGAGATCGACGATCGATGAGTGAATGGATTGTTGAACATTTCTCTAACAAAAACTTGGTTCATTTTTTACTACTAAACTGTGTTGAAAAAACAACACACATCTATTTTGAAAAAAGTCTCAAAGAAAACGTCTTTCTAAAATAAAAAGGATAAAATTCAATCTAGAAATGTTGCGAAAAATCGTTTCTGCGAATAGAAAGAAACCTTTCCAGCGCCTTCTAAAACCGAATCCTTTGAGCAACAACTCCCACCCACCCCAGCTGGCGTGGGCGAAGGGAGTGGAAGGAGGAAGGAGGGAAAGCGGGTATGGTGGTAGGCGTCTAAATCACCCGCAACGCAAGAGCCATCCGCAGAAGCACATCCTTTCCCATTTTCCATCACCATTTCCGGTAACAGCGGGAATGCGCGCACACAGAGCATTTGGCTGATTTGACACTGCAGGAAGGAGAAGGGTGAGGGAAGGTGGAAAAAAGAAAGGGAGCGAACGTACAACGAACCATCCCACCCCTTTATCGTGCGGGAGTTACCGCCGTGCCGATTCTGCGTCAAGCCCGGATCAACCATTTTGCCTTTTGATGTTCGCCCAGCCATTTCTCTCTGCCTGGTGGAAAATGGGGAGGAAAAAATACACCCAGCCGCGCCCAAGGTGACACAAATGGAATGTCACCGACCGACTCACACACACGCCTTACATGCTCATGCGTCGGCGGGGTGATGTGCTGTAATCGCTTGATCGAGTGTGTGTGTGTTCCCGCGTTGCTGTGCGAAATGTGCAAAACAAAATTTGCATTTTTGTGCGTGCGCGTGTCAGTCCGCCGGCGCCGCCACCCCTGCTGGGTGTCAACCTGAGCTGAAATGACAGCTTTTCCACGAAAAAAAAAAACAGACACGCACACATATCGTGAGGAAAATCACCTTCTTTATTTTTCGTTTATCCTTTTCGGTGGCATAAGGAACGGGGCAGAATGAGGAGGAGAAGAAAAAAATGGGCCCCGAAAATCGACATTTGCTACATTCGGGACGATGGAAATTGGATTTCTACCATCGCTGGTTTGAAGATCCTTTTTGCTACCATCTGTACTTCAGCTCAAAGCCATCAAAGACAAAGGAAAAGAGATTAAAGTCATATCAAACGTATGTTTTTATTAATGTGTTTTACTTCTTAATTTTACTTTAAATTAATGGCACTTCTGTAAAACACTCAATGCTATGCGATGCAAACATATAAAATTATCTTCCTTTTTAAATCATAAAAAAATGGAAACCTTTCTGCTCAACTCTAGAAACCTTGAAAAGAAGCCAACAAACCAGAAAACGGCAAACTTTTCCTATCAACACCTGTTGAGCGATTATAAGTCTGGCGTCTCATTTTGCCCTGCCTGCTTCAGTCGTCTCATTTTCCGAAAAAGAAACAAAAAAAAAGTCCAGCAACCCTAACCTAGAAACACAGTTTTCCCCAGACGCGCTTATAATGTTGTCTCTCCACCGTGCCATCCTTCCCTCGCTCAACCGTCGACTTCAAATTAAACTCATTTAGACGTCGCAAAGACAAACAAAAAACCCGCCCCATGCCCGTTCGCTGCCTGCTCAAACTGGGCCGACAGGGGTGGGTGAAAGTTCAGCAAGGATGAAAAAGAAACGTTGCTCGGTACGTGGCGGGACACAGCGGGAAGAGCGGGGATGGTGTCGTCTGTGTGAAGTTTTTCCCTTCGTGCAGTTTCAAAGTTTTCCGTGCAATGAATGAATGACGTGCTGGTGGTTGTTTAAGTGTTGCGGCAACTACAATAATCGTCTCTCTCTTTCTTACACACACACACACATACACACACACACACACATATGCATACACTAATACTATCATAGATTCCTTGGTTACTTTGCTCTCACCTGTCCGGAGGAAATCGCGGCAAAACCGTCATCTCGGTAGAAGGAATGCACTTTTCCCTCCATCACTAGAAGCAGAGACGGAGAGGGGCGTGCAGGGATACAGAAGGAAGCTGGCAGCAAAACATCCACCGTGATAAATGGCGTGAATCGTGGCGCATATGCCACCACCGCGACGATCACTATCTGAGGGCGGAGGGCTGAGGAGGCGAAGCGCTTTCCACGCCTCATCATTCCACCGCTAGAGCTAGAACTCTCATTTTCATCCGCTTTTGCCATTCATTTTCATTACCGCCCTCCATCTCATGTCCCGGTGAGTGTTTGTGTGTTAGTGTGTGTTCCCTTCTCCCATTTACTCCCCATCTAATAGCTGCAGAATACGGAAGGGAAGGCGTGAAGAAAATGAGCGCAACCAAACACAAAAAAATCGCGTCAATGAAGTCGTGGCGGAATGTTCCACTCCAACCCCAGCCGTTGACACATTTTGCACGCTCCCACCAGCAGAACACGGGTGACGTATACTCATTATAAAAACGGGCAAAGGCGGAAAGACACGGCCGTGGCCTTTAACCGCCGGTGTGTCTGCCGGCATGCAGGTTTGTCTGTCTGTGTTGTCTTTCGTCGTCCGCCGGAGTAGGGACGATCACGCCAACGAAGCACACATACCGTCGTTCCTTTGCAGCAGCAGCAGGGGCTGAAATTCATTTTCATTAAGAAGCAACCTCTCTCTCTTGCTCTCTCTGCACTGTGTTTGTTTTTCCACTCATCGTGGCTGTAAGGGGCTCGTCCTATTTTTCCCGCCAACACAAGCGAACGACGACGCGCGCGAACGACGCCGTACGAACGTTCGGGGCTGACGTGCTGGGATCGTTGTCATTAGCGATGCGTAAAGAACGCGCTGCCAGACAGGATGGAAACTTTTTTCCCGCCCTGCCCGTGGCACGGTGAAGCCTCATGTCTCGCACACATTTCCCAACCCACTTCAAGCCCTCTCGCCCATCCGCTCATCAGTCTAGCGGGGAGAGTTTTCGGTGTACGAGCTCGAGCACCACCCGCTCTTCCCATTCTACGCTAATGAATGAAAGCGAAGCGAAGGCAAGGAATTAAACTTGACCTAGAAAATTATCCCCCCGTCGCCGAGCGCCGTCCTTGGGAAGTGTACAAGCACACACCCACACACAGAGAGATGCGCGGTCGCGTGCCTCATTATGTACCATGCGGCGCTTCGTTTCTTCATTATGTATGTAAATGATGGCGTTTGTTTTCCGCGCGAATTTTCCTTCCATTTTGGCCCGCGCTACACGCGGTGGCACGTTTTTTCTCCCCTGTTTCTTTGGCTTTTCTTTCCCTTCTGTTTGCACGTCGTCCGCAAGCACCTTCCTCTGGTGTCCGCCGAAAGGACACCGGTTGGAATTAAGGAAGTGTTTTAATCAGCTGTTTTCGCTGTGCGGCGCTTTGTGCGGAGGAGATTTTTTGCTGCGATATTGAGTGCTAGTAGAAAGTTTTTCATTCATAACGGGCGTAAGGTGTGTGTGTGTGTGTGTTTTTGCTGTGCCCCCGTGCTGTGTCCTACTTTTCGTTGTTCTGGGGCGAGATGGTAGATGGCGAAAGTTGGCGTTTGTTTTGATTCCACTTCGCCGAGGCGTGGATTACTTTAATTGAAGGTGCTCTGAAGACTCTTTGGATTTTTGGTTTTACACTGCTATATCAGGATTAATTTGTTTTCTTGTGAATATTATATTGTGTTCCTGATTTACTCATATTTCTTATTTAACAAACACGCCAACCACCAGCTAAAGGTTGGCAAAAAAGTAAAACATAATAGTGCATACTTTTAGGCTCACAGACATTAATAATGAAGAAGAGAAGAAAGCAATTGTGCCGAAAATTGCATTATTGTTTTAATAAAAGACATAGTATTATTCACAAATAATTAGACAAGTTATTGGAGTGTGCAGTTACTGATATTTTAATAAGTAAATCAATAAGAAAGATATAAGTTTTACGCCTTCATTTATGCAACCTTTTGTGCAACGAATAAGTAATAGAATCAATTGGCACAACTATTAGCAAAACTAAGGTGCTATTTCATCCTAACTCAAGCATCTTTTTTCTTGAAAGGGTGAGCATAGCTTCTGGTTAAAACGTTGATAAATTTGCAGCCTCAAAAAAGTATCCCCAAGTAGAGCTTACTTCGTTACATGTTCTCCATGTTTTCTAGCGTACTAAATAACCATTAGCAAATTCTCTACGATCCCTGCACCGTTCCAATCCATCATTCGGCGTTGTATTGTGTCACTTTCGGATTGCAAAATGCCGCTGAGCTCGTTTGGCATGGAAAGAAAGCAAAGAGAAAATAACATGCCAAACGAAAAGCGTACGCCGGCGACACCGTCCTTTGAGCATTTCCATACGAGACGTACCATAATATCCGTTCGATTTGGATTCATCTCAATGTTGCACATGGCAACATTTTATCAAAGCTTAGCCGGAATACCATCCCCGTTTGGTATCAGCCTTTGGAGTACTTTCTTTTTCACATTCTTACCCTTTTGCTATTGCGTTCGCTTCGTTTCGATTCGCTTCGAGCTGAACGCTTCGCGCTTTGCCACTTTCCCGCGCCCCTTTTGGGTAACATTGTAGAGCGCTGTCCTTTGGAGCGCTGTGTATAGAAAAGCCTCAAGATCTTCCCTGCCCGGCGGGGGGGGGGAGGCAGGAGGGATGGAAAATTGGAATTCTAATATTTGAAAATTTCATCATCCCACGGCACGGTACGATGGCACACGGGCGACCTTTCGCTGAACGATTGAGGACGCGGGATGTGTTCCGTCGTTTTTTCTTCTTTCTCTATCTCTCTCTCTCTCTCTCGGTTTGTCGGTGAAAAATGTGGGAAAATACATGCGCATACAACTATAAAGGAATGCTGGGGCGTTTTTTGTGTTCCACCCAAACCCCGTACCCAGCTTGCCCATCCATCCATCCTGACCGGCTGGAGCCATCCGTTGGGTGAAATATCAGAGAAAATACATCCATTTTGCCAAGGGAAAGGGGACGCCACACCGTAACGTTCGTTCGCTTTGCTTCGATTTTCTTCCCACTAAAAGCTCTCCATCCATCCATGTCCGCTGGTACGCTGGAGGGAAGGATGATGTTACGCGAGATGGGTTTGATTTCCTTTTGTGTCCTGTCAATCCTGAGCCGCCGCCGCCGCCGCCGGTCCAGTCCGTCCGTCCCCGTCGGTATGTTTCTTGAACTGAAAACCCCTGAAACGAAACAAGACATTTTTGTTACAATCTTGTACAAGTAGCAAACTCGTTCCGAGGCAAGATGTCCGTACGAAAGTCCACCCCCCCCCCCCCCGGAGGTTGGATAAAAGAACACCCAGTACCAGGAGGCGCATCGCGGGTGGAAAAGTGTGGGCTGAGTGGAGTTGAAAAAGGATAACCGAATATTCTGAACACATCCCACCGGGCTCACACTCTCGCACGATCCCTCCACCGCCAGCCGCAGCAGCAGGGCGTCTTCAGAAGCGAAAGGCAAAACCGCACGCGCGAGCACATATGAAAAGGCACTTGAAATAATGTACATGAATAAATCATACATCAAATAAGTAGTGTAGCTATGGCGTGCATGGTGATCGGGCTGGAAGGGAAAGGCGCGTGTTACGGGATGAAACTCGTCCCGGGAACGGATTGGCGTGAAAATGGCAGGCACTTCCTGTGAAAGGCAGTGTATGGACCTGTGCAGCCTGTTTCGGAGGTTCGACATTTTGGCCAAGCTATCAGTTCTGTACGGCCGATTGAAGTAGGACAGGATCCTATAAAATAGTCTTTGTGGTGAGTAATAATGGGTGTCTGTTACTAATGGCTATTCGTGTGTTGTACACTACATCATTGTGAAACATGGTGGTTGTTGTCAGATGTAATTCAACTGCCTGTTACTATCTAGGAAGTTGACTATAGAATAGTAATATAATTGGTGTATAATTTGTGTTTGACAGTGTGGAGTAACTAATTTTAAACCATAGAAACCTACTGTCTGTATAACTTAGGTTGAACTCATTCGTTTAGCGTATAGGTGGATGAAACAGTATCATTAAAATACGATGAAAGAAATTCTTCAAACAAATATGTCGATGTTAAACATAACGGGAATTTAGATAGTATATTTATGCTACGACTTAACAACATGCCCGTCATGAGTTCAATCCCCAAATAGACCGCGCCGCCATACGTAGGACAGACTATCCTGCTATGGGGGGGAATCAATTAGTCACTGAAAGCCAAAGCCCACAAGTGGGTACGGGTAGGCCTTGACCGACATCGGTTGTTGAGCCAAAGAAGAAGAAGAAGATTTATGCTGAGAATATGTTTTTGTATGTTGGAAATAGTTTAAAAAAATCGAAGATCTTTGCCGTTCTTGTGTATTTTTGTTTTGGTTTTTGACCACGCCGTTTTTGATTCGAGGTATGCTTTAATAAGCAAATGAACAAAATAATAGTATAAATCAGTTAGTAAATCGTGAGGCTGCTTCAAAAACATGAGATAAACGCTTAATAACTCGAAGGACAAAGCAGGCATCTTAAAAAAATTAGAGTCATCCTCAAATCCTTTGTAAATTGTTTGATGGTTTTAATAGTCAAACAAAACTAATGATAACAAATCAATCATAAATTACTAAGAAGGGTAAAATAACAAAAATTATAGTAATGATTTCGGAGTAATGATAAAGTTGGTCGGGATAACGGACTGGCAGACGAAGGCGCGAGACCGTGAGCGGTTTCGGACACTCCTGAGGCAGGCCAAGACCGCAAAGCGGTTGTAGCGCCGGATAAGTAAGTAAGTAAGTAATAGTAATGATTTCAATAATCATAATACTATTAATGCTAATAATTATTATAATAAAAAAGTCTTATAATAATAATGACAAT
>KB666509.1:4730140-4845163 GCA_000349065.1 Anopheles quadriannulatus | reverse complement strand
GTAATAATAATAATAATAATAATAATAATAATAATAATCATATAATCATATAATCATATAATAATCATCATCATCATCATCGTCATCATCATCATCATCATCATCATCATCATCATCATCATCATCATCATAAAAACGAAAATAAAATAAAATCAAGAGTAATGATAAGAATCATAAATAATTAAAGTAACAAAAATTATTATTATTATGAAAATGAAATGAAAATACCCATACGAATACTAAAACTAATAAAATTAAACATCATTTACATAAATAAAAGAATCGATTATCATTATCATGACCAAAATATGTAACGACACCTTCAAATGCTCTTCCATCCAATTTTTAGAATCATATTTTCATTTTTACAGAAAAATTAAGCACTTGATTCAAGCAAACACACTTACACCACAAAAAATTTCATTGCATTCAGCATAAAGCGTACTTTCCAGCGATCTATGCTTCAAGATTGTACTGGAATAAATGCTCTTTGATACAATATATTCTCTGCTACAAATCCGACTATCCAATTAATCCCAATCCATTTATCTTGCGCAGAAAACTCGCGTCAAGAAAGGGCTCAAACCCGAATTCTGCTGAACAATTTACGCCGTTGACAGTGTGTGGAAGAGTTTTGTTCCAAAAGATGAACACCATTTGGGTTTCTGAAACTGTACTGTGAGCCTACCTCTTCCTTTCTATAAAATTTACATCTATTTCGATCAATCTCTCGTTGGCATTTTCTTTTGGTTGTCTTTGCTTGGAAAACTGTCTTTTTGTCGTGTTGCTGTCTTCAATCCATCACTTTTCCAACACAAAAAAAACAACAACACACACGCGAAAAAGACACCATTTTATGTATCGGCTCTGAACTCGCAACTTCACATGTGCAGAAAAGCAACGAAAAAAACAAACCTTCTAAACCCCCCATATGTGAGCTCGTCTGTGTGTGTGTGTCTGTGTGGTCGATTCCGATTCCACCCTCCCGATATCAATCGGATTTTCCCGAAGGGTGCAAAACCCAGAACCCATCGCTGTCTTCGTTACAGCAGCACAACAGCAGCGTGTATGTGTGTTCGAGTCTGCTGGGATCTGTGGGAGGGCGAGGGGGAAGTTTGGGAAAATAATGATGGCACATGTATATTGGAACAAGTTTCTCGTTCTTTCCAGTCCGGGAGGGGGAGACGGTTTCGCACTCCTTCTACGAGAGCTGTACTTTCAAATACGATTCCACTTACGGTTCGATGGTTCCGTCTCGCTCGTGTGTGTGTGTGTATGCTTATTCGTCCTCTTCAAGTAAAAAGACGAAAATGGTAAAAAAGAAGAAGCACACAAAACCACTCCAGAGAAAGCTCACAACGACATGCACGTGTAGGGGTTTACCGATTTTTTTTTGGCAAAATTCGGAAGAGGGAGAAGGAGTTTGTTCTATTTTGCACACATAGAAGCAGGAAAAAAGAACACATGGTGGGGCGCTTTTGCGGTAATGTGAGTGACTTTTTTATAGAAGAAAGAGGGAAACCTTTTTTTTTTGTTCGCGAAGCGCACGTGAAGTGGAAAACACCGACAGCTCTGGGGCATTGCGCGATACAAGCTCCACGGCAGCAAAGCGACTCCACACACTCACACATTACGTCCGCTTTCGTAGCGGCATCACAAGTGGTTTGGTTAGGCCGATTTCCCGACTGACGAAAGGGAGGAGGGAAAACGTCAGCGACGACTCGTTTGCCCTCGTGTGTAGGTGTTGGTAGCTCGTGCAGCGTTCCCTTATGTACTACGGGTTTGGTTTCTTACATACTATGCTGTGTGTTTGTATGTATTGTGTGGTGAACCAGTGTCGCCCTGATTGCCCATACATCGTCATCATCATCTTGCCGTTCGTCGGCTGTTATTCTTCTTCGACCACGATCCTCTCGAACGCAAACGAACACACGGTACGAGCGGGATAGCGTCGGGACCGTCGACTCGAGGGAACCGATTTTTCCTCCCTCAAGAGGAAGAAAAACCGGGGAAAAAGGAAACAGAAAAGCAGGCCAAACTAAAAATCAAAAAAGAAGAAAAGTGTACCGTGTGCGCGCTACGGTGGAAAAGCGGCGAACGTAAATCGTCCTCCGTCGCGTTGCGCGCGCGCCTGTGTTGGTGAGTGCTGTCGCCCAAAAACGGCGAAGAAAGGGCTCAAATCTCGCTCTCGCTCGCGTTGCGAAGGAGGCAAGGAGGGCGCCCTTGCATGACAATGTGTGTGCGGCTTGTGCGAGGGAAAATACAAGAAACCATCGTTCAAGACTCATCGAAGGGGACAGTTTGGGAAAAAAGCGGATAAGGAACTCCGCACCCGGCCTCCCTCTCAACGCTGCAAGTGAGAGAAAGAGAGTCGCTAAAGAAAGCAGTGTGAGTGAGCGAGAAACTCCGTAAAAACAGCGAACCATTTCCAGCAGGGAGTGAGGAGTGATAGAATTTTTCGCCAAAGGAAAACCCACCGACCGAGCCGTGGCGGGGTGTAGCCCGGGCGGGTGGTCTCGCGTACTCCTCCCGACAGGCGCAAGAAAGCGGGAAAGAAGAAAAAAAACACGCAAACAACTCGAGCACGAGGCGAGGGCCCGGTGGCAAAGAATGACGCTTTTTGATAGCCAAACCCAAAAGGAAGCGGGTTTTTGCACAAAACCGTCGCGGTACTTTCATTCGTTTTCCGTACGCCCTTCAAGGCGGATCCCGTCGAGCAAGGTTTTTCGCACAAGCCGTGGTTTGCGTGAAGCGGAGCGATTCGTCGGCGTGTTTTACAAATGGGAGAGCAGATTTATGTAAGGTTTTATGCTGCAACCGTGAACATACAAACAGCTAAAAAACTGCTTGTGTTTTTTTGTGAAATGTAATAAAATCGTGTTTTTATCAAGTGAGAACCTTAAACTGAAACTGAAACAGTGTTTGTGATGGTGAATGTGAGAAGCAATAATTAAACTTACTAACCCAAGTGCTAAAGAACACTTTCAAAAAGACATCCTTCGATACTACAAAAATATGTGCAAAATCCAACCAAAACATCCCAACCACGGCCGGCCATCATTCGCTCTCACTCATTTGTGAATGAAAATCAGCTGATTGCGGAAAAACAAGGTAAGGAACGGACCAGCAGTGTGCGGCGCGCTAATTACTATCCACTCTCCATTGGTGTTTGCGCTGCGCGGCTATGTGTCTCTATGTGTGTGTGTGTATGTGTTGATTGCTGTTGGTATGGGTGAGCTGAAGTATATGGCCGCTATGAATGAGCGTTTTGTTTGCGCAAAAGGAAAATGAATGAATGCAGCTGTGTGCCGTGTTTGTTTGCGGAGTTTTTTGGTTGCGTTGGTGTGTTGGTAAAGCGATTATTTTTTTTTCCGGTGGCCACGTGTGTTAATATGTTTGCGAGTGGGAAGAGGGATGTTTTTCGTTTTGTTTCTGCTCTAATGGGTCGGGTCTGAAGGACGAGTCGTGATGGTAGTGGTAGTTCATTCGCAGTTGATATGCTCGCCCATGTTAGAGGGATGTTAGGGATTATTGTTTAAGTGTTTTACACTTTCAGGTATCATGTGAAATAGAGTTATGAGGAATTATATGAAAAAAAGTGTTAACAGCTTGTACCTAATTAGATATTTATTATTCATATGCATATTCATATTCGTATTTATTTGTCTACCTTTTGGTTACACAAATACTTAAATAATACTTATTATCTATGTTCCTAACCTAGCAAAAATTAACACAAATTATCAAAAATTAGAAATTAAAAATTAAAAATTAAAATTGAAAAATTAAAAAAATTAAATTCATTTTTATCTCTTTGCGCAAGTAATAGATGCCTACTTTTATAAGTCAAAATGTTTTTGGTGTTAATAAAAGTAATTATAGCCTGAACAAATGTCCTTATCAATTTAACAAAAATCATATATTTTTAAATAACTATGGCAACACATGTCTTTTTTATGGAATTAATTTAATTGACAGTGGAATAAGTTCAATAACAAATGAGACACTAATTCGCAATCCTTTAATCAAGTCCATTTAATCTGAATAAATAAATATGTCTAAAGGTTCTAATGGTCTTCAAAATACGTAAATTAACAAAAAAAAATATTTAAAGAGAAAAAGACAAATACCAAAGTTTAATAATACGTGGTTAATACTTTATTTTATTTGTTTAAATATCTTTCCAAATAGTAATGCAGAAATCGAATATATTGTTTACTAGGAATTCCTTCAAATTTAAGCTTTTTCAAGCTTTTTCATGCTTTTTGGAACAAATTTGGAATATTTGTACACTTACTCTAGACCAGCAAAATTTCACAATAAGACTAAAACCCAATAGGAATGAGCAATAACATTATTAGGAATGTAACACAGAAGATAAGCACAGGACGACATAGACATTTGTGCATGACATAAGCGTATTGAAGATTACCAATATAAGGTATGCCAACAATAAAACAGTTTCGAATGCATAATTTTGTCTCTTTGCTACGATTTGTTGTCTCTTTAGCATTTAATTTTGACAGCTTGTCTCAAGTTTGCTTCTAGGGCTTGGTGTCTCGTTGCAATAATTTTACCCCGAAAGGTTTCAACAGCAAGCCAATTTTGTCCTGTACCATGTATTTTTATTTTTTATTTTTTGCAAAATTATTGCATACGTTTATATTGCTATTGTAACATATCTGTTTAACATGTAATTAATTAATTATCGATGAATCACATAATGATTCCAACTAATAGTTAAATCAGATGATTATTAGACAAAATTAATTGCGTTTCCAATAAAAAAAAAGATGTCAAAATTGGTGCCTCACAGCCAACATTTAGAAGCAACGACTGTGTCATTATTCAGTATGTGGACAAGCCTAGCATTTAAGTCACTTCAATAGCATCCCTTTCTTAACGTTTACATAATCTTTTAATCTTAAATAAAGGAAAACTCTAATTGTAATCAAACATTCGTTGAAAAGGCATTTTCAAACATTCGATTCTTTGCACAAGACTTCAAGAACCTGATGCGGAACTTAGGTTAACTCTAGAGTCGCATGATAAAACAACCCACTCGAGATGTACTCGCGCTTTCCAACACCACACATCCTTCAGAACACATCCTGCATAACAGTCGAGTAATCGAGTGCTGTTTCGCGAGTTGTTTGCCAATCAATTCACAAACAAAACCACACAATGCACACAAACACGTGAAAACGCAACGCGCGCTGCACACCGAGAAAGAAACAAAGCTGCATTGGAAAAGTCGAGATAGCGTAAAAATACCCACAACCCCGGCAACAAACAAACACGTGATGCCAAGCGTAAAATATTATCCACATACAGACTCACAGAATGATTTGCGAAGGGAGTTACCCGGTAGCTGCTCGGGCCATCCTTCCATCCCCGGGTGCGTAATCCCCCCGTGTCCCGGCTGCTTCACGCACCAGTTTCCCCTTTTAGGAGGACGAACTCGCGAGAGATCACCCGTGAGATGATTTCCCGCATATTATGCTGTTCGATCGGAAGGTATGTGCGCCGGCGAAGATGAACCCTTGGGATGGGTTGCCTGGGCAGGTAGCATCAAACCGTCCGCTTTGCCCGTACACAACAAGCATCCGAGGGCACTGATCTTGTCTGCGGAAAGGATTCACCCGAGGTTGGCCCTCGGTGACGGTGTGCTGGTAAAAAGGGGTTAAAATAATAATAAATTACACATGCATAAATTATGCGGTACCTTCGCAGCACACAGCATCACGGTTGCGCAATGTATGTGTGTGCAATGAAGCGTTCCGATTCATTTTATTACCTCCCCGTGTGTGTGTGTGTGTGTGTGTGTGTGTATGTTTTTTTTATCCATCGCTGCCCTCTCTCAGTTTTTGCGTATCAGATTTCTCGCCCTTTGCATGCCAATGCTGGGAGGAGGCTTTTAGTTTTTGCAGAAAACCCTCCGTTCGCTCCATCGCGACCGAGCGTCATTATGCAAGACACATCTTTCGCATGGATGAGTTTGATTTTTCACCAGTTCCCTGGCATGTGTTCGGTTGCCCGGGGGAAAAGCCGTTAAAACTCGGCTGCGTGCTAAAGGACAGCAAAGAGGATTCGGTGCATCCTCCCGAACCACAAACAGATAGAGAAAACAGAGAAGATTCTTGCGGGTTTAATGATCTACCGTATGCATCACGTGGTTTTGTGTGCCGACCCGCAGCACAAAAGCGTCGGCTGTGGCATACGGGCGGAAGGTTTGTCTTGTTCACGGCTCCCGGGCGATTTAAGCGGATCGACAAAACAAATCCTTTCGATGATTAATTTCTCGTGCCAGCTCGTATTTGTTACTCATTGGCGTGCGGCCACATTAGCACGCACAGTAGCGGCCGTTGCTTCTTTTAATCATTATTAATATGTTTTGTTGCAGCATGAGTTAGCGGGTTTTCAAATTCTCGAAGCCAAAACATCATACCAAGGACATTTTGTGTGTGTTTTGTGTCGCCTTTCTTCAATTGAAGCAACTCTGCTTCGAAAATCCATAAGCAAGTCCGGAAGCATCCGATTGCACGTTGAATTGACATCCGGTACGTTGCTACCGTATTTTCCCTTTTTTTTCTTTTCATTCCATCCTTAAGCACGAACGGTCCCGAAAGTACTTCAGCGCAATAAACGACGAAGAATGTAAAACTCTGCGCCCGCGTTTCGTCGTTCAAGAAGGTTGGCCGTGCTTCCGGCCGTTGACGGTTTTGTTAAGATGAGTTGATATTCAAATTGTGTGGTGTGCCGGTGCTGTACAATTTACTTTCTCGTTTTTGTCGGAAAGGTGTGGGCCCTTGAAGGTTGAAGGTATTAAAAGGAAGAAAAAAAAACTGAACTCAAATCGACCACATGGCGTGAGAAGCAGTAACTGGAGTAAATGCCATCTGTTTGATTTGATAGGAATAAAAGCTTTCAGGTATGTCTGTAATTCATTCTGTTTCTGTAACTTATCATCAACGTAATGGTATGACTCGAGTGTGTTGAGATTTTTTGTGTATTTAGATGTATTATTATATTTGAGGCACTTAATATTTACCATAGCAATCATCAGTTAATGAAATAATATAATAAAATATAAATAGCAAGAAACAAAACATTGGACTATGAAAAACGTGTGAAAACTAGAAAAATACAAGAAAACAAAAACATAGCATGCAAAAATATTATAGTTACAATTAAAAAATTTAAAAAAAATTTAACTCCTACATCTCCGAAAAAAGCAGATAAATAGAACACAAAATTACAAAAAGATCAAAAAATCTAATTAAACAGATCCATGAAAACAATACTATAGAACAACTAACCAACTAATGAACCAAGTAGACATGAAATTGTACAACTAAAGGAAAAAAGTAAAATTTCAATCAAAAATGACAAAATGCGTGATTATTAAACAATTTAAAAACAAGTAAAAGAACTAATTAAGAATCTGAGCATCAGTGAATTAAAAATGAATTTAAAATTGTATTTTTCATTGCATTTTGTCCTGTTTGTCTTGTCGGTTAAACGACTTACGCGATCATGCCGGTCTATAGAGGATTTCAAGACTAATTTAGTACCACGCAGTCCGTCCTGGTCACTTTAAAATATCTATTTAAGCGTATTAAACGCAATTATAAATGTGACATTCGGTGACAAGATTTTCTCAAGAATAAAAACAAATTATAATCCGATTTGAGCTATGCAACAACCTCTTCTACCCAAACGTTTACCAGCGGCTTAATTAATCTGTCTGCCAACGATTCAGCATCACCCTAACGCGCTTGTTAGATGCACGCACTTTCAAAGCTTTACCTCGTGGCAATAATTTTCACTCCACTTTCAAAGACAATCCACCCGTTAGAACAGCAAACGGGGGTTGAATTATCGCTGACAAATTAACTTTTAATTGGCACCAGCAGCAGCAGCAGCGGCAGCAACAGCCTTCGTCGCCAGCAATCACAACCCATCAGCCCGGACACAACATGGTGTGGCACCTTTGCTGGGCGTTTCATGTTCCGTGCCGTGGGTCAACCGTGGTTGTGCGGGTGCCGTAATTAAACTGCTTTGCATTTTAATTGATATTTTAATCCGCCAACCGATCGATCGGCGATCGAACGGTGATTGTGGAAAAACGGAGGAGGTTTTGAGTGTGCACGCCAGTGTGGTGCCAGTGTATGTGTGTATTTGATTTGGAGTGTTATTTGTAGCAGGTGCAGGTGCAGCCGGTGACATGTAACATGTGCAGCGAGTCCTTCACGCGATGCAAATCGGTCCACGGTTACATTCTGCTCATGGTGGATGGTTAATTGAAACAGGTAAACATGTTATTAGCACTTTTCGCTGGCTGGTGCTTGCAAAGGTGCCTCAAGTGTGATGGTGAGAACTTTGGCAGTGTTGTTATAAAGTTTATAAAATACGGAATAATGTCAGTATGATTCCTCAGTCAATTTAGCTTCAACTCGCATGCGATATCATCATCATCCTATCTGCAAAAGTCACAAAGACAACCCACCAGCGAGGTATAGAGTTCCTATGTGCCCACTAGGCCGTTCGCTACTCATAGGAACTTCATACCGTGCTCTTGGATTGCTCTCAGCTCACCGAATACAAGCCGGCCGATTGGAACCCGTTTCACTCCGACTCCGACGGTCGGGCATAATAAATCGATGGTAATCGAACAATGTCGGTTCGCTATCTGCCCTACTGAATCGCGTCGCCGTATGTGCATGAATCAGGTAAAATGAGTCGAAACAGGAGCAACCTTAAAGTGCACCAACAAAGCAAAACATGTAATCCTTCTGTTTTTATGCTACCCAGTTTTTCCACTTTTCTGTCCAATAAATCAACCACGATCAATAGAAAAAAAAAGGAAACTTACTGGGGTCCGGCGAAAAAGTGCGTTACCCTGTGAGTGTGTGCATGTTTAAAATAAATAATAACCAATAAAGAACACACTTTTGAGCGTGAAAACGAGTAGAAAACATATGTTAAACCACTCAAGCTCATCCACACGGAACCGAACAAGATCGAATAGGCAAATGTCATTAAACGCATATCTAATAAATTTCCCGCCAGCGGTATTGTTTCGATTGCGCGAGGATGAAACCCTTTTTCGTTTTGTCGGTGTGACCCTTTCGGCTTGGATTTGTTGAGTGTTTGTTTCGGTGCGTCAGAGATCACCGCTTGAAAGGGTGTATCATTGCTAATGCAAAATTTTACGTTAATTCCACCGAAATGCAAAGCGCAAGTAGCGATAGATAGTATCGACAGTGGCAGATATGTGGCAGAGGATTTGATTAAATTGCATCCCGGAAAAAGAGCACGGTAGCATAACTCATTCGTGACAGGTAGAGTATTTTGCACCCTTCTGGATGGGTGCAGATTATAATAGAAGTGAAGCGAAATAAATGTCGAGTTGTTTGAAATGTTTGTGTGATTTCATCGTCGAAATATTGTTTTATATTTGTGGTAATGGGTTTGCATGTTCATTTCTACACAAACTGTGCTGAGGTAAGTGATATAGGATATATATTCAAGATTATTATCATATTCATGTATTTACTAGATAGTTTGTCCCGACTTACATAATAACTCCAGGAGCAAATGTGTTAACAAAAATGATCAAACAATCCAATGGGCACATGAAGAATGATTGATTCTGAACTACTCAAACGTCAAACTGCTTCTGAATTTATATCAATCCTAGAATATATTTTAAATAAAAACTAATTTTTGAATAGATACGGCATCTTGAACATTTTCGGAACTTATATCCAACCTATTCCGGCCTTTGAACTAATTATGCACTTATAGCAGACCTAAAACAGATCTCGAGTTCATATCAACTCACATGAGTCTACGAACTGATATGTACTTCACAGAGGAGGAGTTGAATCTTAATCCAGTCCGATCCTGAAACTGACATCAAATTCATCGATTATGGAACTGATCATAATCCGTACCATTCCTGTAACTGATCCCATACCAATCCTGGTTCTAATTCCCTTCTCATACCGATGCTAGATTTGAACTCATACTCAAATCAGAATTCCACATCAGAATTGGGACTAGTCTAAAACCTATACCGGTTCTGGAGCTACATCTACATCAGCTACATACCTACCTTGGGGGATGCTCAACCCATACTGGTTCTAGCATTGATTCCGAGCTCATACAGATTCTGGGAGTGATCCTGAACCTAGACCATTTCCCATCCTGACCATCCTGGAAGCACGCCGTTGTTAGAACTTATGCAGTACCCTAACAAATTTTGGAAATAAGCCCAAATTCTCTTTCACGGAACACATCTTGAACCTGTCTCGTTCCAGGAACTGATACAATACTTACTGCCATCTAGTTATTAATTCCGTTACCTGATCCCGCCGATGATTTTTTTTAGCCATCAGTTTAATTAGGAAAAAAATATGTACAAAAATATGTCTTAAACTCTTTTTTATCATATTTTTTTTATTCTAAGTTGCTTGTTGTTTCTTTTTATCCTTTTAATATGTTTTTATATTCTTTCTAGCTTTCAACATACATGGAAGGCAATGCAACATTCCAAAACAAGACATCACTTTGTTCTTACAATCCTTAGCAAAGCTAATTCTGTACCGCTATTGTTGTTTCAACTGTCACCGGTTTGACAGGGGCCGCTGACAAGGGCTTCCGTCCAATCCAAGCGTCCAATCGGTTCTGTAATCATATCCTTCAAATTCGACCGAACCATGACAAACAAATCAGGATGTATATGCAAATCCGACACTACCAACCCGCTCAACAGTCGGCCGGGCAGGGCAGCATGTCGCGTTTCACTTTCGCTTTGCAATTGGCATAAAGTCACTCGTAGTTTTTGGTCCTTTACCAGAGCGTACTTTCGAACGGCAAGCGTTTTGCAAACTCTCCGGCGTACCGCTCCAGTACCGGCAGTACGGGTTGTATTGTTATTTAAATTTTTTGCACGACATAGACGGCTCGAAAAAAGAACGCTTACGCTAAATCGTGCACTAACATTACACAGTGCCACACGAATCCCCCTTCAGGTACAGGACAGGCTCCGACAGGCCAGCAAAAAGGATGGCGCAACAAACAAACCAAATAAAAAAACATTAGGGACCACCGGAAAGCTGTCTTGCTCTAAAAATATGCAAATCAGTTCGCTATTTTTTCTCCTTAATTTAGTTTTGAATTGGGTTGATGATTTTTTTTTGTACTGCGCTTTCCATTTCCCTCCGGACAGAGCCTGGGTAGCAGATTGCAATGAAGAGTAAAAGTGAAAAGGATGTAAATGAAAAAAGGCAGCCTGAATCTGCCAGTTGAAAGCGAAAGTACCCTGGGCCGTGCTTCCGCCAGCGATCGTGTTTCGTGAAGCGGACCGAATGGCAGCTGACTGCGCACTACGTTTTTCTCCCCTGGCGGCTGATGCGGATGAGAAATACCCGAACGAGAGTGGTAAGTGCTTGTAATTTTGGCTGCTCGCTTCCACCCGGATTGTGCCCGTCGATCGTTGGAAAGGATTAACTCTCAGCAAACCTCAAGAGCCCGTCTGTGTGTGTGTGCTCCGTGGAGACATCAGTCAGATGTGTTTTACGATGCTAATAACAGCGAGGACGACACAGCAAAGGTCGCTATCTCGATTTTTTTTTTCGTTCTCGCTCCTTCCCTTGCGGGTTTTGTAATTTTATGCAAATTTCGATTCAGCTGTCTCCCGGTTCCGGAATGGTGTGGATTTGCATAAATTTGGCGCGATTAGGCGCGTTTGGGCCGGCTGGCGGACGTGTGGAATGCTCGCCGTTTGCGCAGATTTACAGCCGCCAGGTTGCTGATTTTTCTCGCACTCCACATGTACGACGATAATTGGGCTCGTTTTGTTCTATTTTTTTGCGTGTGTGCTTGGCTGCGTGGCATTGTGGGGCGCGGGTTAACGGCTTACCGGCATCGGCAAACACATATGCAAACGTCAATGTATGAAGTTCTGTTGGTTTGATGGGCAAAGGGATGGACGTAGGAGCAGTGTGAAGCTAACCGAACCGAGGGAAACAGTACCGCCCTGTCAATCATTTCGCACCAATACAACAAACTGCCAGGATGCGTGAGCTTGAGTGCGTGTGTGAGTGATGGGGTGTAGCGTTTACCAATCGGGAAAAAGAAGCGACTTTTCGGTGAGGGTGATGCTATTTTGCCACCCCCTTTTTCACAGCTCATATGTGCTCTCCGTATGTGAGTGTGTGTGTGTGTGTGTGTCTGTGTATGAAGCGAGATGGTGGCAGAAATACAAAATGTCGAAAATGTGTTTCTTAATACGCAGAGTGTGATTTGAATATGATTTGAATAAGATGTGTCATGATTCTTATTTTACAATTTATTAGAAAACAAAAGGTTGCGAAACAATACCTAAGTAGTTTACATATAGCTAAATGAAGGTTTTTTTTAATTATAAAATAAAAGCCTGTCAAAATAAAGGTAAAATTTAGGCCGATGACCCCTGTAACAGGCATTTTTCTCTGTTCTAGTTTAAATTGTGTGAAATGTAGCTCGAGAAGTTATTTAATAAAAAAAATATGTTGAATGGTTTGCCACTTCACTTACTACGCATAAGATTTGTATAATAACTTCGCAAGGGTTTAAGAAACAGTTTTCCCACAAAATGTGTTTCCCTTCCAAACAGCATCAAATAAACCAGCACGCATTGTAACACACAATCATGAGCATTTCTTTCCACGCTCACGCCAGTAACAGTAAAAGAATCCTTTTTCACACACACAGAGTAATTTTCCTTACCCCAATGCCTCCTGGCAAGCGATAAAACGGCACTTTACTGCCACATCGAAAGTTATTGCAGCGTAAAAAGTACCCTCACACACACACACACGCGACCCACCACCTGAATTGTATAAAAAATCGAGAGGCAGTTTTTTTTTCTAACATCCAAACCCATCCCCAAATAGACCAAAAACCATTCCCAATTACTGCCATTACGGTTAGCGGCCGGGCGATGATTTTGATAGAATCAATCGAAATGGGGCTTACGGTAAACCGTAAAAAAGTCACGAGCAATTCGCCCGTAATCACTTGCCCTGCGTTGTTGCATCGCAGGAGGAAGAAGAGGTAGAGTGGGGTGTGTTAAAAAAAGCAACAACATCCTCCCATCACCTTCTGACCCCAGCGAAAGAATCGCGTAACACAGAGGAAGCACACGCAGCGGGTCGTAAATGTTCCCCAGGCCTATTGCGGGCAATTGCGTGCGACTTATCTGTCAGTACTTGTTGGAATGTCTTATCATGCCAACCCGTCTGCGTCCCGATAGTATGTTCCAATCGTGGCATGCCATGGAGCCATGTAATGCGGGCGGGTGTCATCTGCCGAAAGTGGCGTTTTTTTACGGCGCACGGTGACATATTCTCATGGCTTTTCCAATTTTCCCGAGTAATGACATTCGATTTTTACGACAACTGCACTACGGTGGAGCCAAGGGATGGGACTTAGTGGAACGGGGAAAGGATTGATGGATGGTTCAAGAAGCTTGGCGGGTGGCTCAGTGGATAGCAGAAAGCGAACCTCGGGAAGCAAAAGGGTAACGAGTTTACACCCACACACACATATAGGAGCACGCGCACACTTAAGACCATGGATATCGTTGTCTTATTTTTTGCTCAATCCAAGACGCCTTTCTTCGGCTGCACACGCTTGAGCTTATGCCAAAGCTCGTATGTTGCCGAAACGCAAACGGACCTCCCTAACGATGGAGCAATTTTGGCTCAAAAATATCGCAATCCATATATCACTTCACAAGATCTGCCACGTTAGATCGACGCTGAATGGCCGCAGGCAGGGGATGAACGGAGGGAGGAGAGAATGATATATATTTTGCTGTTCTTCCCAAACGGGGCACACAATTTTTTTGGGGAAATCAGTAAACGTCGGGCACTCGGGTTACGATCGTAACTCGTTTGCTTAAATTCAAAGGGCAAAAACAAAGCGATCTAATTGTGTGTGGAATGCATTGATAGGAGAAAAGAAAAAAAAGGACTGCAATCGTGTGCGGTCACGGGGGTCTGGAAATCTATTTAGCAAAATTAGGAAAGGAAACGCACAATTTACTTACCATGGTTCGATTGAGTTTTGGCACATTTTGGCACCAGTTTTCGTAAGTATCGCTTGCGGCAGCGCTAAGAACGGCTTTTCCTTCTTGATGTCGAAGTCTGGCGAGTCTGCTGCTAGTTGTGCCAATTTTAGCTAAATTGCTTCTGCCACCGTGCTGAAGCAGTGCTGGAGACGCCTTATGATTTATGCGCTACACTACGATCGATTCACCCGAACTGCAATCGATCATCGACTACTGCTGATGGTGGAATGGATGCGAGTAGATGAATGAGGGACTGGTTTGTTGTGGAAAGGAGCAAAGTAATCTAATAGATCTTTGTACATTAGTTATGAAATTGGTAGTACAATACAATGTTCTTGCTTTATATGAGAGGCATGTTTGATTCTAATGGAAAAGGCAACCTAAGCCTTTGTTTACAATAATCACTGAAGTAACAACAATTCATTTGGTGATATTTTCTTTTGTTCCACTTTGAATAATCAAAGGAATCAATTAAAACAATTTGTGTTAATCAATTGTGAAAAAGGCAACACAAACTTTACTGAAATACTTGAAATAATCTTACAAAATCTATGCATACAATAAACAATCGGACAATCAGGTCAAATAGTCGACATAACTCATGGACATTACAAACAAGTTATGTTCCTAATAATGTTAAATTTTGCAAAATTACAAAAATTAATCAACAATGTTAATAATTATTAACAACCGATTCGCACAGAAGGTGTTGTTCCCTGTAATTGCCGACAGAGGGCATCGCGGTAAATGCTTAGTGTGGACAACGTCCTACACTGATCGGGCCGGGCACTCCCGAAGGCTCACGATCGGGGCTTCGGGAGAGAAGAAAGTTCACTCTTTCGCTTTAGCCCGAGACAAGTGACGGATTTTTTAGCGTCTCTCAATAAAAGTCTCACTTAAAGATAGCTTAAAAAACGCTTGTTTTTATTAATAATAATTTACTGCGGGCGAAAGAAACAGTGCTGTTGATAACGTCTCAACAAACAGATTTGTTCTACGTAGTATGATCAACATATTAGAGGAGATAGATTTGATAAATCATCAAATGAATCTGCTCGAAATCATCTGGAAAGTTTCTCTAGAATTTTACTGTTTTGAGCGTTACAAAGAAAGCTGTCACTATGAATAAGGAAACACTTTAGAACCTATTCTTACCTTTCCTTTAAATTTCACCAACTTTCCCTCTCGTAATGACTCACTTTCACTCATCCACGGCAAGAGGTATGTAAGTACAAATCTACTTCATTTTCCATCCACTACTACACGTGTCTGGCGTCATCAACTACCTCATTGCCGTGATCAGCTGACGGACGAAAAACCACCCTGGAAACAACCACTTCCCACCTCAACGCCAACCACCTCCATTTCCCATTCCGTACCGGAGCAAAATCATTAAAAACCGTAAAGAGCGGCAAATGAAACCTGATGAAGAACGGAAAAACAGAAACACACACACACACACAGCGAAGTACGAACGAACGAACGAAAACTCATCGTGCATCCTGCCCACCGACCATACCGTACCAGCAGCACACCGCAACACCGGCCAGAAATGATTCATTCGCTCGCCGGATGACCTTCAAATCTATTATGTAAATGCTGCGCCGCTGCCCCGACCCCACCCAGGTGACCTGGCAACTACCTCGTCTCGTTCCTGGGGAAACCTCTCTTTAAATAAGAGAAAAGTGAAATCACGAAATGGTCGTAATTAAATACGGCGAGGTAGGTCATGATCATCAAGCGCCGCGCCAGACCACCGTGCGGAAAGTCGGCACCCGTGGAGGAGGTGAGTGGGGGAAAAACGTTCAACTTTTTAAATACTTTCTGTCTTCGCACCATGTCTGTGGGATCGCTTCTGCAGCCCTGCGCTGACACTGTTTGGTGGTGCTGTGCGAGGAGCTGGGTAAACGGAGCAGTCTTCCCAACATTTTCCTACATCTGTGTATGTGTGCATGCGTACATTTGAACGGTTTTGTCGTGCGATGGGTGTGCCGCTGCAAATTGTTTCGCCCTCGCTCGTACCAACACAGTGACACAGTCGTGGGTCGTGAAAATGGTGTGCCGCAGTTCAGCGCGTACAGCTTCGCATCTACTATCCTTGCGCTATGTGTGTGTGTGGGTACGCTGATGTCACTGTGAGGGAATGATGGTAGTGGTGCTTATGTGGCATCGTCCTGGCACATAACTGGCACATACAATTACGCTTGCGGAGTGTGACGGCACAGAAAGAGATAGCGAGCGAGCGATACTGAGAGTGAGTGAGAGAGACTGATCGAAGGGACTTTCCCCATTCGTTCAGCAAATGGAACTGCGGGAGGACAAGATGGGGAAAGACTGCAAGGATTTCGTCCGCTTTTCTCAGTCTTTTGCCAAGGTGACTTTTAAACGTGCTATTGACAAAGCGAATCATTGTCGTGGGGTAACAGCATTGTTCGTCTTTCAAATATATGGCAAAGTATTGATCGTTTTTACAATGTAATAGTCATTTCTATGTATTACAAATGCCAATGTTCAATAAATAAAATAAAAAATTAAATAAAGTCAATAAAAGAATCTTTTTAACTGCAGCTTATCTTATAACCTCTCTTATTAGCTATAAACTTAGAGTTGGTGATGAAGAACCCGCTTTATGTATATTATATTGTTGCTTTGCAACAGTTATTGCAAGTTAAATACAATATTGTCGGTTTGTATGTTTTAAATAGCAAATGTCTTCAAATTGCCAAACGATTGCTAGAGAATGTTTATGTTTATGATTTAATTATTATTTATTGATTTAAAATCTATTGGTGTTGAAAACAACCAAACAATAAAGCCGTTTTGATCGTTACTTCTGAAAATAAAGAATTAAAATAACCTTTGGTCCGCAATTCTATAATAATGTTTCAAATAAAACATTAACATAATTCAATACACAATTCCACTACTCACGTTTTGCAATCCTTGAATGCCAATAAATCAACGTTTTGTCATCTTGTTACTTAATCAAAGATACAGTTTTTCAGTGCAACAACTTTTTTAATCAAAAAGATGTGCGATTAATTTTGCTTTTCAGTTAATTTTTTTTTTTAATAATTTCTACAATCAAGAGGAATAACATAATAGTAAAAATAAGTAAACAAAAAATGGCAAAAATATATTTAGTACCAAACACTAAATTTGCTTGATTCCGTTATGTTATAAGGTCTTATATATTACAATAATAGTCCATAATGTATTGCATTTCATTAAATTGTTTCTCTTTACTACAATTCTTACACACAATTAATGTAATTCACATAACCGTGTTCGTATTTTCAACCTGTGTAAGTCGCACTCATTAAAGTGGTTAACCTTGAACAACCACCATCCCCATCATTCCTACCACCCACATTCCCTTAATGAAGTACGAAGCGTGCAAAACGCTGCTCATTGCCTAATCGATATTCGACCTACAGAGCGGTACGGTACGTCAAAAGGACGAAAATGAACAAGAAGAACAAGACCCACCACCACCACCATCACCCGTCGTCGTCATGGGGCCATGACCCACGACACGATACGAAACACACCACACCATACGAACCACTTAGTGTAATGTTTCTAATGAAACCGGAAGCCCGCCAAAAGCCTGCCCCAGACGTGTCGCAGACGAACGAACAAACCCTACCGTGCTCCAGCTCTCTCCCTGCCCGTCACTCTAATGAGCAGGCTGTTGAGAATGCTTGGAAAATTGGAAAACATACACCCACACCACGGCACACAGAGTCAGACGATGGCGGTGGGAAGGCAGAAATAAATAAAGCACCACCGCTCTCTCTCTCTCCATCTCCCCCCTCGGGCACAATTTACATACCGAAATTAATTTCCAACATCAAATAAAATAATCATCGACCCCGACGGTCTCGAGGCTGCAACAGGTTGGCGGTGGTTCCACGTTCATTCACACAAACGGCCACAGCGACGGAGTGGAAGTTTTTCCCCCTTTTTGTGCAGGGACGGCGACGACGTCGACGATGATGACGATTACTTCCATTATCGTTGTTCCAAAGTATTTATAAACTCATTTCCCCACCCACTGGCGGGCGGTGGATGGAAAATCAAGGACACAGCGTCATCGTCATCATCGTCACCATCCGTGCCGTGGAAAGGCCGTAGAACGCAAAACACACGTGAAAGTAATCCCAGGCCCAGCCTTTTGCCACGTACTCTTGGTCGACCAGGCGGCAGGATGTGCGGGCTGTAATGAATATACATAAATTTACATAAAAATTAACCCCCTGGCATGTTGGCACGGTACGGACTGGAGCAGGCTGGTGGCATGTGGGAGGTTGGGTTTGTTTTTCTTTGTGCGGATTTTGTCGCTTTTTCCGCCTTTACCTGCCCGATGCTGGTGGAGTGAAGGCAAAAACTTGATTCTGACTGTTTTGTACGTTTGGCATCGTGCTGGAATGAGCAGGAAAGATTCTATTTTCTAGTAGAATGAGTAGGAAAGCGTATCGAAGGAAGTTTTGGGACCAGTGCATCATCCTTGCTTTCCTCTCCTTTCTGGTTTAGTTAAGCAAGCGGCGTAGAATAGTTGAAAAGAAATTTTAATGTCGATTGGTAGTTAAATTAAACATGTCTTTAATAGTTATTTCCATGCGGTTTTGTGCTCAAATAATTCATTTTCTTTATATATTTCTTATCATTTTCTTGTTATCCACTAAATCTAATGGAAAAAACGGATTCATTCTTTCTCTTCTAACTTATTGGCAACATTTCAATCCGCCAGCGACTGGTTGGCAGCATCAAACGCATTTAGCTCACCACAAATTTGCCGTTTTTTTTGGCCCCTCCACCAAAACCTCTCTGTTTGGTTTTATTTCAATTTGTTTGTGTGTTTCGTTCGTGCTTGGCGTTCGGTAAGCCTGTCGCTGCTTTCACTACATAGAGCGCAGCGTACACACCGAACACACTCCCTTAAGATCCCTTAAGCCATGTTAATCGAAACGGAAAGGAAACAAATTGGATGAGGGCTTTCAAAGCCAGCGATTTTGCGTTTTTCTTGTTGTTTTGGTTGTTGTTGTTTCTCTCCTTTTTTCGTAATGTTTTTTTTTTTTATTTTTCGAATGGAAGGATTTTGAACTGTAAGCTCGAAAATGTTGTCTACTCCAAAAAATCGAGCTTGACTGAAGTTGTACAGTCCAAAGGAGCAGCTACATGTGATACAGTGGGTTGCTGGCTGTGCTATGTGTGGTCAATAATTGACAACATAAAATATGTTTTATTTTTAATTAATTTTATTACAACGAATATTGAGAGACTATTTCCTTTACATGAGAGAAAAATTTTCCTTTACATTCTTGTAGTAATATGTCATAAAAGTATATTCTACTCGACAATGTACCACATTTTGTCCATCCAATACCAGACAGTGTCTGCTGCTGCTGCTCGAGAGCAAAACACAAATGTTACAATTTCACCAAAGCATGTTGGTCCTCTCTGCATACTTACCTCGGTGGCACTCCACACCTTTGCTTTACATAATGCGTTCCCCTCCTCTGGCGTGTCCTGCG
The DNA here is from genome assembly GCA_000349065.1 of Anopheles quadriannulatus. Taxonomy (NCBI): domain Eukaryota; kingdom Metazoa; phylum Arthropoda; class Insecta; order Diptera; family Culicidae; genus Anopheles; species Anopheles quadriannulatus. The sequence continues at coordinate 4,825,504 of KB666509.1, read as the reverse complement.
TGTATGTACGAATACATAACAAAATCCTGCATGTTGCTGATGGTTCAGATTCTACCTTACCCCGGAAAAACAGAATAAGAAAACCGAACGCGCAGAAAGCAACAGCAAAACAGCGGATCATCGATTTTCGTTCACATTTCGCGTACGCCACAAGACGCAAACGGCGACGAAGCTGCGAGCTCGCATCGTTTTGTGTAGGGCTAAGCCTTACAAAAAAACAACGGTACCATCGTATACACGGGAAAGCTTATTTAATGCTACCAACACGTGTACCCATCCATCCAAACGCTCGGTGGCGCCCGTTGGCATTTTATTTTGAGGCAAAAAACGCGAAACAAACAAAAACCGAGCCTCCAGCGAACCTGCTGGAATGTCGACCGGGAGGTGGCTTGGCCTAAACCGAACCATCCCTTTCTTTTTATTCGCTTTCGCCGTACGCCGTAATCTGACGCTGAAAGTTTTTCCACACTATCTCTTGTTGCTATTTTCTTTGGCAACAGTTTTTCCCGCCTCCTGCTGCCCCGTTCGTCCGAGGGCGTCGAAATGATGTGCGTCCTTCGCACGCTTTCCTCCCTAATGTCGACCCACCGAACTGAAAAACCCCGGAAAGAGCTGGCACGTAAATCTTGTCCAACATCCTGACTGCTGCTGCCGGATACACTCAGCCTCACGAGTGTGCGCGCGCGACCAAAAATGACATAAGCCGTGGAAAATATATTACCGTCATATTATAGGTCCGCAGCAGCATCGCGGAAGAGGAGTTTTGTTTTTTTGTTGCTGCTGCTCTTCCCAGGACGTGGTGCGCCTTCGTCGAGAGTGTAATAAACCTCTCGGTCGTCCGCCCCCGAGACGTCGGAGACCGGAACGGATTTCACCATGGCACCACGTATCCTTTCGCCGACGAGTCGAGTGGCCGTGGCAGCGAAATGGCTTCCTTTGGCTTCAAGTGGCAAAATCTCGCCAAACGTGAAGTGGTGGCAACGGAGCGCTGCAATGTTCCGTTTTTGCATACCCTGTGCTGGCTTTCGGATTTTGGGTTGCGTTTTTTGTCTTCACCGCTGCTGAATCAGTTCCCAAAAGCTTCAAGTCGCTTTTTTTATGGAGCGGGATGGTTCGACTTAAAGACCACTGAGGGCGGCAAAAGGCATATCCGGTTGCACGATAAGCAAAGCATCCGATTATGATTGGGGTTTTTGGGAAAATGTCGGAAAACTCCCAGCTCCCCCGGAAAGATGCTAAAACGCGTTTGCGTTCGTTGCTTGGTTCGGTTGAAAAATGATTCGCACCACGATGCGGTACGGCATAATCGTTTGGGTTGGGCACTCGTTGGGTGTATGCGGTTCGTGTGCTCCGTGTATGGTTTTGGTGTGATAAATTTATTGATTTTGAATTATGGAAACTGTGGCCGTTTTTCAGCCGTTTTCTTTCCTTCTCGCTCACTAATAGTTACGACTGAAAGTGTTAAACGGAATGAGAGTATGTTGTGGTTCAATGATGTCATGATTTTGGGGCCATTTTGCCAGCAGAGTTTTGCTAAGTTTAGATTTTAATTTCAATTTCAACACATATCAAAAAGGGAGATTGTTTTTTTCGTGTTTTAGAAAACTATAAAATACCAACCTTATCATAAACTATAATCTTGTTATGATAAATGAATGCCAGAAAGAATACTTACTTACGAATACGTTTTCGGAAATTTTAGACAACATTAAAATTTAGCTGTTCCAATTAATTTGTTATATTTTAATTGTTCATTATTTTATTAATTAATTAATTATTAATTAATTATTCATTATTTTAATTGCTTTTTTTACATGTACTTCCATGCTTTATTGCTTTTGTATTAATTTTTATTTATTTATTAATCGCTTCAAGATCATAATCTAATATTATATCATTTGTTTTTCAACTTGTTTTCATGTTAATTTCATTATTTTTTTATGTTTAATTTCTGTACACGGTTCATTGTTTACTTATAGCTGTATTATAATTTGTCCATTTTTCTATGTAGTTTCCTTTTTAATGTACATGTTTTATCAATTTACAAATTCTTCTCTGGTGATTTTAATGCAATTATTCCGTTATGCTGTCTCTGTTATATTTATTACAATATTATATTTAATTTCAATATTTCACAAAAGCTGGTGAATAGAATGTTATATTTAGATGTATTTTTACAGATTGAAAATATTGAATTTGTACCTCAGTTTATAATTATTATTTGGTTCAGCAACCTTAGTGCTGCTCCAAAAACAAAATAAGCTACACTTTTTATGACTTCAAATTAAAGTTTAATAAAAAAAAATAAAAATAGTAAAATTAACAAAAATAGTAAATATAACTAAATAAAACAAACTCTGCAACAGTTTCAAACCAATCCTTTCGCGAAACTGTAACTATTCCTCCTATTTTGCATCAATACAACGTTGAATTTCGCAAACAAAGTCAAACCGTCGTCTCCGATTTGCAGCTTCATTCATCACTCCCCATCGTCTGTCGTTCCATTTCCAAACAAAGCAACAACAACAGCAGTTGCGAAAAAAAAGTAAGCACCATAAGCCCTCAACCACGCGGGAAAGATTTTCCATCCGATTGCATACCATTGTTTCCGATTGAATTTTTCGCAAATAATGGCCAAACGCAGGAGGAGCCGCTAGAGTTCGACGGCCGGTAGGGGGAAATATGGGAAAAACAAAATGGCTTTGTCCAATCAACCTCTCAGCTGACCCACGGCCCCTCTTTGCACGTCGTAACGCAGCAGGACAGAAGCTGTGGTTGGTGGTGGGGAGGAGGGTGGCAGTAAGCAAACCCGACGGGGTTTAATCCTGCACAAATCCTTTATATACACATGTTCCAATCATGTTTGATAATGAAATGCGCATTTACATTGTTGTCCATTTTCGTTCCCTTTTTTTGTGTGGCTCGTCTTGACTTTTATGTTGCCTTCTCTTGCCCCAAACTGGATATGGATACACTGTTTGTTGCTACTGGATTTTCCTTGTCATCTGTCACGCCACATCCTTTGCGATGCTCCGAAGACTCCGAAGGATTCAGGATAAGAATTGAAGAATACCTTATTCCTTTTTCCTTTTTGCGGACGCACCAAAACTAATCACATGCGTACACAAGCGTTCAGCCGCGAGGGGAACGCGTGGGGCATGCTCCGTCCCGGGCTGGAAGGGATTGTCTTCCCAGTTGCCCGAGCTGGAAGATTAAGACCAGGGGCCGGACTAATGATGATCGAACGGGAATTGATTGATTTTATTGCTTCATTGTGTGTCCGCATTGCTGGCCCGCTGGGGCGGTTTTCGCTTGCTCATGGTTGCTCTTGATGGAAGGAAGCGCCGGAAGGACATTGTATGTTTCGATTTATCATCGTCGGTCCAGCCCGTTTCCCCACACATACAGAGAGAGAGCATGATGTGACGCCTTTTTTCGCCCAGGATTAATTTCACCATTCCAAGATACCGATCTCGACAAATTGGTGAGCGTTGTGCAGTGTAATTCGGGTAACGCTAGACCGTACACACAAAACATGATTACAAATAATGTGTGTGTGTCTTTTTGGAAATAAAAATCGCCCAATCAACCGTACACGCTCAGGATCGAGTGTTGTTGAAATTTTATTCGGGTTACGATTTCTGGAGAAAAAAATGCCGGGCACACATTGCATCATGGCACGCTCTAGCCCCACTCACAAGCGCCACCAGCGAACATGTCAACGATCTTGTGCAGTGGAAAATGCTTTCTTCGCCTTTTTCTTTCCTTTCACCAATCCGCAATCCGAGGAGCCCACACAAGAAGATCCAACCGGCACGACGCGAAACTCGACTTCGACGGAATCAATTCACTTGAAAGCTTCTTTTCTTCTCTCTGCTTCTTTCTTTCTTTCGTGCACTTCCTTCGACCATCGACGATCGAAAATCACCGTAACGGAACGAGCAGAGCCGGCATTTTCTTGTGCAATTCGAGCATACCTCCAGCTCCACCACCACCCACCCGCCGACAGAAAAGAAGAAAAGGGTTGAAAATTCAATTTAGATTTAGTTTATGGATTTGAATTTATTATTCTCTTTCGTTTCACCGATCGAGCCACGGTGGGTACATATTGCCCCGGCTCGGTATCGATATTGGCGCTGTGCGGTGTACCGCTGGAGATAGAGGAAAGGAGGTAGGAGGTTAAATGGGGAAGGTAAAAGTGGGTTGATTCTTTGCGTTTGCTGGCAGAAATAATGTGAATACTCTAACGCGTAAGGGTGTGATTTACTGATTTGTGCTAGAACGGGGAATTCGACATGGAAATAATAAGCAAAAGAATGAGAACAAAATGTTGGAAGCCTCACTTGTAAAACTAAAAACTCATTTTGAATGTTCAAAAATTGTGTTCTGTGCTTTAGATTAAATCTTCTTCTTTTATATCAAAAGGATATTGCATAATTTACAAATATTATATATAGTATTGTATTTATTGACACATATTGTATGATTTACCTAGCAATTATACAGTGGCTGCTTGAATTGATTGTGCACTAGACCATGGGTCTCCAAACTACGGCCCGCGGGCCGCATGCAGCCCTCAAAGACCTTATAATGCGGCCCATGATGATTTTGTAAAAGTTAAAATAAATATTACGTTATTTTGACTTTTTCTAATAAAATTGTATTTTTTACTTTTCTTAGACAAAAATCAAGGTTTAGTAACACGTAGCTGTAACAAGTATCGTTAGTATTTTATTATTAAAAAACGTTCACTCGTTTTATTATTTAAACGTTCACTCATCAGTTGAAGGTAGCGTCAAATGGCCCTCAACATAGTTATTTTTGAACCAATGCGGCCAGCGAGCTGAAAAGTTTGGAGACTCCTGAACTAGACTGTTCTCAAATCATATTACATAGATGATTTACTACTGAATAATTCCTAATATATTTCCCATTGAAAATATGTATCTACAAAGCTATCTTTGCACTTTTTTTAAAATAAAAATACCTACAACATCTAACCAACTGTTATCCGAAATCCTTTCCAAACCCAGTAGTTAACTCCCTTTTGGCTTTCGACGCAAGACGAACGTGTACGTAGGTCCTCCCAAACCTCCAGCCATTAGGCACCATGAGCCACCGAAGAAGTACGCCCTCCTCTTTGCCGCTGCTTTGCTCGCTGCTCGGCGTCAGCTCCATCAGGCACGCGAGTTCGAATCAGCCGCTACCGAGTACTTCAATCAGCAGCGACCTTACCTTATTACAAATCAGCATACCGTAATACCGACGAGTGCTCAATTTACGGAAAATGCCAAATTGAATGCTCGTGCGCACACACACACTCACGAGCACGTACACCCCTTTCCTACTCCCATCGTGAGGCTCTAACCGTGCGATGAAGGCTTATCTGTCCCTATTTTGTGTACGTATGTGTATGTGTAGGTCCTCGTAATGCCTGTGCAAGGCAAAATAAGCTTTAACGAAAATAGGTTCCACTTTGGCAGAGCCTACAATGGAGAACGTCGTCGTACGAAGGAGAAGACCAAGAATGGGGTTGCATGGTGGATGAGCGGTAGGCTAGTTGGCTTCTTAAGAATTGCATATCGATATCGAGACAGGAATTCCATGAGCATGAAAGCCGTTCCATTGCAAACGTTGGCAGAACGACGAAGAATTGTGGCTCATAATGTGTTCGTTCTATCAAACAGCCCTTACTGCAAAGTCAATCCACACGAGAAAGGATTTAAACGATACTGAGGGAGTAACATTAGTTAATTGAATCATTCCTTCATCTTGCTTCAAGTATCTTTCATCAAAATTACAGCAATCAATGCCAGTGTTTTCAAACCCAGCGTTTCACCAAGAATCATCCAACCATTCAACAACTACACCGAGGTCTGGCAAATTAACCATCTGTTACAGCTTTAAACGATCATTTTCTCGTTTCGAAATGTGTCCGGCTCGGACGTGCAGATCCGTTTTCACGTCCTAATTACTTCAACCCGTTTGACAGTATTAGGCCTTAAGTGAAGGCTCGGCTTAATTTGTGTTGAAGCAACGGGCAGCCACCGTAGGCACCAAACGGAGCGCACATAATTGAAGAGTGTGCGTTTTAACACCAATTATTAGCCGGCTAATGCTGGTCACTTTACACCTTACGCCAAGCCAAGCTCGTTTGACGGACGCAAAGCTATCGTCCGAAGCGATCAGCACACAGAAGGAAAGGATAATGATTTAAACGCGGGCTTTTGCAAAAGGAAGTCTGCCGAGCCAGGGCTGTCAAACACATGAAATTATAAAAGGAAAAGACGTGATAATGAAAGAATAAACAACGTTATGATGATCATTCTTAAATTAACAATATTTTAAAATAACTAAAAAACTTATGTAAACATTTAAATGTTTATCAAAAGTATTGATAGAATCAATTTGTTTCATTTAATGTTGAATATCAATGTGTTCAATGTGTTCGCCTAATGCAATGGTGAAATGCTTTCCATAGTTCTAAAAGTTTTAAATAAACTTCTAAACAGCCCAAGCAATCAATAAGCAAATTCTTTATACAAAAATTTAGCCCACAGTCTTTTGTCAAAATCCCAACAACTTCCCAAACTTTTTTCATATTCCCATAACGCTACAAACATTGTCCTCCGTTCCGTTTTTGAGTTTGGTGCAACAAATTGTCAATCAATACCATCGCCCGGAGCCCCTTCGCGACAACTCTAATCTTTTTCACATACTCCCATCGTCAACAAGCAATGTACCCTCCACCTTTCCCTTATCACACACACTCTCTTATCCATCGCTTTTCACAAACGTGTCTTTCCCCGGCCACCATTACTCACCGAACGCGTCTGCCATTGCAGAGTTCTGGGCGCAAACCCCCTCCATGCCACCGAAGATTCGGTGGTTCACCCCTACGACACCCGAAACGAGCATTTCATCTTTCCACCCTCTCGCACGCACACTGCTTCGCCACTGCCCAAAATCGCTATTGCTACTACAATTACTCCTGCGTTCGATATATATTTTTTTTCTCCGTCCCCTCCCGTTCGGTTTGGGAGTTTCGATCCCTGCCACGGATCGTTCCACGGATTCCACGCATCCAGGGAATGGCCAGGCCACCACCCTTCCCTGTTTGCGCGGGTTTGCGGGTAAGCCGTCTCCTCGAGTACATTTCCATATTTTATCAAATTTGATGTGTATGCGCCGGAAAGACTTCCACTCGGCACCCTTTCTCCGGGAGCCGCCCCGGGATGGCTCGTAAAGCGAAAGATGATGATGGAAGGTTTATGGTGAAACCCTCCGCTACCCGTTGCACGGATGGCGCAGCCAGTGGGAGTAGTGGGATGTTTTCTTCCGCTCGTGTGGACGCGTGTGTGTGCGGGCTTGGACTGTTTGTGTTTGTACAATGTACACCCGCGCGAAGGATATGTGTGTGGGGGCGAGGGAGCTTGTAGTGCCGCTAGTTGGCAAGTATTGGCAGAGGAAAATCCAAACATGTGCATTCCAAGCGCTTTCACCCCCTCGGCGTCGTTGGCAAGGAATGCAAATGGCGAATGTGTGCTGCTGCTGCTTGGTTATGTTGTACCGCTCGTATCAATAGCCCTGGGAGCAGCATCTATCAATATTCTGTCTACGCAATTCCCTCGTCGCATCAGCGAGTGGATGGTATTTGCAATCGTTCTTTTCCTTTCCCCTTTTCCTGAACAGTCCACTGTTGTAAAATGGTTCTATGACTTTTGGTGTGTGTTTTTTTTTACCTGGCAAGGAAGTAAAATATTTGTATTGCACATGTTGTATGCTTTTGTTCCGCTGCTAAGGGAATTGAGGCAACTTTAGTCGAGCTTACAGTTTGGAAGAGTTAATATTTTGTTTGAAAATAAAATGTTGTGTAGCATGGTTCGATGGTCGGTATCTTTTTGATGCAGAAATCTGACGAATGAGTACATCTCATTTCAAAACATTTTCCTCCACAAAATTTAATAATATAAATTAAAACTATTTGACAAGAGAATTGTTATCACTTGTCAGGTGTTGTAAAGATAGAAATGAAGCAAACTCGATGTGGATGTAATATTCTTGAATAATTGTTTTGCTGTCGCTTTGTAAGCTTGCAAAAAAACTGATTTTTCTCATAAGCATTACATATGCTATTTGAGGGGTGTAAAGTAAAAAAAAAACACTTTAAAACAGCTACAAGCAACAATCAAGGAAGATTTGTAATTTCAAAGAACTGTGAGGGCTTATTGATATCTTTTTTTTTTTGCTCAAAAACCGTTGTCGGTCTAGGCATGGCCTATACCCACTTGTGGGGATGGCTTTCAGTGACATTTTTTAATTACCCCCCATAGCAGGATAGTCAATCCTACGTATGGCGGCACGGTCTATTTGGGGCTTGAACCCATGACGGGCATGTTGTTAAGTCGTGCGAGTTGACGACTGTACCATGATACCGGCTTATTGATATCATTAATTATAATTTTTGTATTTTATATTTATGTTATTTTTTCTACTTGAAAAACATACTTAATTTATCTTGTTTCGATACTTCTTTTCGTTTTCTTTTTATCGTATCATTTTCTTATCAAAAGGCTTAGCTTTTACTTTCAACTGCTCAATTACACATTGTTTCATTTTATACATTGCACTCAATTTTCACTATAATTTAATACATATTTGAACTTTCTTTAAACTTTACGTTCCATGGTTTTTATGGCTTAATCCATAGTGATTTTTTTGTTAGTATCACATTTATTATTGTTTTATATTTATATTTATATTTACATCAACTTTAATATGATTGTTTGCTACTTATGAAACACACTACATTCATCTTATTAGTATAAACCTTGTTTTCTGTTCGTTGAACATATGAGTATCTTATTCGTTGTCTAAGTTTTTACATTCCTTTTGTGTTTTCCATTTCATTTATAGAAGTTCACTATAATTTCACACACATCTGAACCTTTCTTATAACTTCACGTTTCAATGGTTTCAATTGCTTGATTCATTGCAGTTTCCATTGTGTGTTTTAACGATAACACTAATTTTCATAATATCACTTCTAGAAAAAAAAAAACCACAAAAACACACTTTCAATTATGAAACTGAAACACTCAAACTCTTATTGTTAATTTCAATTGTTGTCCATTTGCTCTCAACCTCTGTGAACAACAAAATTAGTTCTAATCCACGCGGTGTTGATGATGCGACTGCTAATTAATGAATGAAAGCAATTAAAGCGCTTCCGAAAGACACGAACTCGGCGGAAAAACATTCCGCTCACACACACACACTCTCACTCTCTCCCTAAAAATCAACCGGAACCAAATCACCCTTTCCCCGTACGAGAATGTGAAGGGTTCTGACAACGGTAGGCACATAAGCAAGGGGAGGAGCTCAACGGCAAACAATGCCCATTACCAAGGACGTTGCGCCGCTTGTGATTGGAAAAGGAAGCATTGAAAAGTCCGCAAAGCGTAAAGAAGGGAGTCAAGCAAAGGGAAAGCTTAGCCGAAAAAGCTTAGCCCACAGAATGATTCTAGTCCGCGCTAGATGAAACGGTTTACCGTTTCGTTGGGTCTAGGATTATCAATACACTCCATTTGCGGGATATTTCCCGCTACGACCGGTTCCGTACCAGGATGCCATTCTTTTCCTACCGCTTAATAGAGGGCGCTCCGTTACGGGAAACAGGAAATGTAGCAAATGAAAAAAGCGTTGAATTTTTCATTTCAATTCATTCATGTCGATTCGCTTCACCATTTGCATCGCTGTCCCTTTTGGAATGTCGCGCCGGAATGTCGTACCGTTAATCAATGCCATCTCTTCGCGCGGCAAATGGCTAAATGGCCTTTAGCGGTGGCTTTAATTTACACACACATACCGTGGGCGTAATCGATTAATTGATCACCCTTCGGACGACCACTCGCAGTCCTTTTCTATTGACTTTTTTTTCTATACCGGACCTTCCGTGTAAGTTTTATGAAGCTTCCCATTCCAACTTAATGCCCCATTCGCATCGTTTTGCTTCGTTAGCGCTAGTGGCGTTCCCTTGCGGCGTTTGCGAGTAAAGTGCATAGTGCAGCACATGATTCTACATGCAGTTCCACTAGCGTTCCTTCGATTTCTCACACGGACCAACCGAAGACGCTCGAAAACAAATAACTTACCCAACGCATTACCCCCCACTCGACCGAGCAATGGCATGACTCTGGCGGTGGTTGGAAGGCTCCACCACTTGCAAACGCGTTTGCATACGATAATATGCGCTTACCACGCTAATCGACATGATCATCATCACCGAGACGATCCGCGATGGATACGTTTTGCAAAGATACGATTGAGCGTTTTCTCTCACGGTCCTCCCAGCCGGGGTAAGGGTGCGTGAAAATATGGCGATGTTTTAATTAAATCGCATGCGATGTTTGGGCTTGATTATTCCAGTTTTGAAGCGGGCACGGTCAGCCAACGACGGTGTGAACGGATAATGTGCTGCGATCGCGCTGGAAGTTTATGATGATTAGCGGAAAGGTGGCCAATGAATGGGTGTTTAGTGTGGAGTATGGTTTAATGGCTGTTACGGAATGTAAATCTAATTAGTTGTAGTTTTTGCTTCCCTCTCCATGGACAAGAGGAAGAGAAGATATTTGGAATTTGAGCCAAACGAACCAAATGAAATGATTTTTTGATATCACAAACCAACAATTTTTCTGTAAATTATCATCAGCATTCCATTAAGCCTTAATACTGCTCCATCGATCACGATCGTAACAGCACTGACCTTCACATCCAACCCTCTCCTAATATCGGACACACCCCCGCAGTGTATCACCAAATGCAGGTGTTTAGCGGACACGTGTTGGCGAACGAATAGTAGCTCCCAATCGATAACCGACCGTTAGCAGCAACACAAAAAATGGCAAATATTTTACATTCCTCCCACAAAACAAGCCCGGGATAAGGTGGGTGACTTACCATGGCTAGCGAAACAAAAGCAACGGGGTGTACTTCAACCCATTTATTCACATTCCCGTGCCCACGCTACACACGTCGTTGAATGTTGAACGTATCCCGGTGTAGTTTTGCTTAAAACAACAGATATCGAATATTTCCTACATGCAGCAGGAATGTGACTACAAGAACAGCTTCGTTAATATTTTCGTTCGTTCGTCCATTCGTTTCCTCTATCACAACCATTGTGCGGAATGCAATTCAGAATCGGTGACCTTCGCGGTATCGAACGCAGCCAACGCCGCGACATTATGCTCACCCACAAGCTGGTGGAATGCATTTCTAATGTCAGCGTGTGCAAGCGATCGGCCCACGACGCGATTGGCTGCAACTTGGTTCGCATCTAAACAAACGCGTTCCCTGCGTTGCTGCATAAATGCTTCTAAAATTAAATAAGATTTGCACAAGTTATTTAAGACAGGGCCCCCATAAACCAACAATATATTCCTATTAAAGTAATTCTGCGTTACCGGGGCTTCGCCTTCCAAGGGCTCGTCGCAGAAACTGACATCGGTCATGAAAATTTACGATCACTTTGCCACCGGAGGGACAAACTAATCCTAGCAACTAAAAAAAAAACTCAACCGCGCGGCCAGCTCCAGCGGCTCCACGCTTCGAATGTTAATTAGGATGATTGTTCGATCTCGCTGATGGCACCGGGTAAGCGCGTTCGATACAGTACGGTACAGAATAGATTGTCCATAAATTAGCAAACGCACGGCGCCCGGGTGACACTTCCTGCTGCGGTGACGCTTTTTATGCGCTGTTTGCTGTAAAGATTTGCATCGAAAGTGAAAAGATGATGGTGAATGTGTCGCCTGGTGGGGGCAGGTTTGGAGTTTCGCGCACAAATTAGTGCGGCTATTGGTTTTCATGTAAATGGTGGAAATGGTTTAATTATTCGTCGAATAAAAAAGTTTGCTTTTATTTCGTTTCGCTTCTATTACCTATTACAATTCTACAAAGCTGGCATTTTACGCAATTGTGAAGAGTTTGACTGGGCTAGAGCATTAATGCTACCTAATGATGTTATGATGATGATGATGATGATGGTGATGATATTTATCGCCCACCTCTGAGCCCTACAAAGGATTAGATGTTCGAGATATCTTGCGATAATTTGATAAAGCTACAATTATTCAAACGTTTGAGAGCTAAATAAAAGCATAAAGGTACGACGAACTCCGAGTCTACTGTCGCTCACATGTCTTATTTCAATGTAATCTCATTTTATTTATTTATTTTGTAAAGAAGCTTTTTTTAATAACTAATTCATACATATTTTTTTATAATTTGACAAATTTAGAATGTAAATTAATTTTAATAATATAAATGACATTAAAAAATACAATTGAAAAAAAATTGAAAATATCATCATTACGTAGAATTGAAAATTGATAATACATTTCAACTATATTAGTTTTAACAAAAACAGAGCACTATTTTATAAACCTAGATAACACACCAGCATTGACAATTTCCCTCTTAGTACTCTTCGAGCATTTGCTCCTCCGTGAATAATGGTGAATGTCTACGTCCCTCACGATTATTTGCGTAAGATATGAAGGTAAACGACTTTTTATTAGGTTATCAATAAATATTACTCTTTGCTTAATGCACATTCATTGCAAAACAATTCGCATCATGATAGAAGAGGTATAACGCTCATAATCAAGTATAGCTCGCATCGTCTTATTCTGCTGCCTTTGAATCCGCGTAAGCTGTGTTTCAGTCGCCAGAAACAAAATTGAAGCACTAAAATCTAGGTTAGGTCCTATAAGTGATAAGTACAATCGTATCTTACCGCAGCGGTTTACATCCTTTCTCAGTCTGCAAAGAACACTTTTTGGCCACTTTCTTTGTAACATAGTTAATCAAGTCTTTAAATCTGGGTTTATTGTCAACTGTTACTCCTAAATATTTTATACTAGAATTCATACAATTTCTAAAAATACATTTTTTATTACTCGTTGAGTATATAGGCTACTTAGTCGTCTACGCATAACCAATTCTTTAGGTTTTTTGTTCAGAATTTAATTTGAGTTTTTTTTATGTTTTCGCCACCTATACATTGAGCTCAGATCCTGGATAAGTTTCCTAACTATATCACAATAATCACTACCACTAATGAAGATTACGATACCATAATAGCATTAACCATTAAATTAATGAAAATATTATATACATTTTAAAATCCTTTCCTTTGACGGTTGCTTTATATAGACAAGCCATTCGTGGATAGTTTTGACCGTTCTATGCTATTTTTGTGATTTATTTCCAGCAATGTAAAAAAAAAACTCCCTTTACAAATACCTTTACAAACTTCAGCTCATAAATCATACCTGATCATAAGCTATCAGCTTTCACGTGTCCGATACAATCGTGCCTGCGCCTCTGAGGATCGGACAGTGAACAATGGAAAGAATTTTCGAGCAATAAATAATACATGTGATAACATGCTGCCGATCATTGGGTACCGCTAAAAGCATATGAATTCATTACAGCCCACCTCCTCCACTACACATGATCCACTTAAAGCGACAAATCATGCTTACTCTCTGACCGCTGGGAACCGCCCGATCTAGTAGGGATTGACTTCGAAATCACACACACACACACACACACACACATACAAACACATACAAAACACATTAGTCATCTGTCGTGTTGGTTGCACAAAAGCCGGAACGCGCGCAGAAACAATGATACAAATAATGTCGGAACCGGGGCAATAAATTTTAAACGAGAACAAATCGATTGCTAATCAACCGAGCGGGGAATGTTTCTATTTTTTTATCAGTCCCTTTGGAATCTCACAGTGCAACGGAAAAGGGCGCTCCCGATCCCGCCATTGACTAATGGGCTTTCCATGGGCTTCCACACATTAGTGCAGCGATCATTAGGCCGAGCGGGCAGCAATCGGAATCTTAAAGGGTTCGCTCCTAATGCTTGCACTTCGTGCGCCGGATCCGGCCGCCAAATGACAAACTCGACTCGGTTGCTAGCGTTCTCTAGCGTTGCCGAACGGCGACGGCATTCATCACACGATGGCGTGAGGCGCGATGCAGGTTGCGCGTTTGAAAAATGACACCGTACCGACCGTGCGCTGTGTTCGAACGTTCATTAGAGCGAAAATTAATGAAGACAGTGCAGTTAATCAGCCAATCGAAGCCAATCCCGCCCGCTCCTGCCCGTGGTAAGTGGGCTCCTTCTGGGCTTTTTTGTTGTGGTTGTTGTTGCTGGGCTACGGTGCGGAAATCGAACACGGACCAAAACGGGGCCGTGCATGTCGTCACTCGCATTGTCGCATTGAAATTTGTTTTTGCAAAGCAAAGTACAAGTGCCCATCGATTGCCCACAAAAACCGCACATGCATTCCAACACACTCACATGGAGCAGCACTTGGCAGCGCAGCGAGCTAATTCGATTTGAATTATCACATCCCGCGCATCAGCTCGAACGTGGCTGGTTCGACCCGCCAACTAGCCTAGTGTTAAAGGTTCGCGTGCACCATCTTAGGCAGGGGGCCGCGCGTGGGGACACTCTCGCTCGTACATGGCGACCATTTGTCATTAATCAATAGGCACTACAATTAATGGTCGTGTTTGATTAAGCCATAGAACGGCATAGGCGCGATCGGGAGACATGCAAAACACGGGCCGTCCCGATTGCGATCGATCGCAATCGATGCACTCAAGAGGTGAGCGTTTTTTTGTTAGTAAGCTCACCATCGAACCGCACTTTGCACCTGTAGAGTGTGATAGAGCGGGGGTTGCTGTTGCTTACAAACGTACTGGAGCTGGCAACGATCACACATGGGACGGACGTCTTAATGTGATCGCACACTTCACATTCGTTTCAAGCGGCTGGCCTGGAATGTGTGAATAATGCAACGACAAAACGTGGGAGATTCTATTGGCTGGCACTGAAAAGTGAAGCGTTGTATGTGTATTAACTTACTTACCTAGTTACCAATGTTTTTTTTTCATACTGACTTAGTTACTTACTGACTTCTGTGGCTAATTTTTCATTCTTACTTACTTTCTTATCGTCTTACTTGATTATTAATGCATTTACTTTGTTGGTTATTTATTTACTTTGTTACATACTTAATTTAATTTCTTACATAGATACTTGCTTATATTTTTTTCGAATTATCACTTCATTTGTCTTTATCAGCTTACTCATATACTTACTCGTTGACTTACTTTTTTCTATTAGCTTACCAAATTTCATATTTACCTGCTTGCATACTTACTTACTTCCTCAGTTGCAACCTTTTTTTGGTACCTATTCATATGGGCATGTTTTTTTTTTGTTTTCTTACTCAATTTTAGAAACTCTTGCATACTTTCTTACCCATTTTTTTTACTTTTTTTTAATTTTCTGCTCATTGTGTTTTTATTAACTTACTTGTTTTATTTTTTTACTCACATATGAACTTACTTTCTTTCTTGTTTTCTCTTGGTTTCTCACTTTTTACTTGTGAGCTTGGATACTTTTTTCTCATTTACTTTTATTTTTACCTATCTAATTAATTGCTTGCTTTCTCACTTACTTATTCTATTACATACTCTATTCTTCATTGCTTTCATTTTCATTTACTCATTCTTCTCTCGTTTATTTTCTCTTTAATTTATTTGATAATATATTTAATACTTCCATAATTTTACTGTTTCATTCTGGTTGATCTGTTTATCATTAAAATGAGTGTTTTAATATTTTTGAAATGCTACAATATTCCTTTCCCTATTGACGATTCTTCTACCACGCTTGCACTCGAAATGTTTGCTACAGTGCTCCAACATATTTGCCTTGCTCTTGTCGGTATCGATCGTGCTTAGTTATACTGTTTTACTTTGCACCAAAAACACAACCTTTGCAGGTAATGCTGCGCTCACTTTTCACACTTGCGCACCGTCCCCGATTGACATAAGCTTCGACAGGCGCAACTGCTCGTGACGACTGCTGAATAATTTATAACTCCTTATCGTGGCGTATCATTTTCACAGCTTTAGCCTGCCAGCCCCTAGCCGGTTGCAGGCCTGCGATAAACGGCAACCGGGCATGTCGGCCGCCGCCTGCCATGCAAGCTTCTCCCACGCACTTACCGAGGGGGGAGAGCTGCAAGCGAGGTTCTGCTTTGGTGTTTTGTCGCCAGGCTCGTTTCACTCGCCGCAAACACGAACACACACACTCACGTCCACCTCATCATCTTAATGATACTTGCGCGGGCGCTTTGACATATGTGTCGCGGTGACAAGATTCCGATTTTTTTCTCTTCTCTTCTTTCTACCTCCTGCCATTCCTGTGCTTTCCTCGCTCGCGTTGCCCCACGCCAGTTCCTAACGCGCACTCTGCGGCTTTGAATCGATCACGGGCTCTCCGCGGTCGAGTGGTTTGTGCCGGAGTGCAGTTGCGCACCGCTGACCTTCAGCTGTCATTTTCTGCGGTGTGGAGAGTAGTGTCGTGCCGGGCCGGGCGAATACACGGGCGGAATAACTTTACGCGCTACGCGAATAACTCCTTCCCGCGAGGACCCGCGTGGCTGAGTGCCTACGGTTCTGCTGCTTGCGGCCCCCGGTGTGCTGGTGTGCGTCAAATGTGCATTTATGGGTTAATTGTAGCTGACCGGTTTTTGGGGTCGAGACCGAAGTCGAGCCTCCGACCGTTTCGGTGCTCCGTTCTGGCAGTGGTGGGGAGACCAGCAGAGCCGCCTGCTTACCGGGGCAGAATATGATCCACTTCATACGAGCTTCACTCCTCCTCCACGCGAGCCTGCTGCTGCATTGGCTGCAGTGTGCAAACGCTGCTGCTGCTGCAAGCTGTTACAGCGCTCTCCAAGACCTGTGGCCAAGATGGGACGGCTGGTGGGTTAGGTTCTTAGGCATTTTCTACCGTCCGCAAACCGCTTCGACACAAGCGCGTATAAAAGCCTACGATGTGACACGGCGACGGGGACAGTTTGTCGTCGATCGGATGTCATGTCGGGCTGTGCAAAACTGTCGAACGAGCGAAGGATCGGCTAATGTGCGTCGGCTGGGTTTGTTCTTATTTTGGCCTTTGCAAGGTTACGTTTGGTAGACGGTTTTTGGTGTAGATTTAGAGTACTGCTTACTTTAGAGGCATTTGGCGAGTGTTCTACATTTAGAGCGTGTGTGTGCATGGGAGGGATTGGTATGATACCCGTGGCTGTGTGTATGTAAGTGATTGCGTTTGTGAACCTGTTTAGCGCAGGCGATGTCTGCATCCCCCATACGAAATGTCGCCAAGGTCTGTCGCCAATCGATCAAATGGAAAGGAGAGTGAGCGAATGTTTCGGGTGCAATAGAGTGTTATTTGTAAAGTTTAGGTGAAGGTTTGTGTGTGTGTGCTTGTGAATGTAGACTCTTAAAGTTGAAGGGGAATTTAGGCAGTTCTACTGAAGTGGTGTTACACGTGAGTGGTACTGAGAGAGACCCAACGGAGCTACTATCAAACGCCATTCAAACAACGTTTAGCGAAAGGAACGTAAGTAAGGAATGTAAGTGAACGTAAACGTAACAAGCTAATCATGCCAATTTGAATTAAACAGAATTTAACCCAATGAGCCATATACAATGTGATTAATAATTAAGCTCTAATTCAGCCTTGTATCAGCTTTATTGAAGAATAATCAACTGCATTGAATAATGTAAAATTGATGCCTTTTGTCATTAGTTCTTACTTTTCTTATTATTTTTCTCGTTATTATTAAAATGAAATAATCCAAAAATTGTTTATTGAAGTTACAAGAGCTATAAAAGGCAAACTGAAAACAAACGAGGCGTCTCCTCATCCCGTGTGATACGATCCTTATAATTTAAATTTAAAGCTGCTCATCAAACCACGCCAATGATGCTGATCGTATCAGCACGCTAAAAGACTTCATTTTTACGATTATTATATTCAACGCACTTTAACGCACTGGCCCTGGTCCCACCCAATTGCCAAATAAAACCTGCTACAAAGTAAGGCGCTGGGCGCACAAACTTAATTCCCTCCCCAGCCCAGTAAGCAAGATCCTATCGCGGGCACTATCACATCCCGACAAAACCGTTCGGGCTGGCATCAATCATCTTAATTATCGCATCACGTGCAAAAGACAAGAAGCCTCATGCTAATACGAATTAGCCAGTGTCCGGCCAACAGTTTGCCGCGGTTGGCGATCCTTCCGATCGAATCTCATTACATCGTTTTGCCCAAATTGCTTCCCAGCACGAGATCTCGTGTAAGGTTGTGTTTTTTGCGTTTTTTTAGGACCAATCCGTGACCACCTGTTCGTGAGGAGGTCGGTTCTCGGTCCCAGCCGGACGCAGCCGGGTGTGGCCTGACGGGTAACGATCGCTATCGCGACCGGGTCAAACAGCAACGGCACGGTAGCGGTTCCGTTCCGTGCACCGTCCTATGCCATGTATGGTGTTGGTAATAAAATATAATGATGACACTGTCACTTGCATATTAAGCCCGCGCCCATTTGCAGACCCCTGCCCGAGCTGTGTCCACCACCGTACCAGTTGCTGCTACTTCTTCTCTCACACACTTTCCCCATCCGGCAGGTTGCACACGATCGGGTTGGGCCGTTCGCTTTTGGAATGTATTTGTGGCTTGGCTTTGGTTGGCTTCTTCTTCTTCTTCTTCTTCTTCTTCTTCTTCTTCTTCTTCTTGTTCTTCGTCGCACACCACCGTTTTTGGTGATGTTGGCCAGCCCTAGCGGGTCCCGGTAGTCGATCCGCAGGTTCGATAGCCTCGTTGCGACAGCTCGCGCACGTCGCGCAGCGTTTTGATTGCTTCGCGGAAACGCGCAAAAGCGCATACGCAAACGCGAAAAAAATAAAAACCCTATCGCAAACACGTTAAGCGATGCGTCTTCGCATCTTCTTTGCTGCTGCTTCATTCCCCTCGGTTGCCTTCCCCATCGCGTATCGCGTAAAACCGTGTACGAGGAAGTTTTGCCGAGCGACTTTGACAGCCAATTGAAAGGTGTTGTGTGTGCAGCGATGCAAGACAAATGATCGGTTTGAACGTTTTGTTTGATTTCAACTCATCTTGGCCGCTGGGCAGACGTGCATCTTCGTGCGGGACACACACACGCACACGGCCGCCGGTGGCTGCTACCCTGGGCCGGCCACCGAGGGAGCGTCCGTGGGTTATCGCCGAGGGTCCACGGATGACTCGCCGCAATCACGCCACGGACAAACGCATCGCCACGGCAGGATGATAATAAACTTATTTGCTATTGATTTATTGCACACCCAACCGTTCGGCCCTTTCACGGGGAAGCGTTGGGAGCGTTCACAATAAAAAAAAAGAAAGAAACCAGCAAAGAAAACAAACTCCAACAATCTCAACAACGGCAATCGATCGTATTGTTGATGGTTTGTTACCTTAATGACTTTCCAAAATCTGCACAAAGGGGGGGGGGGGGGGAGGTTGGAACTGCAGCATAAAGGGGGAACAAATGATAAACCCTTCTTTGCCAACGAATCGATATCAATGCGAGAGGGCGGGAACGGGTGTATTTGTGCTTCTTGCAATAATTTCTGCAATTTGTCGATGCAATTGTTCCTTTCTTTGCCTAACCGGAGGTTGGCACAGGCTTTTACTGTTGACCCTTTTTTACGCTAGTTGCTGCGGTTGATTTCTGCAGAGGTCCTGGTCCAGGCTTTGCACAATAACTGAGCCCTGTTGGAAGAGTTATGATTCAGCCTCCATTCTTTGCTTAATGTATAAACGATTGATCGAAGTGATGATGCCGGTAAGGAGTGGATGATTCGATGTAAAAGCATTCAATTTGAAAGAGTTAGCTCGAGGCACTGGTTCCATTTATTTTGGTAATTCAAAAGGGTGTCTCATTGATTTTTTTTTGCCTTGGTTGAATCATACTATGGTTTGGTAAATATAACTCTCCAATTTCTACAAAAAAAAATCAATTGTCAAATCAATGCCTAAAATTTGACAAAACATTAATAGATCCTCAAACCGCTGAAGGTCTTCACAGGAATGTAAAGATTGTTGATTATCCTGTCAGTGAACTGAATAGCCGCTGGAGAACTCCTTCTTAAAAGGAGCCCAAATTCAAGTTGTGTTTCGCTTTTATTTGTCATTTTTATTTTTTTTATTCGTTCCTACACGATAATAGGTTCTATATGCAATAGTTTATCAATGAATAAAAAATGCAATCGAGTTGGAAGAAATTTGTCGAAAGCTTAACAAAAATTGTCATACTTTATCACATTCCCTAAGTAACGATCAAGGCTTGCATGACGTTAATTCATGACAGTATGGCTCGAGAGGGCCTTTGATTCAGAAATTCTAATAAATTAGTTTATAACCTTAACGTCGTTGAAGTTCATACAACACTAATACTTTTTTATATTTGGCGTAAAGTCCTAGGCGGACATACAGGCTTTCGAGACTTAATTCGTTGCCACGCTGCCGGATAGTCAATCCTTGCTAAGGGGGCACGGTCCATTCTAGGCTTGAACCCATAACGACTGTAATAAATATTATCCGATATTTGACTTCGGCTTGCTGTCTGACAACCAGGTTTTTTTCATCATTTCTTTTACCTTAAATTCTTTCATTCTTTCAGTTTCTTCATAAAACAATTGTTTTTGAGATGGAAAATCAAAATTAACTCCTTACAGGTCTAAGAAATTTCATGCATGTTGTGATCAGATTTTACTAGGGTTTATCCTCATCATATTCAGTACAGTACATTTATGAAGCATTGAAACATTAAAATGAGAATTTTTTATAAATGAATTTGACAGTCCTTTCCAAAAGAAAATGTTTGAATATCGTAGATTGGACTTGTAAGTAACGACAAAATGCATTGTTGCATAAGTGATTTTTTCTAATGTGTTTGTTAATTGAAAATATATGTTTTTAAATAGAATTGAAATCTATGAACATCCTCGTTCAAGTTTATGAACATCATCAATATGAATAAAAGAATAAAAAAATTCACTTGAAAAATGTTAGGCGAAAGGATATGTTGCTGAATAATTACCAAACCTAGGTATTTCACGAAATTTATTTTTTTAAACTGTCTTTAGCGACCATTTTGTTCGTTTATTACATTCTTTTAACACAGTTTTTGGTTTTACTACATGAAAAACTGTGTTTCTATTTCCTGCTTCTTTTCTACTTTTTGAATCCTCTTCGTTTTTATAAACTTGTTTCTCAGCCCTACTATTAAACACAAATTTTCAATTTATCTTACTCATCTCATGTTTAACATCTAATTCAATTCCTAATCTGAGCACCAAATTACCACTATCCATTGCATACGGGTGCTCATTAGTACCAATCCCGGCCGTTACAGGCCATTGGCAGCACCTCACGGAGGCTCAGATTCTAGTTCTGCTAGTGTACACTTGGTGGCGCTAATGCTTGTAGGGGAAGTTAGCACTGAAGTTCAAACCACCCCTGAATGAAACGTTCAATCACTCACTAACCCCTAATTAATGCATCTACAACTAGAAAGAAGGTTCAACGGGGAAGTACACTTCACCCCACACACGCACCCTGTAGAGTGAGCGAGCAAGCTATTGTACAGCACGCCAAGCAGTGAAACAGAGAAAGCTAAACGCACACACACTCTCATTGCGGTAATTTCCATAAGTATGGAGGGTTGTAGCACCACTACAGCCAGCTAAAAGCCGCTCTCACACACTTGCACAATGCATTTCGGGGTGGCGTGTTTTGCGCTTGTAATCATCGCCCTCGGGTAGAGTGGCACGGTTGGTTCCATTTTTCAACCTTACACTCAACAATGGCTCTTACTTTTAGAACAGTTTTATGTTAGAAAGATTGATAAATTAAGGCACAAAGTTGTTGTAGAATGAGCCTTACTTTTGTTGAGTTTCTTCAGGTTTTAGTCCCTTTGAGCGCCGCACAGTGTGAGTGTTTCGAACACCGATTTCGAACACAAGGACTCGGATGGGTGAGTGTATCTCTTCTCCCTCTTCTTTGCCTTGCTACCCTTTTCCTGCTCACACGAAGGGTTGGGTGCAGCGGGATGCTGCCTGTCACGAACCGGTACATAGCACGGCGCACAAGGACGACGACACCCGGTTTTTTTTTTGGGTCCGCGGTAGCTCATTTCGGCTCGATGCAGTCAGGACCGACGACGACGACGACGACAACTACGCGCGTCCGCGGGCACGGTACGGTACGCTTCGAAAACCCTTTACCCCCGCATTACCGGAAACAGTGTTCGCATACGCGCCCGGCAGTTTTGCATTCGAAACCGGCAGTTCGCCGTATCAAGTGAAAGTAAGCAAAACCGGTACTTGATGCGGTTTGTTTGTGGTGAATTATTATCAAGTGTTGATAAGGAAGAAAGAAAAAAAAAACAAAGCAACTGGAAACGTTTGGTGAAAGAATTAGAAGAAAACAAGTGTGTACTACAGCTCTGCATTTGAACGGTGTGAATCGTGCGTGATACAGTGCAAACCCGCGGGAGAGCGGGAGAAGAAACCGTACGAGAATTGCATCACGTCGCGCACCGCCGGCTGCAAGTGCAACGGCCTCCAGTGACCGACGCGTCATAAAGATAAGATAAGATGCCCACCCCTGACTACGCATCAAGTGGGGCTGACGTTGCAAAATAACCCGCCCCCCCCTGGGATCGAAGGGCACACACACGCTTCCAAACCGGGGAAACGGAACCGGGTTGAAAGAGAAAGGTGAGTTTGTTCCGCCGCGTAAGTTGATTCAATGTGCAACGAAACGCTGATTTGTTGGCGTTCTGATTTTCACCTGTTCTGATGGCAGTTCTGTAGAAGAGCGTACAAGAAGAAGTGGAAGCAAAGCGCGCGATCATTAGCATAAAGCGCGACGAGCTTGCTTGCGGATTAAAAGGGATGTTTGCGAGCCGCGATCGGTGTTGATACCATAATGATACACATTATTGAGCGCCGGGTGTAGAGAGCAGAATAGCAACAACAATTCCACCTCCTGCTCGGTCTAAAAACATCATTTCCTTTATGGCCAATGCTTTTGCTACACACGAGCAACACACCCAAACTCTTTGAAGGAAATTGCAAACAAAAACACACCAACACCAGCGCGATCATTTCCGTCCCGCTCGCCAAATTTGTACGAATGCCAAATAACGTCGTCTTCAGTCGGTGCGGTTGGTTCGGCAGGGCCAATAAATAACGCTTAATTACAATGTTTCCTTGCCGTAGCGCGTCCCGGCCAAGCAAGCAAAGCGGTTCAAACGGAAAGCAAAAGTCTGCCCAAAATTAGACGTTCCAGTGGGGCAGTGCCAGCGAGCAGGAGCATAAGGGCCAGGGAAGGACCAGTGTGAGGGAAGGGAAAAGGTTAAGACCGAATTATGTCGATGAATTATAGGGCTTTCCATTGGTGTTTTGGGAGGAGCGCACGCTTGCTGTTGTTTTTGTGAGTGACTGTGCTGTGTTGTTTATTCCCTTCCCTTGAACGCATCGCTCAAGGATTCGTTGCGTTAATTGTGCGCACGAGGAAGGATTAAATTTGCCAATTTTTCTTTTCAAAATTTCTTCTCCTCAACGTTAAATTATATTTTGAATAGAAAATACCTTACATGCACTTCGGCCAATTGGGATTTGACCGGTGTTTATTTGAATTAACTCCTTCATCCGAACCAAATCCAAAACCCGCCATGCACTGATAGCAAGAGAATCAAAACGCGATCCGAACGCGAGTTAGCCGGGGATGAAAAACTTGGACCTCGAGTAGCGTAAAAACATTGTATACACTCCTCCCTTCGGTCCGGGCCGGGTGGAAGACCGGTTAGACCGGTTGTTAGCTCCCCCCGCGTTTGTTTTTTTTTTCGGGGGTTGTTTTCGTCAGTTTCGGGGTTGCACGAGTATAGTTTTTGTTTTTTTTTGTTTTTTATTCTACCCCAAAATTGTTTTTATATCGCACGACACTTATGCTGACTGGTTTTGGTGTTTTGGTTGTGATTTTGGATTTATTTTTAGAAAATGGTCTTTTCTTATATGAAAAAAACAAATTCCAATACGCTACTCGAGAGAAAGTGTTTGCTTTTCCGATTTGCATTCAAAATATTCATCAAGTCATGCCCAACAACAACTCGCAGCGAGTGTCGAGTAAAGGATGGCAAACAAATCTGCTCAACCTGTTGCTCGTCTCGTTGCCGGTTTTAAGCTCTCAAGTAGCAGCTCTGCAGCACGTTTTTTTGTGTTGGCTCTGTTAAGGCAGAAGCAGCCGAAGGCGATTTGGTTCTAATTAATCACTAGGGGCCACATCCATCATCTAGCGTGACCCGGGTGGTAAAATAGCGTCGCTGCGTCGGAATCATAACACACATACAAACGGTCCCTTCTGCTCTCTTTCTCTCTCACACACTCTATCGCTCTCTCTGTGTGATGTTCAAAAATTGCATTCTCAAACTGGCGCACAACACCGCACACCACACTACGGGCGCGCATCGACGGGTTTGGGGCGCGGCGCGTTAATTAATTAGCATAATATGACGAGTGTGACGAGACGGGAGGTGCGATCTGTGTGGCGGCTGTGGCTGCATCACGCTGCTCGGATGCGAAAGATGCGCAAAATTTTACGCCATTTCGTTGCACGCCCAACAGCAGCAGCAGCAAATGTGTCGACCTATTTATATTTTATTATAACAAACGCAACAAACATAAATGCCACGTGCTTTTGTGGCCAGCGCAACATTGCGTGCGTACATTGTGCGTGCTTTTGGTGTGCAGGTAGGCACACTAAGTAGCAAAGCGAGCGTGGATTATGCACTGACACTGTTTTGTTGCGGCTAGAAAGGTCAATCATTACGAAACCGCCCCGGCGTTGGCCCCGGTGACCGTGTTTCGGTGTGAAAATGGCAAATAGAAGCCCGTTGGCGCGGGTGCGGAAATGATTCTTGCTTACCTACTTAGGGGTGTATGGGAAAAAGCTTCCTTATTCGTTAGAAGTAATCATGCGAACAACGTTCGATCCTACACAGCACAAAAGCAAAGAGACGAAATTTGTATACCCTTTTTGTGTCATCTTTAGCAGCAAACTGTTGAATTTTTGTACGAGGCTCCATGCTCGTCCATCGCTCTAGTCGACCAGGGACTGGAGGGTGAGGCTTCATCAGCTTCCAAACCGTAGCCGTTTCCATCATCAGGCACAGATCGTACGCGTACTCCCTTGCCGCAAAGTGCGATTATTATTTGCCTACGCTACAAACACAAGCCTTACCGTTTATTTTGTTTCCATCATCACCGTCAGCGTCTTCGTTGTCGTCGACAACGCCCGGGCTTTGCTGATCGTAGTCACTCGCGCCTTTTTTTTTTTTTTGCTTTTGCTTTGCCGCTGTTGTTTGAGCATCATCATCAGCAGCAGCAGCTTCTCCGTATCAAACGGCGAACGGAAAAGATGTGCCCCGAAGCAAGAACTGTGTGTGTGTGGCGGTTGTATGTGTGTATGTCCGCGCGATTGGACCCGGTGACATCATCGGCATCATCAACTTCATCCCCCCCCCCCAAGCAGCGGGCCAACGGCTCGAAACCCGCGCCGTGCGTCTCTAATCGCGCGGCGTATGGTATGATTTGCAAAAAAAAACAGGGTAGCAAGAACCATGGAAGGGAAGGGAAACTAAACGTGCACACACGCACGTATGCATAGAGAATGGAGTTAGTAATGAAGGAAGCTCGAGGAGTTGGATGGGGCTGTGCGTTAGGCTCGTCTTTCTAGAAGGACGCTGATCGTTCGGGACATCTGGGAATGGATTTATTATGTATGTGTGTATTAGGTTTGATGGGAGTTTTGGTGGTGCATGACACAAAGGGTTCGATTAAGAAACATCTTCGGCTAAGGCTGTAGATTCATCAGAGGCGATGCAATATTCAAACATTTGGGGATTACCGATAAGTCGTTGCTGGGATCACTTTTCTGTTTTAGATGGCAGTAAGTAACCTTTCAATGAATTATATAACATGTCACAGATAATTCGTTCCAAGCTTGCAATATCTGAAACAAGACCCAAAAAGTGATCAAGAAGTCCATTACAAATCATTAAATTATAGTTCTTTGCTTAACCTATGGCATTATGTAGTGTGAATCGATGTCTGTGCTGCAAAATGTCACGCGATGCTTATGTTTAATCACATTGAAACTAACCAGACACTTCGGAAAGTGTTAAAATGCTGAAAAATGTTGATCTTCTTCAGGATGCAACAAAACTTTCTACTGGCATAGTACAATGTACTCTCTTCAGTACCATATCCGTTGAACAAGACACCGTCAAGATATGGATGAAAGATGAACCTACAAAATGTGTCTTGGCTTGATGCATTTGTCTTGAAAGATAAATTTAAATAAACGTACGCAATGGTAACGAAGCTGACTTTGACTTACATTCCCATGTGTGTCCCTTTCCTGAACCCCGACTCTCTTCTCCCTTGATTTTCAACTCACATCCAGCCGTACCCACTGGCACAGTGACAACCCTTTTCCGAACCCGAAAAGATTGATATGCAAATGCGTGCGTGTAATTACGTGTGCCAAACAGTGCTGGCAATAATTATAATAACAATAACAGCACACACACACACACACACACACACACACACACACACACACACACACACACACACACACACACACACACACACACAGGCAGCAACAATAACAGTCTCTTCTTCTGGATTCCATCGAGATCGTTCGTTGTGGACAGTTTCTCTCTCCCTTCTTCTTCTTGTTTGCCTACTCGCACACACACAGACACACTGGCACACAATGGTGTCGGTTTTTGGGGTTGGTGGACATTAAAAGCCTCCGCCATGTCCCGGCGCTAGCCCGAACGAGTGCAAACAGTTTTTCTAACCTAGAAAACGCACTCTCAAGGCCACCCCGAAGGCTAATGGAGGAAAAACTCGACCACAAACCTCATCCCTCCGGAAAGGGGGATGAAAGCAGAAAGGGTAAGGGTGTGTGTGTGTGCAAAAACAGTTGGAAAAAGTTGGTCATTCGACAATGACGCCATGATGATGATGCTGCTGCCCATGCTGATGCTGATGAGGTAGAAAGACACACACACGCACACACATGAAATCGAGGAGTTCGTTGGCCGGCAGTCTCTACAAACCGAAACAACAACAACAACAATAATGACCCACAACACCCCACCAGGAAGGGTAGACAGAAACGCATCGTCCTTATCGTCCACCCAAAGCCACCAAGCCCGGCGGCTCCACAAACACACGCGCCCGCCGCTTTGATACACTTTTGACCCCGGGGCGGTGGGTTGTGGGTTGGATTGCGCGGGCTTCAGCCCATGTGCGCGCAAAAAGGTGGTGCCTGTTTGCGGGGTGAGAATGGCTGATTTTCGAACCATTTTCGAGGAATTTAGGAAGCGTATTCCGTGATTTTGATACACACTCGGGAGTGTGTATGGGTGTGTGTGTGCTTGGTACACCAACACAGAAAATGCACCGCGTTGCACAGCGCATCAAACTGCAGAAACTGCGTCGCGGGTGCAAATTTGCCACGTTTTCGGTCAAAATTTGTTGCTCCGGCCGGCTCCGGCGGTGGGGGATCGGGGATGCAAGCACGGAAGCAGGAGGAAATGCTGGATTGGAGACGCATGCAGTTTTTGCTGCTGCTGCTGCTGCTGCTGTTGATACTGCTTGCTTTGCTTTCCGCACTGCTCGCACTCGCTCTCTCCCCCTCGTTTCGTTCGGCTCGATCGTTCCCTCTCGCTTCTCTCGCTGCGCTGGTTGTAAAATTGCGCAAGGCAGATTCTTTTTCTTTTCCCTTCCCTCACTGTTCGCTATTTTGTACTGCCACACCGAACCAAGGGAACGGTTGCGCGTGTGTTGGTAGGCACTCCTCCCCCACCAGCGGGAAAATCGCGTCGCAAATAGCGAAACGCCGGCCGGAACGACTGGAAGGGATGAAGCGAGGACCGTGTACGTACACGGGCGCCCGGGAGTGGGGATGAACGTTTTACACTTGCCCATTATACACACACTTACACCCCAACGCAACAACCCCCACCCCATACTGTATTTGCGTTGCTTCACAAACAGCCGAGGTGGGAAATAACGTATGTCTGTGTGTGTGTGAGAGAGCGAAACGGCAACAGCATCTGTCATCTCACGTCATCTTGCGCCCCACACACGGAATGACGCATGCGCCTGCAGTGCAATTGGAAGTGCAATTGCCCATCGCACACCCCTCTTTTGTGTAAACGCACCACCACCATCATCATCGCCACAACCGATATGTATGTGTGTGTGTATTTGTGCGCAAATGACGAGGGTGAGGCCGTGTGTGAGTGAGCGAGCGAGAAAGTGCTATCGTGCTAAGAGCACCCACGAACGAGAGCGAGAGAGAGAGAGAGAGAGAGAGAGAGCGCGCGCGTGAATTGAGGGTGAGTTCGCGAGTACGTGAAGGTGTGTGCGTGCGTGCGATGGGTTGCCGTGGGTGACCGAGCGAGAGGGCGTGCGGTGTAGTGCCGTCTCAGCCGCGCGGCCGACTGCGTGGACACGTTCCTTGGGCACAGTTTAAGGGAAGAAATTTTATTTTATTTCAAACGTTCGTGCCGTACAGTCGCGCCGTGGTCGTCTGCTGCCGTGCCCCGTTCGCTGTGTCCCGTTGTGTGTGCGCGCGCGGCACACCAAGTCCCCGGTCCTGTGGGCAAGGAAAGTACACGCACGTACCAACACACACACACACACGGACACACAAGGTTACACGTAATGGTTTTTTATCCAAACCAGTAGGAAGAAGGGCTTGCACGAAAAAGCGAGTTGGAAAATCTAAGCTCACAGCGAAAAAGAAAAGGCAGCAGCAGTGCAGTATCGCGTGTTTGTTGCGTGTTTTCGGTGCGTTTTTGTTGCGCTTCTCGGGTGTGCGTCGCGAAAATTAAAAAAAAAAACAGATTGCGTGCAGTGTACGACACTTTCCAGTTGGCTTTCTGCTAGCGGGTCGGAACGGAAAACGGAATCGAACACGTCGGCGGAAATTCGCGAGCGAAGGTTTTGTGGAGAAAAATTCGATGCAATGGTGTAAAGTTTTTCTTTCAAATTATAATTCTACCATGAACGCTGTGCCGGGCACGAAATTGACGGAAGATTTTTACTCGGCAACTGTGAACCAACAAGTCTGATAAGAAAACGCAGCGTTTGATGGGAAAAATGTTGATGGGATTTTTTTGCGTTTCTCGATATCCCTAAACCGGCCATCTTCAACCCGAACACACACTGGAGCCAATCGGAAAAATCGGCTTAGTCGCGAGTGATTTTTTTTAAATTTTATAAAAAATTGTGACGATTTCTGAAGCCAATCAGTGAAAAGTGGTGAAGCATTTTTAAAATTCAGACACCCGCGAAGAGAATACAAGACTGCAATAATTTTGTAAAACGTTCGTTATCATCCTTTGTCCCATGCTAAATTAATGCCAAAAAAGACTCAACAAAAGGAAATTATGGCCTTTTTAAGTTTAAAAAAAAAACCCCAAAAAATCATGTGGAAGAACTGACTGACTGCGAGGGTTGAGTGTTGAGCCCGAAAACCCTTTACAAAAATGTGAATCTAATGTGCTTAAACGAATGAAATGGTAAGCTCTTTTCCTTAATTTGTACAAAATGTTCAACTTTTTAAAATAGATATTATTCTGTGTGTGGTTCCATTCAAAAAGAGAATATACTTTAAAACAAACAGTGCATCAAGTGCAGCACACGAGTATGATAAAATATGCTTTCATGACGCCACTTTGAGGAAGAAAACAACTCACTTGTAGCCGGCCACGATTTATGCCAGTTTCTCACAATTCTTTGCAACGCAAACGATTTTTTTCTGTCTACCAAAGCAAAGAAAAAGAAAAGAGCCCATTCTACATTTTCACTTTGGCGCACCAAAAATTCACCTGCTTCGTCTGACGCGAGTGTGAGTGTGTTGAAGTGTCTGTGTCACCTTCGTTGTTTCTTTTTTCTCGCGTCACTTCCGGCACGGAAAGAAAAAGGGCCGATCGAGTTCTCAGCGTGCGGAGATCGTACCGTTCCGATTAAAGCAATGGGGAAGGAAAGGATCATTCCGCCCGGTCCCAGGGGCATTTCTTTTCACCACGGGCGCATTGCTTTCACCTGTGCGCTTCTGTGTGCGCCGTCCGAGTTGACGCCGGATGGAATTGGTGTGCACCTGCTCGAGTGGGTCGTCCGTCGTTTTGCTCGAGGAGCGCAAATTATCGACAAAAGTGTCAAAATGATATCCCTTGTGATGCATGAGTGGCATGTGTCGGTTAACTTTGTGGCAATTGTTTAGCGATCCTTGCTTGTTATGTCTTTGTTGTTTTTTTTTTGCTGTGTTGAGCAAGCCGATGATGCTTGAACAGCATTTCATTCGGCGCTTCTTGTTTGTCTTGCTTTGTGAACATTTTAAGAATTATTTAAAATATTGTGAAGGAAAAACAGGAAAAATAAGGGAAGGTTTTTTAGCATTGAACAGAAAGAAGCGAAATAATTAATGATTGTTGCAGCAAAAGTAGTATAAAAAATTAACTGCTTATGCCAGCCGAAGTGATGAGTTTTTTTTTCGTTGATTGAAACCAAACTCGACGCAAGCTCGACTCGACAAAAAAAAAAAAAAGAATAAAACAAATTTGTAAGCACAAAGAAACATAGCCCAATGGCTATCACGTTGGCTCGCATCGGAAGCGCAGCAAAAAAAAGCGCAACAAGAACGCACACGAGCGCGCGCGCGATCGTCCGTGCGGTTGCGATCGAGCGTGCGTGCGTGGATTCCGCAGCGAACGGTAGCGATGAAATCAGCGGCCCCAAAGAACTCTCGAAGTCTCCTTCCAACTCACCCCGTCCAACCACGCTTCCTTGCGGGCGGTGATAGTAGAGTGGGAGAGATGCTGATAGAGCCGTTTGCTAAAGTTCGAGCATTGGCTTGCTTGGAAAGTGCGAGTGATTTGCTGTGGAGGGCAACGGAAGACGGCAGCCGTCGTGGTCCGTTTGGAGTTTGGAGGACCGAAGCGAGCGAGGGGCGGGGAAATGAAATCCAATCGAGCACCGACAACTTCTTCTCAGTCGTCGTCGTCGTCGTCGTCAGTTTCCAGTTTTTGCTCCCTCGCTGCTTCATATCTTCAACCCCACACACTTAATCTTGCGGCCGCCAAGACCGTTCTAAAGAGCATCTTCCGCGCACACGGAGACGTGCAGACACATTTTTTCATCGACTCGAGACTCGAGATTTTGGAGCTCTGATCTCGACCTTCATCGGTCGCTTTTTTCGGTGTGTGAGTGTGTGTTTGTTCCTGCCTCCCATATGTGGCTCGTGTTTTTTTGTTTCTTCTTCTTTCGAGCGCAGTGAGGGTGGCGAGGGGGTGGTTGTGCTAGACACAATCCCTCCAAATCCCTCCATTACCTACCCCCGCTTGGTGTTTTTTAACGCACGAAAGAGAAGGTTAAAACGACGTCCAAAATAATTCTCGACCATAAAAAAAAAACCTCCCAAACTCTCGGGGACTGCTCCCCCTCACTGCCGCACTGATCTTGCTCTAAACTCCTAACCAAAGGGTTGCTGGAGGTGAATGCCGGGTACCAAAACTACGGGACGGGAAGGTGTGTAGAGCCTGGCCAAGCAAGAAGCAGAAAGCCTACACAGGCCGATCTTGAAAAGCGCGTAAAGTATAGAGGAAGCCGTGATGCCGGGGAAAAAAAGGAAGAGAAGAAAAAGAAGAGGGGAAGAAGCTACAAATCTTCCCGCGAGAAGCAGAAGAACAGCAGTAGGAAAAGAAGTACACGCGCGCATTGGAACGGAGCAGCGAAGTAAAGCTAACAGCGCGCGAGAAGTGCTCTAACGCTGGGAAGGAAACCCACTGGCGGAAAGGACTAGTTAGAGGCGGACGGGCGGGCCAAGATTAGACCAGCCGCGGGTGTGTGTGTGAGTGCGCACACACTCCCGTAGAACACAACCCCTCGGGCCTGGGCCGGACCGAAGCGTGTTGAGTGTATGCTTTGGAGTGTGTGTGTGTATAGTTTTTCGTCTTTCGAACGTTTCGAAGGGAAGGCAACACCGCCGGCAAACCCGCGCGTCAGCACCATTCCAGTGTTCCGGGCGGAGTGGAAGTTTTGCGGAATGGAACGGACACAACAAAAAAATCCAACTTCGGTTGGCGGACGGGTGGGCCTCGAGCGAAAGGGAAAGGATGGCGGGAGCACATTAAAATGTTAGAAAATGTGTGTTAGAGTGTGTGTATTGGGGTTTTGTTTTGCTCTTGTATTGACTCGTATTGTTTCTTTTTAATGTACTTTCGGTTGATTCGCGCTCAAGCAAGTCGCGTCGCGTCGGCGGACGGTGAAGCTGCGCCTGCGGAGTCCCTCTCATCAAACGACGGGCCAGGGTAGAAACGGCCAGGGCCAGGGCAGAATAGAAAGAAGACAAAAAAACATAACGCAAAGGAGCGCGAACAAATATGTAATAAAATCCACTTGGCCGCCTCTTCGCACAACGATCATCTCAACGGAGAACGTGTTTGTGTGCTGTGCCTGTGAGAAGTTCTTGGCGGCGTTTTGTGTGCGAGTGTGTGTGTTTCAAATTGTGAAAAATTGTACGAAGTTATTGCAATCGCTACTACAAAGAGGCGCAATGTGCGCCAAGCTTTTTAATTTATTTTCAATCTCTTATCAACTCAACAAGCACAGAGCTTGAAGATAAAGTTGGCGAATAAATAAATTGGTTATGAGGTTTTAAATCCCAATCCGTCAACTCCACTTGTCAAAATCGCTTTGCCTCAAACTGGAGCAAACTGTCATAATCGGTGTCAGTATGAAAGTATGCCTAAGCTCGGCTGGAAACAAAAAAACAAAGGGGCCTACACAACTTCAACTTTGACAGTTGGATGTTGTTCCTTTTTTTCGAGCTGTCAGATAGAGTGTACTAAGCTGTGTCACTAAGAAAAATCAAACGAGTGGGAATTGTATCAAAACATCAGTTTTTTAGACAAAAATCCAATCGGAAAAATATTTTCGATTAAATCAAACTGTTTGACAATGCTTCATTGTTTTCTTATTAATTCTGACTAAGAAATAAGATTGATAGGTGCAGACCGTCGGTTTGCTTCTATTGATAAGCTTCCAGTCTAGCCAATCAATAAACAATTCGTTACAGCGCGCACAGCTCTGACAAATGATCCCTTAAACGATCCTCATCCTGAAACGTCGGATCCCTTTAAGTTTCTTGCCGATCGTCCATCCACGGCGGGCACCATCCATCAATAATCAGCGACGTAATCAACGGCCGCCTGTACAACGCTATGCTACGGTCCTCAAGAACAAGTCAAAGGTTTTTGTTTCGCTTTTGAGAGAACTTTAAAAACAAAGCAAACGAGATAGTGCCAGACCGAGCTCACAGAAAACGGAACGTTTCGCCGTTCGCGAGTTGGAGGTGGAATGAATTAAAGTTAATTAGAATTAAATTAAATAATAATAGACACATCTTGGTGCGGGCGCGGGCGGGCTGCTGCTTAGTTTGCGCTGCGTGCCGACATTCCGGTGCCGTATTTTATCTGCACCATATTTTACGTTCACTTTAAAAGATCGGGGTGTTGGTCGAGCGGTCTAGCGCGCGCGTATCGAATCAAATTCTGGCGCTCCTTTGTAGCGGTGTGTGGTTGTCTCCGTGTTGTGGAGCTCTAGGGGTGAGTTAACGAAATTATGTTTTATACAGGCCCGGCATGAAAGCATCTGCTTTTCTTCGCCCTTTCTTCAGCTCCTTTTTCCATCCCTCGTAGAAGTGGCTTTCCATGGCGCCCCGTTCCGAGCGGGGAGCCTCCGCCGAGTAAGGTCCAATTTATTTGTAATAATCAATTCTACACGCTAAATGATGTGCATATGTGCCCTCGTAGGTTCAACCGCGGGGTCACAGGCCACGCGTGGGGGTAATTCGAGCGCTTGTTTTGCCTTTCGCTTTCCGGGACTGAAGTGTATTAACAAGCCGGGCACCAGCATTGTCTGTCCCGGAGGGGAGAAGCGCAACAGCACAACAAATTGATTTTCGGTCATTTAATGTCGTTTGTTTGGGCTCAATGCGATTATTGGTTGTAATTTTTGGTTTTCAAACCGTTTACCCAGCACTTTTAAGACGCTTAATAAGCTGTTTTCGCAAAAATAAAGACAAAAAATCGCCAAAAAACATCGCTTGCCTTGAGACACAAACCGAAAGCTTCCTTCTGTTCTGCTAACGAACAGCAAATTTGTCACTTGTGTGTTTTCCCGCTGCTCCATTCTTTAGCTATGCCCCTGGCAGGTGACTGTCACTGTCACTGACTGTTTATGAAGTGATGGTCACAGGTTGGCCAAAAAGAAGTGAAACAACTAAGCAGCGCAAAAAAAAAACACCAATGACGTCTTCCCGGCCACTCGACGATGACGAAAGATAAATTAATTAGATAAGCGGACGGGCACGAACCACCGCGGGACCTCCCGAAAGTATGGTCCCGATGACCGAACCGAAATGGTTGCCACCTTTTTTCTTTCCCTTTCCTTTGTATGCAAATTAGCAGCATTCCTGTGTGCCCGCACACCTCACCCGGCACATCGAGCGCCGTGAAAATCGAGCGAGAATCTTCCGCTCATTGGGACCGTTCGTGCGACTGTCACTTGTCTTAGCGTGAGCGCTGTGCCCGGGGGAGGGAAGATGAGAGCTGGTTGGAAAAAGGCAGCCACCAAACAGAATAATGATTTATGTGTTACCATCACCTAAACACACGACGCGAATGGATGGACCCGGTTTCCGGCTGGCGGCGGGAAGAAGAGTAACCAGCCAGTCAGCCCCCTGGTTCAATCATTATCTACTCACGGCACGAACTTACAACTCTTTCACCTCTTCTGCTACCGCGTGTGTGCGCCGTCGTGAGCGATTGGTGGTCGTGGTTGTGGTGGAAATCTATCGCGGGGATGGTACCACGCGGTTTCGTCATATTTCAAGCCGTACATAATTTATATAAAACACTCACAGAAACACAACCCTTACGAGCGGGAGTGCGAGAGAGAGAACGCTTCGGAAAGCACCTTGCCTTGGGTGATGGAATTCAATGGGGAAAGAAGTGTCAGTGTATTCAATTTCCCTGCTTCTTCCTTCACCTCCAGCCCAAAGCAAAGTAAGTGTATTGGAAAATCGCTTGAACACCATCGGCAGAATAATGATCAGTGTGTTGGAAGGAGCGAAAAACAAACCAAAAAAAAACCAGGGAGGAAACTGCTTATGTTTGAACAGATTCTCTCCCTTGACGACTTCCTCCCGGTTTTGGCAAAGGAATGCTAATGTGCAGTCAACGTCTTCCACCCCCTTGCTCGGGGACGTTCTTGTGTTGACTTTCGATTGAGTGAGTGACGGGTTTTGTGTTTTGTGCATGGAAGAAGACAGTTGGGATGGATGGGTGTTTTGCTTGCGTTAGTTTCATGCAATTGATTTTTTAATGTGTAAGAGTTTTAGAAAATAGACATCAGTTTTCAACGATTGGCGTTGTTTCTGCGCACTACTCTGCATGCTAACCGCTTCAGTAAGAAGGACTTCTGCTCATATTGAGAGTCACATGTTGTATCCTTACCTACTGTGGCACACGTGGGAAGTGTTGCTGCCAGCTGCCAGAACTGTTGCTGCCTGTGCCATCTTGCTAAGTAAACAGAGTCTGTTTTTTCCTCTTTTCCCCCTTCCACTCTTAACCCTTCACTCGAACCAGTATGGTAAGCATAAATCATTACAATTTATATAAAAAAAGAAGATAAACAAACCGATGCGCTGTTGCTTCTGCAGACAAACACACTCTCGATTTTGGACTTCAATGTTTGTTTGTGCCTAATGCATTTATTTCGGATGCTGCTCCGATCCGTTTCGGGCTGCGAGGACAGCTAGCACACCCGTTTTGTTTATGCAGCTCACGCTCACGGTGCACTTTCTCCCGCGTGGAGCCCGTGTTTACGCTCCGTGCAAAGGCAGCTGGGCATGCTTTCTTTGGCCAAAGGGGCCATGCTTTGTTTACGTAACCGTGTATCGGTTGGCGTGGCCGGGGGTTTGCATTTTAGCCCCTTGTTGTTGTTTAGCCTTGAATGGACAACGGTCGACGATGGCGATGACGGCGGGCTTGCTGCTTACACATTATAATAATAATGCTTAACAGCATCAAGCCCAACATAATTGAAAATTTGAAGAAAGGCGAAGGGTTTTATGTAAATTTTAAAACACACACACACCCATGTGCAAGCTCTTGAACGAACCGTTTCTTGAGATGCATTGCTGCTTGCAGGAAGATGTTTCAATGCGTCGCAGCTGGTGCATGTGTAATCCTTTCGCTTCTGTACCATTCATTGCTCTTCCAGTAATGGCAAATTTCGCAATTTTCGTTCTAATTTATCAACACGCTTTACTCAATTTACCTCTTTGAGCACCGAAAAAAAGGGAACGATTAATAATATCCACAAGGATTGATGCTTATTTTTGCACCCCGGAATACGGTTTTATTTTAAACGTTTCTACGGTTTCTACATACAAAAAACAACCCCTTCGGAATATGCAGATGATGTCTGGGAGGCGTAAAGTCATGTTTTGTGGGGGGGCTCGCTTCATTTCCCCGTGGTGTAAAAATGGCCGACAGAAGGCGATCGCGATAAGATGGATGGCGCAGTGCCTCGGCCTCGCTCCGTGCCATTTTTATGATCCGCTTTTTAGGAGCAAACCGATTTGCTCCATTAAGGACTCGAAGGAAACAAACTGGTGGAGAAGAGGGGGGGGGGGGGGAGGAAGGAAAAACTGCACCACCTTCAGAAGCCTAAGTGCAACCGAGGCTGATTGCATCTTGCAAAGGCAAGCAGAAAACATGCGCTCTTCGGCACTCCATTTTGTGCTGACGGCACGAGCAGATCACGAGAGAGAGGGAGAAAAAATAACATTTAATAACCGCTAACTCGCTGTTTTTCTCGCATGTGTAGTACCATGGGGCTGTGGTGTGGTAATAAAAAAATACACACAGTGTGCGAAACATATGTTCCCGGTCATATGGGAGCAGTTTTTGGAGAATAATTGGATTTATTGCTTCCCTTGCTGCCGCAGCGTGCTTTGAAATTGCATGAAATATCTCTTCCTCTGGAATTGGAACTGGCAAAACGCGCAAACAGTGCGAACGGTGAGTTGAAGTGAGGCGTAGCGAAGGAGACTCACAGGTGAGGTCCGTTCGGTTCGGGTTCTCTGGCGTTCGAATTTTGTTTTCAATTTATCGGTTGCGTTTGGTTCCCAAGTCGAACCGTTCAACCCCCTCGCACGAAGATGTATGATCTCGATTACGGCCTTTACGGAGGCACGGATGTCCAGTCCAAGATGCAGATCATGAGTAATATGTGGCACATTAGTCTCTCCGTGCCTCTGTGCTGAGGCGAAGATGAAACAGATGGGGTGCCATTTATTATGTTTTACGTCACTCGTAAGCCAAACAGTACGATGTTAAGTCGCTTATTGCAATAACACTTTATTTGTTCTACTAATAAAAATTAAGTAATTATTCCCCAATCAAAACTCTTGAAATTCAACATTCTTGTTGAATAATTCCCTATTCTTCTACATACTCATAATTGAAATATCATTCACCAGAACGAATTATAACGTCAATATTAATTTATTGTGCATTGTTCGCGCTCTCTCTCCCTCTCTTTTCATGCGCAGATGACGCCTTTGAAGCCCGCGGGATTGTCATTTGCCACCATGCCACCAACCATGCACGGGTAAGTAATTTCACAAAGTGCATCAACACAGCCAGGGCAAGCCCGCACCCACACGCGGTGCATTGGCAACCCATCATCTCGCCGACACGCATTCGAACCCACACACAGACACACACACACACACACACACACACACACACACACGTACACAGGGTGGGATTCCAATCTACCGAGGGGTGTGCCACACTCATCTAATAATGGACCGATCGTTATCACGCGCGTCGAATAATGTGGCGCCCTTTCGCCCTTGTTAGCCAATTGACATCGAGACATCATCATCATCATCATCAGACGGTTGCGGCCGATGATTATGGCGTATCGTCGGGTCCCGTCACCCGTAAATCATACTGGCCACACCCGCACCATTTTGTGATGCAGGCCGCGTGCAAAGTGTGTCCTAGTTTTTGGGAAGAAGGGGCCGTTTGCTCCACTTCGGCACAGAGCTATCTCGTCGATCAGCTCGTACCCGGCCTCGGGGAAGCGGAGGTGCCACTGCTTATGTTTTGCACTTATCGGATAAAGTGGAAGATACAGAGGAGAAGGCACACACAAAAAACCGCACGAAAATGAACACAAAATACAAAACCACAAAGCTCGTTTTTGCGTTACTTGCTCTGTGCCACCCAAAAGCAACTAGACAGATGAAGATCTACAACCATCGAAACAGCGAAAACAATGGGTTTTACCATGTTTCGTGTAAAAGCCTTCTCTGCTTATGTTTTGGGTTTCCTGGAGACGGCGAAGCATAGCGGAGTGGGGTAGAATTTATTGCCGCCCTTTAGTTCTTTGGCACGGGACACACACACCAAATCGCCTAAAAACATTAAGACCTTGTCCGAAAACGCAAGCAAAACATTTGCCCTTTGGCGGCATATTGATGTGCGAAGGGCGGATGGTTCTGTTGCTTTTGGGCCCTTTACCTTGTATCCCAATTCGTCCCAGCGTCGATCGTTCGACCGGCCTGCGAGGATTGGCTACAGTTACAGGTGCATCTAGCGCCGGCTGGGCCGTGTCTTAATTTTCCCTGCGAAGCGCCTCCCAGAAACGATTTTGTGTGTGTGGGAAAGATTGGCTGCGGGCGATTTGGCGCACGCACCGGGTACTGCCCGGGAATGACAATGAATGTCCCCGCTTTCCTAGAACGAACCGACGCGGCATTTGGACGGTGGCTTCTTGGAAGGTTGTCCATGAGACAAACAGATGCAGTTCCGCCAAACTTGCGATCGATTCTTTGTGGTTCCTTGCCCTGCTCAATATAGCAGGCGAAACAATCAAATTAATAAAATTTTAATAGGAGCTCATTAGGCCTGCGCAAGACGGCAGAAGACACACGACGAGATGAATTGACGGATTCTTTGGGAAATTGGAGAATTCATTTTGGGACACGTTGGAATGCACCTGCACGCCCGAAAAAGATGTCCAGTAAGTTGTCAACGTGAAACGACGGCTGTCTTTTAGAAACTTCCAGAGGAAGAGAGCCCGTGAGAAATGCTATCTTCAACTTAACGGATAGGAATCAACGTTCTTCGTACAAACGCACCATGAAGTCATCGTTGGTCGTCGTGAGAACGGGTCGAACTTTTGGTAATGTTTCACACTTCACTGGAACATTATTCGGTACAGACGAAAATTTGAATAAGAAAAGCATTGCTCGATGGTCTTGAATTCTTCCAGCAGTACCATACAGCTGCAGCTGCTTCCATCTAACCTTTTACCCCGCTATAGAAGCATTATTTTAATAAGGCGGCGATAATCCTACCGGTAGGACCTCTGGCATTCCCATTGCTTAACGAACGTACGGAGTGGCTTTTCTAGGTTTGTGTGTTCTTCCTTGATTCCTTTACTTTTCCAACTCGCTTCGATTAGCGTGCACCGGTAGATTCGGTAATAAGTTTCCCCCTCTTTTTGTCCCGATTGTCGAGAACGTCTGCGCGGAGCTCCGAAAAGAGAGTGCACGATTCAGGAAGGAAATCCACGTCTAGGGTCTCTGGGTAGTTCCTCAGGAGAATCTTACAAAAAAAAAAACCTCCGAAAAAGGGGTTCTACTCGCCTAGTGGCATAGGCCGCTGATACACAGGGAAAGGCAAGACGAAACTGTGCTACGGAATACAAATCAAGCCGGATGTACCGCACCGAATCCGTTTATCCCGCGCGCGCGGAGTTGGCGCACGACGTTCCGCACGCTGGCCCGGGGCCCTAAACGTCTGCGGGGTGTTCGGAGCGTTCGGGAATTGTGATGCAAATACACCGTGAGACCGCCACTGGGAAATGAGATTCTAATTTTCTGTCCACGGTTAGCCCGAGCCGGGCCAACGCTTCGGGGGGATTATTCCGATTTCCTTTTGATAACTTTGATACTCCTAGGGAATAAAAAAAAGGAAAGCCGTTACACCTTATCGTCTTCCGCTTACGAAAAAGGGAAAATAACGTCACGTCCCAGACCATCATCGCACACCATCGCCACTGGACGGATCAGTATGTATTTATTCGGTCAATTTTCCTGAACTCAAGATTCCGAGTGTGTTTGAGTCTGAAACTTGTGGGGGAAAATCGAAAGAGAACCAAGGTGTCATTCAATGGTCACACCAGGCACACATCCGCGATGTTAATATTCGGACAAAAACCCCTACAAAACAAAGCCCAAATTTGGTGTTTGCCTCGTCCTGGGTGCCTGGGTAGCGTGTTCGTGAGCAGCGGTACGGCAGGAGTTGATCCTTTTTTGGGGGAGGAAAAAAAAGGTAATTTATGCTACGCCAGGCGATAAGACGACCCACACAAATGGAGGCGACCGGCGATTTCGATCGGACTGTGTGGTCAGAGCGTAGTAACTGTTGGGCTTGCCGGCTGTGTGTGTGTGTTCGTGTGGTTTTCATTGCCTCGCCACTGATGACCGGTGACGAATACATTACCATTTTGCACCTTACCCTTGTGTGGTGTTTCGGTTTTGACGTGGTAAGGGGAAGCCCATTACGCGAAAGGGACCAAATAAGGCCGGAGGGAGGAATTTTTGGCTGAAATAGACGTCAGCCGTTTTTTTATATTCTCTTCTGTTCGTCACCCACACTCGCTGTCTCTCTTTCACGAAAGCATACTTTAACGCTTTTGGAATGGGGGGCTTTAGATTGCCTGCCAGTGATAAGGTGCGGGATGACGAATGGAAGTTTGGACATAGAACATGAAGCGAAGTAGGAGGTTTAGACCATTTTTGGGAATGATTGTGTGAGGTTGTTGTCAGTGTATGTGAGAGAGGGATACTTCATAGTCGTTGAATATCTGTAAATTCTGGACTGTTTATGAAAGACAGAACTTCCATAGTAAGTCTACCTACAACGTCATCATAGCTTTTAAACAGCATTTGATATTCAATTTAGCTTACTGCTGTAAGAACCTCCAAGAATATTGTTGTCTATATGCTGTGGCTGTATTTTAACCATTAATGAATGTTATGGACCTTCATAATATCCTATGACTAGACATCATGCAGGCAAACTTAACCTCTTAGTTTGCCTCGTTCAAGTCCATATCATTAGACTCTCGTTAACGAAATACGCCAAAAACCTCGCTGCTCTTCGATTCCACTCGATCGTTATTCTTCAGAACTCCAAAAAATCGCTTGTGCGTGTGTAGTAGCTGCCCTCTCCGCACGTTAATTAATTTATTCAAATCAGCGACCGTTTGTCTGAGCAACATGTCCGCGGCTCCGTCTGCGCCCCTCTCGCAGACGTGAAAATCTAACTACGAGAAGAACCTGTTTGCTCGGAAACCACTCACCAAACCCCCTTTCCGAGATCTTGTGTCTGTGGAAAACAGGGGGCAATACACCAGACAACGCTCCCCACGAAAAGAAGAAGAAGAAGAAGAAAACAATCGCTCGTTTCGTTAGCATCAACACGATCGGATGTTGCTTTCTTGCCCCTTGTCTTCCTTCGTTGCTCGGAAGCCGAATGCTCGAATGCCTTATTTACCTATCAATCGCGCCACGCACTATCGTTCTGCTGTAGCTCTTCTTCTTGTAACCCTCCCGCGTGCTCCACAACACCCCTGCTGAAGGGGTTGGGCAGGTTGTTCTCCGCGCCTCCACCACCACCACTACCTCCACCGGCAGCAATCAAACCCAACAGTTCACTCAACCGGCTCGTCCGCAAGGGGTTTTCGGGAGGCCTGGAACCGGTTTTATTTTAGAAACCGATCTTTACGTGCTTAGAATCGAGAGTGTGGTGTGGTTCCACGTCCGATCGACGTGGGAGAACGCTCGCGCAGCGAAGGGCCGGGCCCGCACGAAATTCCGCCGCGTAGAGCGCGCACACGGCTAAGAACGAAACCGTCGGGAGGCCCACAATCATGCTCCGAAAATGGGTTTTCGGTTCTCGGCTGACAGAACCGTGCGGAAGGAGTTTAGGTGGAGGAGGAGGGTTTTTTGAGATCGAAACGCGAAGAAGACCCGCAAAAGAAACCCTTCCCTCACACTCACACACACACACGGTTGCGGGTGCTTATGTATGGTTTACTTGAACGCGTCTTCCCTGCGCTGCTCTGCGCTGATGATGCTGCGCGATCAGTTCAGGGGTTTGGAAATTTATGAGCGAACACACAGACACGGTTCACACAGACATTCACAGGGGTGGAAGATAATTTCGAATTTCCGAGAGTCCATTAGGCGGATGGTGTGGTGTGTGTGTGTGTGCTGCTGGTGGCGCGGACCGGCGCTGGTAAAACCGTTTCGCTTGCACCGGCATTTCGATCGAGTCCAGCGGAGTTTCGTGGCCGGCGGAAGGGTCGGCCGGTGTTGTTATCGTGCCGTGATTCCGACCGACAGTGGTCGAAGATTCGAATGCATTCGAGCGGTAATGGAAGTAAATTAAGGGAGGGCCCAAAACCCCCGACGCTCGGTAAATTGGTAACGAAGTCGGACGATCATCATTCCACTGGTTGGGATTCCGGTGCCACTGTGATCTGGTCCTGTGAGACTTTTGAAAGGTTTCTTGAGCGCCATTGCTGGGACAGTGGTACGGTGCAGTGTAGTGCAAGATGCGGTATTTTTTTGTATGTATGTGCTGTGCCAATCGTCATCAGAACATTGTGTGTGTGTGCAGGGAAAAGGGTAAAGTAAGAGTCGTCCCATTCCCCATCGCTCTCTTGTCATAATGTGGCGAGCTGGCGCCGTTCCGTGGCACCATCTGGGTAGTAAAAAGGCAACACCGAAACATTGGAACGCTGCCAAAGCATACACACACACCGTACAACATATGTGTGTGATTGCGGCGTTATGCGGTTTGTGGCATAAAATTGCGCGAGATGAATCATTTGCTCGGCCTCAGTTGCAGGATGCATTCGCGCACTCCACTCACACATATGGTAACACACACACATTTGGCAAACATCAAATGTCATCGTCCGCGCAAACGGGTCCAACGATGAAAATAAAATCGCTGCACTCTCTGTGTGCTTTGTTGCAGCATTGGGCTTGGGCTGTGTTAAAGTGCAAATTTAATGTTCTGCGCTGACCGCTTTGCAGCAGTCGGGGAGCACGTCACGTCGGGGGAGCTCCCCACGTCAGTTTTGTACGCTTCGGGTGTACTAAAAACGGTGTGACGGTGGTGCGTAAAGCGCACAAAACCATGGCTAGGCGCAGAAAAGTTCCGGGGGGCCCGCAATAAAACCGTCACATCGTAAAAACCATGGATCGTGTACGGCACAGCGCGCACTGTTTGTAACACAAATCATGCTCCACATGTTGCAGAAATACATTTTTGAGTCACTGGTTTTTTGGTTCTAAATCTAATGCTTCTTTTTGTTCTTTTTCTTCACAGAACCCCGCTCCACACCCCACCAAGGCTAACAATCAATAGTTCCTCACCACCCAAATCGGAACCATCTGCTGCGGCACGGTGTCTCGGTGATCATTTAACTCCTGCCGCGGGGCTTTCGGGTCGGTTAAGACGGACCAGGTAAACTCCAACTTTACAAAGACCACCACCAAAAAAAAAAAAAAAAACCGATCATTTGAGGCTTGAGGCAACTCTCCCGCTTGTTTTTTGTTGTTGTGTGGCATGGCACACCACAAACCGAAACATA
This sequence comes from Anopheles quadriannulatus, assembly GCA_000349065.1. Classification (NCBI taxonomy): domain Eukaryota; kingdom Metazoa; phylum Arthropoda; class Insecta; order Diptera; family Culicidae; genus Anopheles; species Anopheles quadriannulatus. The sequence continues at coordinate 4,781,672 of KB666509.1, read as the reverse complement.
TGTATCGAATGTCGTCCGCGCCATCGACGGCACCACCACCGGAGGCGGTGGAAGCTGAAACACGAAAAACAACAACCTTCCTTCCTCGCCGGGGAGCTGCCCGGGACTGACCTATAATTATGAGTACCAGCCGGCAGGCATTCCAAGGCCTTCCTGAAAGCCTTTCTGGAGGAGGAGGAGGTGGGGCGGTATCGGCTTTCAGTTGTGCGGTCAAATGGTCACTGAGGCTTCGGCTTCTTATCGACACGTCCACGAAAACATACCAAAATCCTCTCCAGCCAAGGCGTGGAGAGGCTTTCGCTGGCCAAAACCGGTGCCCATGCTGGAGTTGTACCAGCAGCGCAAAAAATTACAAAATCTTCAAAGAAATCACTGGAATTTCGCATGCCTTTGTTGCTGCGTTTACAAATTTTTAAGAGTCTCCTTTTCCTTTTTTTTACTCGGCTCGCTTCCCATTTCGCTTTAGCTTGCTTTGCGGGCCACGGGAAAGATGGTCGGACGCCAACTAACGCGTATTCCGGCTTCAACGGTAGCAACCCATTACACAAACACAGACACACACACACCACCATTCTCGGCAGCGATTTTGAAAAGGTCAAATCATGTTTTCATGTCGTTGTTTTTTGTTGCTTCGGGATGGTTCGCACGCAACTCGGTTGTGGGGAAATGCAAGCGAGCGGAGGAAAAATGCACCACCAATTGCATTCCTTTCGGGGTCTGTTTTAATTTTTTGTTGTGCTGCTGTTTCAATCTTTGACATTTCATTTCGGGGTTTTTCGGTCGCTTGCATGCGAACAAGGCTTTTGTCGGGTTTTGTTTGTGCAAAGAATCTTAGTTCTTGGAGGAATTTTTAGATTTCAGTAGTCAGCTTTTGTTTTATTTCGGCAAAGACCTGAGACTTAAGTCCTAGATGATCTCGAAATATGCAAGCAAAACAAGCAAATATTGAGTACAAAATGCACCGTACTACATCACACAAGTTAAGACGTTTCGCCAACTTCACTCGCCATTCAGATTGATGTCTTACTCCGGACGCGGGCCAGCATGATTGATCAGCGCGGCCCCATAAACCTGTCCAATTTCCATATCGATGGAAGGCGTCTGGCCGCTGGTGCCTAATATCTATTTCCCTTCACCCGACCTGCCGTGGCTTGATTTATTGTCCTGCCGGAGGTGAGGCCCATTGCCTCTCATTTTTCATCCACCATCCTGATGACGATCATTATGCAGCGTGTAGCGGAGTGTTTTCGTGTGTTGATGTGCCAATAGTCCAATAGCCGGCGGACGGGATCCTTCGTTAAGGGCTCGGCCGCTTTGCAAGCAACTCTGCGCCTTCCCACGTCTGCGCCTCCTTCGCCACGGCGGCCAAATTGCGTCCCTTCACCCGTTTAATGATCTTCACCAACCCTTTCGCTTCACCATGAACGCTCCAGCGGTGTGGATTTGCTCTCATCCGTTGTGGCGTCGAGCGGGTTGTCGTAGGTGGGCGTCATGTAAGGCGCGAAAAAAACACACTCACACACACACATACACACTGATTAATGTTTGATGATGTGGCGGAATCCTTTCCGTAGTTCGCGTGTGTGGGAGAAGGTTTTTTTTGGGCAGAATAATTAACGCCCGTCGGGGTTAGGAGATCAAAACAAGGCGGAGAACCGATCGTGGTGGAAAGTCTGGCAAAGCATTGGAAAGGTGCTCGAGGCGTTAATGAAGACTTGTGGGAAGGTTTTTTTGGGGCTTGGTTGCCGAATTCTCAACGGATGGAGAATTATGATGAGAAGACGTTGTTGGTTTTGATATTTAAAGGCTTATTCCTGCGACATGGAAAGCAGATAGCAAATAGACAAGAAAAAGCATTCTGGTCTTTTCTCAACCCTTCCGGGAGGGCGGCTGTCAAATAGCACGGCTACCGTACTGAAGTAAAAGATCCCCCACACCCGGCTCTAGTTTCCAGGGTTGACTAGTTTCCGATGCAATTAATTTTTTTTGCCATCGTCGGTTTGTTAATTGAAACTTTAGAGCCCCTCTGTTGGTTCAGCTAGAACGCCCGGAGAGGGTAATCAATCTAGGAGGCAAGCAAAAATGGGGAACAGCATAGACACGGTCGCAAAGCAACAGAAAACCGTGCCATGTGGAGATGACATCCATCAACCGAAGCCGTAGATATCCGCAGATGCCCCCGGTAGCGAAAGGGTTTCCCTCCGATTGTCCCGCTTTGAGCGCGGCTCACACGAAATATGATCTACAACCCAGCAGCAGCAGCAGCAGGCATGAACACAGACACGGCAAAAGGGGTTTGGACAATTTTAATTTCACAACATGACTCCACCACCTCCGCACACTGCGCCCCCGGTGCGCTGCCCACAATGTGTTTAAATTGCGATGATATTTTTAAGCGAGCGCGCGCCCTCTAAACCACACGAGCTGCCGGGGCCTCCTGCCGGTGCGGACCGTGATGGTGTTGCTAGAGCTAAGCTAGGCCGCATCTCGTCGCGTTGGCGTCGACGGCCGGCTACGCCTCTGCTCGGTGGGAGGGCCCCTTCGCTCACTGCCAAGGGGGGGGGCTACGAAGTGTAAACAAAGGCTAGCGTCACAGGGGCACCGGGTTCGATTCGAGTCCAACCATTGAGTCCCTTCTGTGTGCGCGAGTACTTGGGCGGGAAGTCAAAAGCAAAGGGACAAGTCTTTGCAGCTGCCACTGCTCCACGACAATGCAAATCCTACCAACACGGGGATTGACTGGACTGGAGTTTGACCGGCCTGTGAGCTAACGTTGCCAACGGTACACGAAAGAATCAAGCGAACGCAAGACGTCGAATTTGCCCAGAAAGAACCCGCATCTCAAGTGCACTCCAGTGGCGGTGACGCAACAACGCGTTGGGAAGGGTCTTTTTCGCCCGGCTGGGACCGCTCTTCCGAGCTCTCGGGAATCTCGCGCAGTTTGCGCGCTCTTCGCCCTTAAGTGGTGTGCTTAGGCGTACCGAAAGTGGCCCAAAGCCCAAAAACCCATACACAAAACCACAGGGCGTAGTATCGTTCCCGGTTGGGGAAGTTCTCGTACGCAGAGCGGCGAGCGAAGCCGTACGACGACGGTTGGTTCTTATGCTGGAATAGAAATTTTGGAGATGGTAAGACGCGAGGCACTCCTTCCATCGCTGTGCCTCGTACAGAACCAAGTGGTGCTTGTACTGGGCTGTTCTTTTCGTTTCGAGTGTGGTTTTCGTCGTATCAGAAAGGTTGTGTCCTACCCATGCCCGTGCTTCATCTGCCCTCTGCCCCCTGGCCTTGTTTTTGCTTGTGATTATTTTTTGAAAAGTATCGATTTCATCCAAGAATCTTCGGCACAGCGCGCCAGAGGTCGTCCCGGGGCATTCCTTTGGGTTGATTCGATTGGTTTCGGTCCTGGGCACCGAGTGCCTGTGTTTCTTGCGTTCGCTCTTGACATTGATGCTGACATGTGTTTCCTCTCCGCACGCTGTCCTTTCTGTCTCTGTCTGGGCGATGGTTCCTGCGACTGGTAACCTGAACACCCCGTGAAGCCATCCACGGGGAAGCGAGAAAAAGAGCGACACTGGTTCGAATGTAATCGAAGATCGTTCGCTTCTCGCTTCCTAGGCGAAGGAAGACGGCAAAGGCCCAGCGATCGTTTTCTTCCTCCTCTTCTACTTCTTCCCATTGCGTCCCTTGATCACGGAGATCGGTTTCAATCGGTGACCAACAGGCCGAAGGAAGCAGGAAAAGAGGATACTCGCACAGCGTTTCGGCCTTAACCTGTGTGCCACGATCACAAAACCACAAAGTTCGGTGGAAACCTGTTCAATAAAACTTTATTACCTTAATCCCCACAGCCTTTTCGTCTACTTCCCTGCGCTGCTCTTCCTCGCTTTTTTGTTGTTTTGTCCGCCGCACCAGCCCTGCAACGTCCCAAAAGCAACTTCCAACAAAATCGAACAAAACCTAATGGACCTAATCGCCTGCCATATCGTGGGCCGCGCTACATTTTCGGCAAACGAAGCGATTGGCGATCCTTTGCGCGTTCTCTCGATCCGTGTGCTCCGGTGCGGTTAGAGCCGGGTGGAAAATTTACGATCGATTTCGATACCATAAAATATTCAAATTTGCCGCACGGACGAATCAAAACCAGCCCGAGCTGTGGTTTGGGCCGCGATTGCTTCGTGTACGTGTGTCGCGCGGGCTTTGCATTCTTCACGTCATTAAAATTCAATAAAATTAAGGAACCGTCTAGTGATTGGCGGGACACTCCAGCGAGACTTTTGTCTCCAAAAGTCTAGCCGACATGTCAGACATGTGCTAGGAGGAGTGATTTCTGTGTTTGATAATAAAAAAGTTCGTAGTTCTTAAGACATCCCCTGAGGTGAACGAGCCTTTTTAAAGCCTGTGTTGTCTAGTAGTCTTCGTCAACAGCATCTACAATGACATAAAACATCAATTCTATGCTGTGAGTTTGCAAAAGAATAGGATTTGTTACTTTTTTATTGCAATAAATTGCTTTCGGAGGGCGTAACGATCGCTGGAGCCTTCTGAGTAGTGCGATTTGTATGTGAGTGTATTTTTCTGAACAACCTACGCAGCACAGTTTGGAGTTTTTTTCGCTTAACGAAAGCCACACGTAAAGCCGAAATCGTTAAGTGTGATTTTATCTCGAACCGGACTAACCAAGCCTAAGCATTCGCTTTTAAGTTATACCCCAAAATCACTCCGAAACGATAAGCATTTACGGATGTGTGGGCGCTAGAAAATAGTTCAGTTTTCTTTGTGCAACGAGAGCCGATTCCTCTTCCTCTTTGGAGCGTCAAAACTCACCGCCACCGGAGGACGGATTATAGCGCTCGTTCGTCGGTGATTTTGAATTGCCATTTCAATTCCAAATGGAAGATATAGAAAGATAAAAAAAAACACACACAAACCATTTATCCTTCATATGCAAGGGGTGTCACATGTTTGCTCACCTTGCACGACGCTTGAAGGCAATAGCGAACGGAAGCATTCAAGAGCATTTCTGCCCACATATTAAAACTCAGCTCTATAGTGCATATGTTACTCGGGCATTAGATTCCTGTTTTCAGTGAGCGGTTATAGTGGTTTCCAAATCTTTTCTACAAACAATTCCACACACACAAAAAAAAACAGACTGGACAGATGACATACTGACGAGTGATTTGAAGCGAACCCCAATTCTTGGAAATCAATATGCTCTGCGGACTGTGCGAACTAGTGACACTTTAATCCCGAGCAAATCCTTCCCAATAAACAGTTCCGGTGGTGTTCCTGAGAAGGAGTGGTACAGCGACCAGTGAGTGGAACAGTACTAGCATTAGCAGCGCCATCTATTGACAAACAAACGAAACCTTTGCTTTGCCTCTAAAACGTGTCATAGATGAAAAGGCTGAAATGTTAAACTTTCCTCTCACAAAATGGGATCATTTGTGCACCGCAAACAAGGCACGTTGCAATCGGGAATAACTGGGCAGCAACCTAGCCTGGATATTTCCATCGCAACGTGGTCACGTGGCATGCTTTGCGAATCGAGTTCAGGGAAGATAGGTGCATGCAAAAGGAGAGGAGAACGGAAGAAAGAAGGAGCACTGCATCGGTAGTCATCAATTACCGGGGTTTATTACATTATTGTTATAAATTTACAAAACAACACTACAACAAACAGCCAAGCCCCTATGACTCTCGCCGACCGCTCACCAAGCTAAATGGGAACTTTGAGCCGGTTTTTGTTTTTATTTTTTGTACTTTGCAGTCATCCATGTAGCGATGAAAAATGTGACAAGATAACAGGCCGACGGGAGGCTGGTGTGCAAATGCTGCCAACAAACACATACGAGCACCGGGGCTCTCCACACTCCACCTAAACAGGTTGGTGCGAAGGAAAGCAAGCGAAGGGTAGCTCGTTTTGCTGTAACATGCGTCATGATTGTTTCCCAGCCCGACCCGATCTCCACCCTGCGTTACCACCAACAGCACAACAGCCAATGTTTTGTGCTCTGAAACCTTCCCGATGATTAATTCTTGGTCGTGGTTATACCTCCACTTATACCAGCGTGTTCCACCGCCGGTCTCTCCCCGCTCGGCTTTTGCAATTGCAATGTCCTTCGGTGTATCCACGACACGGCCATGCTTCAAATGCCCGTGCCCATTTTCTGGGACATCGTGTTCGCCCGTTTTCGATTAAATTGGCCTGCAAGCAACAACAACAACAACGCACGGGAGAAAGCAGTGGAAAGCAGTTACTCCAAATTAAGTCATAAATGGTAATAAAATGGAAATTTATTGTCTGCTCTCTAGCCAGTGCAGCACACGAAGCTATACGGGGTGACGGGCCATGTGGTCTATGGGAAAGCGCTTGCGCTTGAAGTGGTGCTGGTCATCGTTTACCGTTGGGGAGGCTTTCCTTGTTTTTGTGTACTCCGGGAGTGTACTTCAATTGCTGCTCACAAACTTCGACAAGTTGCTGAAATTGAACCAAAACGGGATGATAGAGTTTCCCCAAAAACAGTGCCATGGGAGGGGGGGTAGGGATGCCATAAACAAGCTCCGTTGCATTCGTAGCGCTTCCTGCTGGGTACCTGGAACCGAAAATTCGGGCCTGGCTCTAGGACACGTGCACACGTCTAAAACGCTTGCACTTCTCGCTTCTCACAAGCGGCGGGCGGGCGGACCCAAAACTTTGCGCGTGCAGGGTTTCGGGACACATGGTGTTGGAAATTTATGATACTATGGACAATAAATTTTCACGTCGCTGGGTCGCTGAAAATCGTTTCCCGATGGCAGTACACACACCAACACACACAGACAGAGCGGAAAACGAAATGGGGAGTTTTGGGTTTTGCTGAATGTTTTCCTATTCGCCGAGGGTTGTCGATGTGTAATGGAGCTGTCCAACCGCATGTGTGTGTGTGTGTCGATGTAACGAGTGGGTAAATTCACTTCGAAGTACTTTACACCACAAAAACGAATGCAGCCAGAAGGTGTGTTTGGTTGACTGCTGTGCCCGGCGGATCAATGGGGAGTTTATTTTCGCTCCTTCAAAACGAGCTGAACGTTAGGAGGAGAATTATGAACTCCAGCGAACGATTGGTGGCTGGTTAGTTGAATTACATACATACATCTCGCTGTGTTGGTTAGCGCAAAAGTGCCCGGAGGAAGTTATTACCGTAATAGACCCCAATTACGATCGATTATGGAGGCTGAGGATGGATTCCTGCGGAATATTGATGATTTAAAACTTACTTTATGCTATGTTTCGTACACACAAAAACATATTTGTATTTTTTTATACTCTACAAAACATTTCTGAAAGTCGTGCCTTGCCCACTGACTCCGCTCACAGGTCACACTAATTAATGACCCATAACTGCCACTCAAGCTCATAATCAGCTGGGCGAGGTTTTCAGCATCAGTCCCGAGCAGCGCTAAATTTAAACCTCCAGCACACCAAGGACACTATCACAAACACACACACACGGCGAGTGGAAAGAGCTACTTTGGCTAATTTTTGCCCGACATGTTGATAAACTTTTTGCGCTCCGTGCTGTGCAGCACGTTTCGCGCCGATAGCGGCCGGTTCGCTTATCAACCGCACTCGGCCAAACATTGTATTAGGCACAGCTCAGGCAAATCAGTCGATTGCATCATGCTACGGAATAGAAATGGGAGATTTGGGTGTGCTCGAGCGGTTTGTTTGTTTTTTTTCCGTGGCACAAGTTTAGACACGTTTATGTTTGTTAAACGGTGTTGTCAAACTTTTCTGCCCAACGTTCTTTTTTTTTTAATTTTCTCTCCAACACAGCAACGCATTCCAGAGGAAATATGGCGTTTTTTGTTGCTGTCGTTGTTGTCGTCGTTGCTGTTGTTGTTGGTGATGAATTTCTTTTTTCCACCTCGTTTGATGGTTGTTGCGTGACGCGCAAGCTCTTGATTTTGTTTTACGATCGTAGTTAAACATGATAATGATAACTATTGGGATTGTAAAAGTGATCATGATGAGTTTGGGAGCGGGAGAGAAAGAGTGGGGGACATAATTCCAAATAAATCTACCATTTTATGATTCTTGTGGCTTCTTTCACCCTGAACTTCCCGGCCTATTTGAGCTATTTTTAACTTTTTCCTCTACTTTTCGTGTCTTTTCCCCCCCATCCTTTCCCGTTTCGGTTATAGACCGTTTGGTAGGGTTAATTATTCGTGCAGGTGAATCCGAATGCTTAACGTTTTCGACATCGCATCACTAAATCCCCTCGCTCCGCTTTCTTACTACACTGTCCATACATATTCAACGGCACCGGGCCTTTGGTGGGAGGGAATTTGAGGCGCGTTTTATGTGTTTAGAATTTTTAACTACATTTATTTCCAATTGTTTTACCATGCGGTTGGTTTTCCGCAGCTTAAGCGTGTGCTGTGCCGACACCGCCCCAAATCCCAGCCTTTGCTGCTTTGAGGATAAGATTTATGGGCGATCATTGTTTCCCGTCCCGTCCATGCGCCCGCCGCCTTAAATGCTCGTAATTGTGGAATTGATCTCACCACCAGGTTTGCAACAAATTGAGAAAACAAACAACAAGCCGACCAGGGTGTAGAGGTGGTCAATAAAATTGCTCAAAAAATCAAAAAGCAACCCCGCGAAAGCCGTTGAGACTTTTAACCAGTTTTGCTAGATTTACGACGCCCGAGTTTAGAAGATGCCGCCCGCGAGATCGGCCCGAGCTAATTGCCCCTCGTGCCTGCCCCACGCTCAAATGAACGCTCGTGCCGCGGCGGTCGACAAAAAGCCCGAGCCGCGCGGGCTGCGCCATTCCAATTGGAAAGGAATTAAAATCGCCCCGTTCCGGCCGGTTCTGTTCTATTTTGTCCTCCGGCTTCTCGGCAATAGCGGTGGCAGCGGTGACGGTGGCTCGTAAATGACGGGAAGTTTTCAGCATTCCGCCGGCGAAAGAAAAAGTGTGTGCCCGCGCGCGCATGTGTGTCGGTGTGTGAGGCTTCAGGAAACGCGCGCAAATAATAACATCTATTTCATGTGGTGCGAATTCCGAAGACGAACGACCGGAGGGAATGTGGTGCGCCTGGGCTGGTGGTGGTTGGTGTAGAAGGCAGAGCGCGAAAATGTGGCTCCTTTCTGGGGCCAGCGAGCGGGCGGCTCTCTTTTATCTCGAACGTTGTACGCTCGGGCGGATTCTTTGAATGTTTTTACCACACAGCCGGGTGTGTGCGTGTGTGTGTATTAGGGGTAGGTGCAGAAGAGATAATTAAGATCGAGCCCGGAAAGGGATGGGAAAAGATCGCGAAAAGGCAAGAAGCTGTAGCTGGCACGGTATTAAACGGGCAGGATAAGATAAGGGCGGGTGGAATCGCTGCGCATTTATCTCTCTCTCTTTCACAGACACTGTTTCATAGCTGTCATTTTCGGGTGATCAAAAACACATTTTAGGGGCTTTTTTTGGTGGCCGGTAGGTTCGAGAAAAATCGAAATAAAACCAAAAACACCGTCCAGGTTCGTCGCTTACGGCCGCCAAGATCGGGTTGATGTCTTTCGTGCACTACGTTGCGCGGCCCGTTGTGCCCTCCTCTTCGCGTGCCCGACTTTCGGAAAGGTGTCGGTTAATTGGCATAATTAATTTAGCGTCGTGTTGATGTAGCTTTCCACCGGGCGCGTACGTCGTACGTTAGCTGCCACTCCTCTTCCATCCACCTCTTTCACCCAACAGCTAAGCTAATGATTTATGTGTTCTGATTTTGTGGGCTGCGTGTTTTTTTGGTTTTTGGTAAGGTTTCGGAAAATTTAAACTAATGATCGCTTATTTTTCAGCTTCAGTAATTTCGAGCCAGCTGAAAAGCCGAAGGTAAGCGGGTGCGTCCGTAAGCCAGCGGAAAGCCACAAGTGTTCGACGGTGTGTGATCGGTCTGCAACCATTAATAAGAGGTGACTGCCATCAGCGAGGTATAGAGTTCCTACGGTAATCGATTGAAACTTTGTAGGAACTTCATACCGTGCTCTTGGATAGCCGTTTACCAGCGTATGTGTGGTCGTCCAGTGAAAGTGATTAGAAACAAACGCGAAAAAAACAATAAAATACATGTGCAGTAGAATGTACGGGAACAAAGTGTTGTGAATATCCATCTCAAATCGCATTTGCTAATTAAAAACAAAACCTCCGGTGACTAATATAAAGGGAAAACGACCAGAACAAAGACATGTGGGCTGTTTTTGTTGCTAAACCGGCGCGAAACCAACCCAGTTCGTATTTATCTTCTAACCCTGACTGATTAGCAACTGTCTGGCGGTCTCCGACGCTTGCGAGGCTAATTCTGCTCACCTACTGCCATTTGTGTGTATCTATTAACGAGTTTCCATAAATAAAGTCACCCATTCGTACGGAGCGTGCGTATCGAATCGGTGATAATCGATCATTCCCGGGTGCCTGGGCGCTTGTGGTGAGCCATCGATCGGTGAGCTTGTGTTTTTTTGTGCTGTGTTTGTTTCTTAGTTTTGTTTAGTATGTACTGTTTGTGAAGCCAATTCACAGTGCCGCCAAATATAGAGAATAAAACGCTAAGCAACCGAACGATACACGCACGCGAACGATCTCCTGTTAGGGGTGTGACAAAAGGCTCCAAAGTGCGAATCAAACTCACATGCCGGTGGATTAGCTGGATTTATTAAACAGCAAAAAGCGGGTAGGAGAGGGAAATAATAAAAATAGAAACAAATCAATTTTTGAAGTTGAATCCGGTCCCTGTCCATAGATGGAATCTTGACCCTGATGGGTGCAGGTTTTATTTTTGGATCTTTTTTTTTTGTTCGTAACGCCTTAAGAAGATTCCGTGGAAGGTTACAGTGATTCGGTAGAGAAGAAAACCCACCAAGCGGTGTTGAGCAAATGGGGGAGGGTCGGGACCAATTCCGGCACACATCCGGCCACCATCGGGTGGCATTGACCTGGATGCCCGGTGTGAGTCCTTGTGTGCTCATAAATTTGCTACAGCTCAAATTTCAGTCGATCAGTGAGCAGGTTTATTGCTGATAACGTGTTTCTTCGGTTCGGATGGAACAAGTTTGAAAAAGAACTAGGTTTTCAGTTACTTTTGCTAGTAAGTTTAATGATTAAGAGGAGCAAAAAACTAAGACAACAGTTTTAATAGCTTGTCTGATAACTCTTGCCAACGCCACAAACAACCTTTCTCCCTCTATCTCTCGCTCTCTCTCTCTTCTTGCCCCTGTTGGGATAAGGAACATAGAAAACCAGTTCGAACCTATTTCTTTTGCAGTGCTGTGTGGTTGTCCCTTCCAATCACTATCGCACCAGTCGCTTCGCATCGCTTCACTCGGTACGCGCTGAAAATAGAAACTAATTATCAAAATATGACATGTTTAGTTTTCAATCATCCAAACCACGGAAAGGGAAGCAGCAAACAGCAACTAAAACAAAACAAAAATGGGAGTAAACGCACAAACTAAACGCAAAGTCGCTAGCAGCGCTTGGATGGAGCAGTTTTTGTTCGCGTTGCGTCCCTTCAGAACGGTTTTATGATTGACTTTGTTTTGGTGATAGGACGATTCTGCTCCCCCCGTCAACCTCCCTATTTCCAGCAAAAGGTTTGATGTGACCTCGGGGTGTGTGTGTTTGGAAACAACTGCGAGTGAGTGAGTGAATGCTAATTAATGCGCTCGTCCCGGAGGTTCAGCGATTTGTGTGCCCATCGTGTACTATTTGTGAACCCCTGGGTGGTTTTTGGGGGCGATTTTTGATTGCGTTTAATGAAGTGCGCGAATCGTTGATTTTCGCGTAGTTCGTTTCGTTAATGAGTGTTAGAGTAAGGGTAATAAATAATTATTTTCTATGAAAAAAATAAAACCAAAAAAAGTAGCAACAGTAGAACCTTTTGTCATTTCACCTGATCGTGTACAAATCAAACGTTCAGCCCAGCTTGGTCTTATGCTGTTTGACATTTCATTTTCCGTGCTCATTAAAAGCTGGAACCGGCTTTGTTTGTGTGCGTGCTTTTAATTGCTTTTTCTTCCGCCTGAGCAAATGAGAAAAGCCTCGCTGGTAGGCGCTTTCATTATCGGTCAATCAAAACGATTTTGGGGATTTTATTTCGTACGATAGTGTTCCCCTGATGATGATGATGGATTGCGCACGTTTTGGCAATAATCGATTGTGCACGAGCTGAGAGATGGGACAATTAACGAATTGGTGGAATGGCTTGATCAAGCTGTCACTCTGAGTAAGATAATGACATTTGATTGTTTTTTATTTTTGTTCTGTTGCTGTACAATTTAAAAACAGCGTTCTATCAAGCAAAGAAACCAATGTTGAGTCAAGTGTCTTTTGTCAAACGTCTGCTACAAACTGTTTTTACGGTTAATTTTTTCTGACTTCCACCGTCCAATCAAAACGCAAAACATGAGCAAAGTAAAAACAAAACAATAAAAAAAAGAAACGTTCCTCGCGCGCAAAGAACTATTCTAGCCTTGTCTATTTCTCTCCAGAACGAAGCAAATCAACAACGAAAGGCGTATAAGAAAAGGCAACTTAATAGTAGACGAATCAGTATGTTAAGCAGCACAATCACGAGCGGTGTGTGTGTGAGTTTGAAAAATTCTTGAAATGTTTTCACGTACGACGACGACGACGACAGCGAACACGACACGACGGTCGATGGCGATAGGAAATTTATTAGCAAAATATGATAATTTTATTTCGAAAATATTAAAATAGTTAATGAGCCGAGCCGGCGTGGAAGCGCGCGCGGGGAGATGCTTTTCCTCCCATCCCGGGGTCTGGGCCCCGGTTCGGTTACCGGTTTGGATCGGTCAGTGGACGTAGAGCGAGTATGTGGCGTCCGGCGGGGATAGGATGCTAATCAATTTCACAGTGGAAAAAAGCACCGTCAAACAGCACCGGTCCCGGGAGGTGATTGAGGGGCGAAACCGGGAATGTGTGGCTGGCGGGATGGCAATAAAAGCGGCTGGTGGAGGACGAGGGGAAGCGGAGAGGAAGCCAGGGAATGAAAATAACGATAAAAAGTAATGATACATAAAATAAAATATGATGAAGAGATTGGCTGAGTGTGAGTGTTTTGCTTGTTGAATCTTTCGGGTGTTTGTAGTCTGGCAAGCCTTTCTTGAGAGCCTTCTGCGGGCGATTTGTATGTGGCGGGTGATTTTTTTTTTCTTTCTTTCATTTCTGCTTTTTTCTCATGTGCTTTTTCTCCTTATGCTACGCGGTGCGATGCTACACGGGAAATGATTTAAGTAACGAGCCACGTTAAGGCGCCTACAGCTTTGTGGTTGGTGTTGTGTTTCCAACTGTCATCTCAGTGCTCAGTTCAGTACTTGTAGATGGTTTCCTTGGAAAGTGTCTTCAACATTATGCATTGATCAGTTGCATGTATGTCTCTACATATGCATTTTATTAGGCTTTTTGAGCGAAATTTTGAGTTCTTTTATAAAAAAAAATGATAAGAACTGATTATGATTCTGCAACCGTTCCAATCAAGCCTCGAAACAAGACCTAATCTAAATGACTTGAGATTGTTTTACGACTTCTGCTGACGAATCCTTTATTGCAGCAGCGCAGTTTAAATATCCCTTTTTTGGGTGGTAACGCACTCCACAATGTTCTCCACAAAAGCCTCCACATCATAAAACCGACTGCATTTGCACCGCTCTCACGTACAATCAACATTCTCCCCTTTACCCCACCAGGTTGACATTCTCGATCCATCGAGGGCAATTCATCTAATTGGATTGAACCGAAATAAATCGGTTAATGGTTTGCATCACTTACGCGTTTACGATCGTCGCACGGATCGGAAAGTTGTCCCCGCGGCTAATGAAGCAGTTTTCGGCATAATATCTTTCCCCCCAAAAAATGCAATCAATACCTGTGGGACTTTTGGCCATTGGAGGGGAACAGTTCCAGAATCGGAAACAAGTTTGTCTTCGGGGACAATCTTCTTTTGGGGAGATTTCTTTAGTGCCTTGTTGAGAAGACGCTTGACGTCTGTTTGATGCCTCGCTGCTTGCAATATAACAAATGAGGCTTTTTGTTCTAATCCCTCGGAGCACTTCAGATAAGCTTTTAAGTCTTCAGGTGCTGGTGTTTGGATACGAAAGTTATAATAATCCCGTGTAAAAAAAAAACCCCTCAACAAGTGGTACGGTACAACAAAGTCCTTAACAAGACGCTTCAAAACACTCATGCTGGGAAGCGCGCGAAAAGTGCTTCATATGTTCACGCATCCTAAGAGACCCGCGAGGCACAGCTCTCATCGCTTCTAAAACAAACGACCCAAGAGCATCGAGTTTATTTATGCTTTTGCTTATATTAACCGGTTTTCGAGGGTTGATGGCGTGGTGTGTGTGTGTGTGTCTTTTGAGGTATGGTTTTTGGGGAAGAGCTGTTGAAGCTCTTCAAACTCGGCTCGGGGCTTGTTGCCGAATCTGGCCTGTGACCTTGAGAATCAACGCTGGAGCCATCAGTGTCCATCACTCGACAGCATGGGAGTGTCCGTTCGCTCGACCGTTTGACACCTTACCGGGGTTGTAAGGTTAGGAATGGTCTTTTGTGGAGTGTAAGCTTGGGATGGGAAAACGATTGCCCTTAACTAATTTGGAATAAACAAGCAAAAGGGTTAAAGATGCTTCATGGGGAAGCTTTGGTTCGGAATGGAGGTGTTGGTTGCAGTATTATAAAGGAGTGGAATTGTAGCAGCAAAATCACCATGAAATGAAGTCACAAACATAACAATTGTTGGACGGAATAATCGAGCAACATACACCTCTCTTCATCAGAATATTAATGATCAATGTTCCATGATCTATTTTCGAAGAATGCAATACAATCGGCTGTAGTTGAAATTTTAATGAACCTGAATGTAATTGATCAAAACAGTTTGTTTTGATTCTCGATGCAAATGAAATTCCTAAATTAGATGCATACATTATCGAGTTGCAATTTCATTCTGTGCCATCGACAAATAAATCAACAATTTCCTAATCCAATGTGTATTCCATTGCAAATGTGAGATGATGATTGCTTTAATCTTTTATTCCAGAAAAAAGTAAGCTAGTAAAAATAGGTTCAATCATGAATGAAACTCCTGGCACATAAAAACATCCAGTTGTTGGTGCGTTTTCGTTCTCGGTCAACAGCTCGGACCGCTTCATAATCACGACCGTAGCCATTAACCTACATGCAGGACATGCTGACCGAAAATTGGGACTGCAACGCCCGTTTTTCTCACTCCCTGGGAGAGCTGGCAGAACACCGAAGCTCAAAAATAAAACAAAAACCCATCGAACCTTCCCGTACACTGCTGGAGCAGAGCAACGAAGGAATGAGAAGGAAACTGCCCCAGCCTAGCCCTGTAGTGTGGTTGGGTGTGGCGCATACCGCCGGACTTTTGGAACCGTAAGCCCCTTCCAGGACGGAACGGGACGGGGCAAGGCACAGAACGGACGGTGTAACAATATTATGAAAAATACTTTTGATACATGTACGGTGTGTATAATTTATTAACAATAAACACGAGATTTGTGAGGTATATAATTTCATCCATCTGCACCCAGCCCCGGGGACACCGCACCCCGCTGTGGTCGTGTGTTGCTTTCTTCAAAAGTGATCGTTTTTAGTTGGCTTTTTTTTGTTCTTAATTTCTTTGCTCTCTTCCAGTGTAAAGTGTCTTTGAGGCGTAGTTGCTCAGGTTTTTTTTCGTCGTTTCCAGCACCCAGTATTCGCAATTTTCCTTTCTGCGACATGAAGTCATCACCATTGCTTCCCATTCCGTTGGAGTGCTTGCCGCCCCTTTACCATATTTACCAACAGGGAGCAAAATGTGTTGTTAAAAAAAAAAAAAAAAAACAAAAAATCTTCATGCAAAGCTGCACCGACCGGACTGGCCGGGGGTCTGCGAGTGTGATTATTATGGTTATACTTACCAGCGCCGATATTTATATGCACTGGCAACATTAACATGGAACCTGTTTGTACACAACGTCCAGTTTAGGGGCAAGGAAAAACACGGTGGCGCTTCGTCCAAAGGCCGGTGGAGTATGAAAATAATGCAAACAGAGGCGAGCTTTTCTGTAAAAAAAAGAAGAAACCGAAACGATCCTCTTCATTCAGAGTGTGTGTGTGTGTGTGTGTGTGTGTGTGTGTGTGTGTGTGTGTGTGTGTGTGTGTGTGTGTGTGTGTTTTGTTTTTCAACCACTTTTAGAGATTCCTGATCGAAACGGCTCACAACTGCAGGAAGGAACCAAAAATAGTTTCCCTTTTGTTGTTTCATGCTTCAACTCCAGCATACCGGAAGGTACAGGCAAATGTGCAGACAGAGAGAATTTGCTCGGTGTCACTGGCGGTATCACTTTCTTGAGCGGAAGGGGAGGAGGAGACTGTACAACAAGGTGATTTTTATCGCTGCTCCTACAAGCAAAACGATACAGCTGGAGCTGGAGCTGGGCGGTAATGCGTAGCCCCATCATCATCGCCTGATAAAAACTGGAGTGCAATCGATGGCCGTGCCGACCCATGGGAATGGGCAAGTGGAAACGGAAGAATGAAGGCGAGCGCCATTACATGAAAGGGGTTGAAAAAAAAATGGGGCAGTGAACAGAGCAAATTCAAATAAAAGTAATAAAGCTTCATCAGAAGCAACGCCGTTTGGCGCTTTGGTACACAAAAGCAGGCAGCAGAGGCAGACGCAGCAAGAAGAAGACTACAAACAAAAAACACCAGCAGGTTGTTTCGGAAAATGGAAGATTTTGAGCGTTGAGAGGTGGCTGGCCGTGGCAAGGGAGGATAGAATGGGAGGTTTTACATAAATTAAAATGTACAACTCACACCGACCTCCGAACTGCAGGGCCCGCAACAGCAAGCAGTAGCACCGGCCAAACAAAGCATTACAAACCTCCCCCCCTCCTTGCAACGGGAGTGCCCAATGAGTGTGCAAAATGGGGCGCAACATTAATCTTTTGTCTTAACCGCCCCGCGCTCCGGTGAGCTCACACGGGCGCACAAACACGCTGCTGCACTTCCACTGTTTCCACTGCCAAATGGGGTGGCGCATTCCTGTTGTGCTCCTTTCTTTATAAATAATACAACGCGATCGGGGGGCACGCTTGTGATAAGCAATCGGAACCAGCCACCGGGGGGAGCTGGGCGAGGGTTTGGGAAATTATTTGACTACTAATGGCGAGCTGTGCGAGGTCTGCGCCGGAATCATTCCGTGCGTCATGCTGATCGTCAACACGGTGGGGGTTTTAGACAGAGAGAGGAAAGGGCCCGAATCTCGATTTCGGCAGGGCTACCGGGTTGGCACCGCTGGAGCCCTATAAAACCAATTAACTGAACCAGCCAGTTCCACGGGGCGGTGTTACCTGGAATTGTTTTCCTGGCTGCTGCTGCTGCTGCCGTTTTTCTTCATTTGGGTACAAATTTTGGGCACAACTGATTAATGGGGTACGGTAGCTAGGTAAGTATAAAAAGCCATAGGGAGCACGGTTTTTTGTTTTGTTTTCAGATGGGCTACGCTACGTCAGCTGGCCCTGATTAACGTAAGCCGTGGAGCACAGTTTTCCACAGTATAGCTTTCGTTGTGATTAATTTTAACTATCGTTTGCTATGCATTTGAGTCCTTTTGATAGCGTGAAAGGTTGCTTTATTGCAGTTTATTACTAAATTTTCATTACCATGGGTTTTCGATTGGATGGAACGTTAAACCTTTTGACAGTTTTTATGTTTGAACACAAAGGGAAGTGGTTAAAAATCATGTGGTATGTTAAATCAGTTGAAAACATAGCATATCCCCGGAGATGTGTAAACCAAACCACTTCAAAGGTGCAGTAATAAAAACGTTAAATAAATGTAAAGAAGTAGTGTGTTCAGATACTACTTCTTCTTTTGAAAATTGCTAGCAAAATAATTATTTACCTATCCGCTATATCTGCTTTGTGGTCTTTGCCTGATGCAGAATTATCAGAAACTCTTTGGGTTACGGTCTCACACGCCAATTCGTTAGAAAAAAAAATAAAAAGTTACTTTAAATTAAATAAATTAATAGAAATTATATCACTCGTTCTAGTAGGTAATGTTAGTCAAGTCCTTGCTACTGGGGAACGGTCCATATGAGGCTTGAATCCATCACGGGCATGTTCTACTAAGTCGTTCGAGTTGACAACTGTACGGGACCTCCCCAATATTTTTTTTAGAATATTTTACCGAGTAATCCCTAGGGCCGGTCTGATGGTACAGTCGTCAACTCGTACACCTTAACAACATGCCCGTCATGGGATCAAGCCCCCAATAGACCGTGCCCCCATACGTAGGACTGACTATCCTGCTATGGTAACAATAAGTCACTGAAAGCCAAGCTCACTTCACTAGTGGGTAAAAATACTCAAATTTTCGATATGGCATTAATCTTTGCTAATTCTATTAAATCAGCTTCAAATCTAAGTTTAGTTTGAATTACAAATAGCTTTTATTTTCGTGTTTATTGGACTATGTTTGCTATTGGAACACAATTCTACAACTACTGGTACCATACCACCATCATCGGAACAAAAAAGCATTAATACATATCTGTAACACTACCAATATCATAAGTATAAGTACATTTAGCTTGGTTGAAAATATTAAAGATACAAAGCAGGTTTATTAAGGATAAGTAAATGAATTGATAACTGTCAGTTAGAGCAAAAGGAACTATAATTCAACAACGGTTATTAACAAACTTTCTTCTGCATTATCTATTTTAGTGACCTCTAGATCCCAGGAAAATAATTTGACTCCTCTATCAGTTGAAATCTAACCGTGATGGACAAAAAAGTGTAGCAACTTTGTTTAGAAGGGAGCGCGTTCAAAAAACTGCATCTTCGAGCGTCAAAAACGGTCTGCATGGATCAGTTTGTGGACATCGTATAAGCCTGTTACGGCATCTACAACATCTTGAAACCATAAGACAACCATCAGAGCACCGAAAGCAGAACCTGGAACCGAATGGCCGACGACCCTCGAACGACTGAGGTTCCAAAGGAAGCTGAAAATGAAGATCGAGGGACATGTGGTAACATTGCTGCGTTAGCTTGGCCGGGAGATCAATGCAACTCGCCAAACAGTGAAATAGTACCTGGAAAACATAAACAAACATATCAGGAAGCAAAAATAGGCTCCATTGGCTTAGCAGCGGCAATCAATGACACCATAACTCAATTTTACCATTTTAAACAAATTTCGGATGAATTTCGATAAGACACCTTAGTACGCGAACCGTTCCAACATCTTCCAACTGCGTGCTATCCTAACTTTCTGGAACAACATGATGGCAACAATTTTGTGGCGAATACTGAACTGTTAAAAATGGAGGTAGATCTTCAAAGCATGTCTGCGCCGTACGCCATGGCAAACATTCCGGATAACTGACGACAGGCAGCTCGCATGGTCGTAGATTTATTTTAGCATAAAAGCTTAAATAATTACTTTTTTAAATAATTAATTATTGGATGTTCACGGAAAGAAATTATCTCTTAGGTTTTTTTTTCTACACCAGACTGTAAAAGTCGATTTTTAATGCAAAATTTATGTTTTATGTTCAGTGTTAATTAGAGACTTGGGAAGAATCACAAAATGAGGCATTTTCCTGACAGTTGAAACCTTAAATAGGTATGATCTTATCGATCAAAAATAGCTTTTTAACATAATAAAGTTTTTTATGATGATTTACACTCATTGTAATAACAATAAAAAAAGCCGTAGCCTTAAAAATGTTTTAACCATTGTAATTAATTTATACCTTGTTTGCAATGATTCAAGCGCTGCTTACTTTTTAACGTTTTAATAATATTCTTACCTTTCCATCAGGAAATGGAAAGGAGATAGAACAAATGCCTCGTCTCACCATTCGTGGCCATTTGATTATGCGCGCTGGCATAACATATCGTAAAACCGCCCGGCGCATTTCCTTCAATTACCCATCTATCATTGTCCGACCCTACCCTCGAACCCGGAAGGTAGAGCAAAGTATACGTGATCATTGTTTCTAATGACCGTTAATGAGCCGGGATAAGATATGGGAAAGTGGAATTTTGTTTTTTTTTTTCATTTTTTGTTACCGAAGGAAATGCAACACCCTTCCCGCTCCAAAAGCCGCGCACTACTTCAAAGCCGAGCGCGCGCTCGCTCCGTGTTAAAGATAGCTTCATTTTTCTTGCATAGCCGTGCGGCGCCCCGAAACACTCGCCAGGAAACATCATAAACAGTGTATTAGCATTATTTGATCGTTGGAGTAGCCGAAGTACACGCCAGGCGCTAGGAAAAATGCTTCAAACTCCCACGAATTTGATAAATAAAGTATTAAACCACGTACCCGCAACGGGACATACAGTTTCGCCTCTGCAAACGCCTCTGAAACGGGCGAGAGAGATAGCGCACAGTTGATTAATATTTATCAACACAGTGCCCACCCGTTTTCGGTGGTGCTGATGGGGCACAGTCAAAAAACCAGGAGATAGAGCACCCAAAGCAACGGCGCATGCTATTGCTTGTCCGATGCACTAGTACCCCCGTTCAATTTGTTCCCGTCATCACCGGTTTAGTGCCGTTTAAGTGGGGGGTATTTTCTCGCTCGGTGCGCATTTGACTCGTCCAAGCTTAATGAAATTTCTGCAGGTGCAAGCGAAACTCACGAAAAAAAAGAAACAAACGGGAGCAGAGATCGGCGTCACCTAGCACCTCGACCAGAATGTCTGCTACTCTACCGCCATAAAACACGCTCCGAACTGTAACATAAAAACAAATGGCACCTTTTTTGGTCAGTACCCCATATCTCAATGCTCAAATGCTGAACGATCGGTCAATCTTTTGCGTTCAGCAACGTTCAGCTCAAAGCTTGGTAATTAAAACCCTACCACCAGAGCGAGAGAGGGGCCAGGAGGGACCGCAGTGAGAGAGAAACAAAATCGGCCTCGCGCAGGATCGTAAAGCCGTTTTTATGTCCGATTTTCAGCGACCTATTAATTTTGTGACTTTTTATCGTGAACGTTCCCCGGGATGGGCCATTTTCCTCCATATACACACACACACAAGCACGCACGCACGCACCGGTCCACACTACTGATAGAGAGGGAGAGAGAGGAACTTTCGTCGGTTTCGATAGATAAACAATTTAAAAGTTCATCATCGCTCCCGGTTAAGTGGATTTTTTTTGTTTCTAAGGATGGGTTTTTAGTAGTTTTTTCTCTCTCTCTCTCTCTCTCTCTCGCTGTTGGAAGGAAGCGCTTAGGAAGCGCAACATGATAAGATGTGGTGGCTTTTACGTTTGCGAGCCGACGGAGACAAAGACGGCGATTATGGAGTTACGGAGCTGGCGAAAGAAACATTTCATCGGGAGGATAAAGTGCGTATGGGGATGGGTTTAGTTGTTTGTGTATCTTCTGGAATGGAACGTGCTTTGGTAACGGACGCTGGGAGTGCTATAATTTACGGCTTTTCAATGTTTTATGCTCATCGCCTTTTGCTCTAATTTCATTTTTGTCCGCTTATGTCACAGTGTAAGGTAGGGCAAACTGTATTTTGGAATGGTTTCGGGCACGAAAATGGGACTTAAGTAAGCTCATAGACATTCAAGATTACCGTTGTAGACATCATATGTTACGGCTAGCCCTTAACAACACCGAAACCATAGGAGGCAACTAGAAGAGAAAGCCCATGAAAGAAACGAAAAGTATCATTTATTTTAAGTTTTGGAAAAGAAAATAAAAATCTTTTTTAAAACTGTAAAAAAAATAATCAACAAAAACTAAATGAAGTGTAGGAAATGGTAGTAAACAGCAAGCCAACACTAAGTAAATCTAAGCCAACACTCAAAGACTACAGACCAACAGATCTTACCAAACCTTATTTCGTCAACGGTCTTGCAGTGCAAACAGATTCTAAAAACAAATGTCCCCCTCTCTCTCTACCATGGTTCCTTGGCTTTTCTTTCACCTCCCAATCAATCTTTGGGCACCCGGGCAGACAAGTTGTTAGTTTGCGAAAAGCAAAAACATCCATCATTACCAACCCTCCAACAAAATCGCACACTTACTCACACTTGCGTCGATCCCTCGATCACCAGATAAATTACGTTAACGAAGATCTCTTCGCACTGTCTTGCTGGATGCCATTTCTCCACTTCGACGCACATTCGCAAGGAGCCTCTGTGTTTTCCCCTGTGCCGTTCAGCGCAAATGAGATGCACCAACCATCGGCACACCATAGAGAAGGAAGCTGCATTGCATTGGCGGTGGCTACGGAAGCGCTTTAATTACTTCCATTTTTCAACGAACCATCGTTGCACTTGGAGTTGCACTGTTGACATACACACAAACAGGCTGACTCGCTGACTGGACAAACGCGCCCTGGCCGATGGTTGACTTTAATTATTTTAAATGATGAATTAGTGTAACATTGCCCACGGGCCAAACGGGGCGCAGGCAAAAGGGGGAAAAAAGGGTTTACTTCGGTGCGGCAAGATTGCCTCAAGCGAGAAAAAAAAACACACATACAGTCGGGCGGAAGCTATGCCGGGAGTGTGCAGAAAATGGGACTCATTTAAAGCAAACAAACAAACAGCGAATGGGTCGGGCGAGGGAAATGGGCAAGCGGCAAAAAAGCGTTATTTGCTGGTAATCGGGTCGTAAAACCGATCATGAAAGTCAGTCGTTAAAGGTTTCGTTGCTGAGAACATAATCAGCGAACTGGCGCGCAGCAGCCAAGCCTTTTGCCAGCTTGAATCAGCTCCGCCGCACTTTGGAGAGTGTGTTGCGAGGTGAGCCACGGCTGAAGATTGACTGTTTGAACCATTCGACAGCCGTGTGCTGCCTCTTACGTGGTTCCTGTTTTCGTTTGGCCGGTGCTTTGCATAAGAGCAGTTGGCCACTTTGGTGTGCGTTCCAGCCGAAGGGCTACCAATTGTTTGTTGACTTAATAAAAATGGGCCTTTTAGACAGCGTTTTTTTTCTTCTCCTGTTCGCCTATATGACTAGAAAACGCGCCCAAGGGATTGTAAGTGCGTTGGGTACCACGCCCACCCATAAAATTGACCCATTCCGCCTGGCTCAGCTGACGCGTAGGTGCGATCGGTTTTATGGCTTTTGACAGCTTCTCGCCAAAGCAAGCCGACCCACCCGGAGGGTCGACTTGTGCAAAGTGCAAACAGCTTAAGCTGACTTCCCTGTACATGAAGAAGGTCAGTAATGAAGCAGTGAATAAGATGAACCAACGAAAGAAAAAAAAACAACCAGTAGAAAATGAAAGATAAAACGAAACGGTACTTTACCATGCGGTGCAGCTTCTTGTACACGATCCCTGTCGTCGGGCTCGAGATTGGGGAGAAAGGGGCTGCGGCACTGCAGCTGAACGCTATCGGTACGCTTCCTTTCGATGTTTTTTTACGCAATCATAACAGCAGCCACCATAATGTTTCACAGATGAGCAAAAATTTATCAACCGCAAACCATCGACGACCGTTGGCGGCAAGCCGGGGTGGGAAGTTTGTTTCAAACTTCCTGTTTTTATGTTCCCTCTGTCTCTGTTTTCTTCCTATACTCAAGTCTAAATGGCAAGTGCAGAGCGAAAATGCAACTGCAAACAACGAGCACTGTTAATGTAAACGAAACAGCATAGAAAGTTCCTTGCCCCGCTTGCCTTGTCCGGCTGGCGTAACTGGGTCCACCATCTCAGTATCATGCATTTCTCAGCATCCGAAAAGGGTTTCTGTGTGTGAGGCTCCACTGTTACTATGTAAGAAGTTTGTCATGTGATTTATTTTTATTATTATTTTTGTTTAGGTCTTATTCACTTTTCGCAGAAATAATTAACAATGTTTTTTTTTTTCGCTATGCCATTGAAGACTCCTCCTTTGGAGCGAATGATGGTTTCGTGTCTGGTCATTATGGGACCTTCCACTGGGGCTAAGTACCGAAACGTCGTGACGGATACCAAGAACTATGCTAGCTGCTGTGGTTGTGTTTTATGTTAAGCTTATGAGACTTTACTTTATAGAAATATTGTGGCATTGTTAGTCACTGTTTGTAGTTAGCAGGGTTTGCGGTAAAATTTCCTAAGTTGTTGCTACACAATTGCAGTTCCTTTGATCTCATTCATAGTATGATGAAACGGTGACGTATAATTAATGTTTCCTTAAACCACACAATCCGGATGATAAGTAAACATGACAAGGCTTCTATTGAAAAGAGTTTTATTATTTGCTGGTGCAAAATAATAAAGCTCATTATTAACATTGTTATTATGTTAGTTTATTCCCAAAAAACATTCCCTGATTGCCCCGCATGTGGAGTGCCAATTTGCCCGGACTCGATTGGTTTTCCGATTTGCATCCCCCCGCCGTCCGACCGGTGTGTAACGGTATTCACCTTTTTCTCGCTACAATGTGTGGAGTATACAATGTAACACCCCACTGTGTACACTCACACGTACGCCCGCAGGGATGTGTGCGAGCCGGACCGTGTGCTTGTTGTCCGTCCGAACTCGACATTACAGCGGTCCGGAACGCAATCGGGTCCAAAGGGCTGGAATTGCTACAATTGTAGAAATACTGCTCAAACCTCCGGAACCGTCCCGCTGGAAGGCTGTTATTATCCTCTACCCCGGCACAACGATGGCACACGGAGACTGCAAACTGCTACTACCGGCGCTATAACTGCTGCACCGGGTCCGCTTTGCTGGTCCGCTTATGTTTTAGTTTATCATTATGTTTTATTATTTTATTTGCGCACAAAAACAATGAAGACATCCCTTGCGGTGCGGCAATTAGAGCAGGAGGTTCGCGTACAGATAGTTCGGGGCTTGTGGAGTCGCAGAGACTGTGTTACTTTGTATGAGCTGCAAAGTCAACTTGGCAAGTTCCAATCAAACCGTAACCGTTGTGCGTCTATTTGACGAATCTTGTTAACTGGCCCGAACCAATGGACGCCAAGTGAAGTGTGTTTGTGTGTTCCCCTTTTGCAGGCACTGTCTCGAAATTCCAAACTGTTTCTATCCATAACAGAGCGATAGCATTCCTACTTCAAACAGCGCATCCGTCAGCAATGGAGGTTTTCGTTTCCTTTTGGAGTTTAACTGCACAAACAATCATGAAGTCCTATCGACTTCTAAGCCTCGGCAAAGAGCATGCATTGTTTATCAGGACCGATATGTGTTGGCAGAGCATGAGAGAAGGGCAGGCAGGCAGGCAGGGATTCAATTTTCATTTCAATGAATCATGTGCACGGACCGAAGCAATGGTCCTTTCCACCGCTGCAATTGCAACAAGCAGGCACGGCATACATTCATTCATCACATTCCAGCAGCCTCGCATCTCTTTGCCGGCTCTGCCTTTATCGTGATCATTTATATGGACCATAGGCTGGTGGCTTGATGGCTTGATTCTGCAACCAGAAGCAGAACCGAAACCGAAGGACACACGCACCATAGAGCGCACTTCCTGGCTGGCCGATGCTCCCGGATGCTAGCCGGAACGATGCAGGCTGAAACGACGATGGTGCACGCTGGCACGCTGGGCTCGGTTTCGCTAATCAAATCATCATAAAGCAATTCCGGTGCACTTTATTGAAACTGCGTTCGTTTAGTTCGTTGTGAGGGTAGACATAGAACGAGCACTCCTTTCCGGAGGATGTAGCATTCCAAGCAGTGTGCTTCCTTGCGCATCGGAGCGTCTTCCTTGGGAACACAACGGAATGAAAGGATCGTTTTATGAGTCTACAAGCTTTTCTTTAAGCATTAAAATTATATTTATGTGCTTCACTATTGTATAAGTCTTTAAAGACCATGATTCTAGTTAAGTTCTACTTTACAAAAGAATTACTTCTTCTTCTGGAATTACGTTTCATCTTCAATCATGTAGATTCAATACACATAAATAAGTTATCACTTTATAGCACATTTCTGCTCTACCGTTATCTAATATCCCTTCAACACTCTATCGACACATATGACTTACTCTAACGATGCTATTGCATACATTCTGCCCACTAGTCAGCCGACCGATAACAGTGGTAAATGAATAGCCAGCTAGGTAATCCACACCGTTCGTTCGTGCCCAAGATCGACCACGTTGCGCCGCAATTTCACCGTTCAAGCATTGAATTCACCCACCTCGAAAGGACTCTCGGTACCATTACAAACAGAGGGATAACGCCACACCATTCGGTCAGACTCGTATTGAAACTATTCATTAAATATCCTGTAGTCTGTGCTGCCTGTAACCCAAGTAGTCTTTTGTGACGGTGCACTATGCGCGGTAAATATTCATTGCAATGTTTTCCTAACTCGAACTAGCCTCATTATCGGTTGGTTTGTTGTGGAGTGATGTTGGTACCGATCCGGCTCTGATTCTTCATGCGATCTTTGGAAGGTTGTGGGTGGTAAATGTAAATCTGAAAATATTAAATGTTTTTCACTTGTTGGTAGTTGAACAGATGCACCTGATGTTTCAACAAGCTGTTCTGTGGTTCAACAAAAATGATTGGGAAAGGGTTTGCAATGACATGAGAGCCACTTTGAAATTGGTGTTCCTCCATTGAGTAATACGTTTCTGAAATGTGTAAGCAATTTCAAAATTCCTATTAAGTCATTCCAGCCATGTCGTGTGTTGTTTTGCTCCTTAATGTTTGCCGTAAACCATCTGACCAGCCATACCACTTGTGTGCCTTTGCTAAGAATACTGTTACACCCTGCACATAATAGTTCATTTTCTTTCTTGCTCACCTTTTTTCCTAAAAAAACAACGAGTTTCCCTCGTTTTTGCTTTAAGGTCACAAATTGGTATAATTCTTCCAATTTGCGTAATCGCACCGATCAGGACTACGTTTTTTCTCTCTCTCTCCGTTTCGGAACCAAGTCCCCCAAAAACACCTTCTGAACCTTCTGCAGCTCCGATCGCGTACAACAAGTCAGTCGGTAGAGAAGATCGAGCCAGTCGTAAATAACAATCACCGTGCATAATGCAATTGCATGGAAAAGATCCGCTCCGTAGCCGGCGGGATTGTCCATGTACTGCCCCAGTGTCTCATCTCTCTCTCTTTCCCGGGCTGGCTAAAAGTTTCAGTTCGCGACATTGGCATCCAACTCCACCGACTGGCTCGGTGATCGGGTTGCTTGATCGGACAAAACGAAAAAAGAACGGGGAAGTTCGAGTTTGGCGGGAAGCTGGCTACCGACCGCGAACGTGGTCGATAAATAATGTTATTAATTTTACAGTAGCAATTACGGACCATACAGGTCTTGCTGCCGTCCGAAGGCTCTTGCGCGGGCGCTCTGTGGTACGAGCCGTTGGTTTTTGCCATGGCCCGGGGGTTTTGAATTCGATTTGTACTGCTGCGCGATGCTGTTGCGGCGACGTGAGACGTGAATCATGGCTGCGAGTACTGCAAACGGTAGCAGATGACTTGCGGTGTATTCGATGACGAATTCTGTTCTATTCCATGATCATAACGGAATCTCGCAAGCGGCTTGCAGACATCTTGTCGGTTTAAGCTTAGCGTTCTAAGGCCATCATAGAATAGAAAAGCCCATAAAGAGGTTCTTTAGCTTCTTTTATTAGCAGCAATTCATGTGCTTTCGCTTTAGATGCACTCTAAGGCACATTTTCGCAGGAAACTAGTCGTTGGCTTCCTGTTGGCTGTCTATAATCGTGCAGCAGAGCAAAGAATGAAATCACGCCACAAAGAATACTCCACGGGTAGAAAATAGAAAATCAAACTACACATTAGTCAGCGGTTTCCACCATCAATGGGGGAGAAAAAAAACAGTGCATCGCTTACAAATAACCAGTTACAGCACCATTTAAACGTCACAACAATTCACAAACGCACCCGCTTTGTCTCAATTATTTCGCCTGATTGCTGGTCCTGGTCTAAAGGGCTTCCCCAACGCGCAAAACCAGGGCTATAAATTGTCACAGAGAAGCCCACCCACTCGGTTGTCCCCAGGCGATGATCGCTCCAAAGCACAAGAAGAACCAGAATGAAAGAGACGAACATCCCCCCTTCTCAATCAGCCACCACACATACACAAGGCACTAATTTGACAAAACAATTTTCTATTCCATCGATTCATTTCACCGGGGCTTTCGTGCGGTGAAGGTAGGGAGTTTTGGTGACTTCTCCGAAGTACGGCAGGAAGATTGCCATGCTCGATGCATTCTGGTGGAACTGTTCTGCAGCGGAAGTGCAAAAGTGGAAAAATGCACCCGTCCCGACACGAATCAGGCGATGATTGCCGGGCTCATTATGCAAATGGGAGTGGAAGCTGAACTAAGTGCCAGGTCGCGTTCGAGTTTCGTTCGTTGTGCTGTGTGTGTGAAGAATGCCCACATTCCCAGTGCGCGGGGTCTTATTAGTGGAACTTACTCGCTTAATAGCCGCTGTGTCGTTGGTCGTTGTTTTGTTGGAGCCTGGGAGCGGGGAGCCTGGCAAGAGCCTTTGAGCTTGTTGTAGCTTTTTTGCATGATAGTATCAATTATATAGGTGTCTATTTTTGAAGGCAACAGCAGCAAAACACAGCTCCAACTGGACAGCCTGTTCGCACATTTCCCATTTCGCAGTCGGCTAATGAATTACGGATTGGCGGCGGCAGGAAACGAAACCTATCCCACCACTAGCCTGCCAAAAACCTGCCAACAGTTCGGAGCCCGCTCTTTACAGCTTCCCTCTCTTCCTTGTCGTGGAGCGGGCTGGGGAGCATGTGGTTTTTTAAGGAACGCGCGCGCGCGTTCGTCCCTCTGTTGACGTGGATATGATTTATGAGCAAGAGTGGAAACAGTGAACGACGGCAGCTCCATCAGGTTCGGGGGGCTCATTAATCATCGATCTGTCAGGTCAGACGACGCACATCACTAACACACACACATATGCGTCACCGATAGGGATACAAGGGTAGGGATTTCGATGTTCATACATATGGTAAGGTGTGCCCGCCCGAAAGTGGGACGCAAAGCTGAGTTTTATTGGAATTTTTAATTGTCCTTTCTTTGGGTGGGTGCGAAATGAGTCTGCGATGTTGTGTTTGGCAAAAGGAGGTCCAGTGAGGATGTGAGGGGACATCATTATTGGGGGCAGAGCCAGCCAGGGATGGCACAGTTTCGCTTTCCTCCGTGCATAATGGGGTAAAGTGATGGATGGATGGAGCTGGATGTCGTGTTGATGAAGCAATATCTTAGAGAAAGGTTTATTACTGATCTGTAAAAAAAAGGAAGCGATCTTATTAGATGAAGTGTGAATACGATACGGCTTATGATCGTATTTTAACCTCGTTATGTTTAGCTGAATGTCAATACACAGGGACATAAGTCTCTTTCTTTCCCTCGAGTTTGTCTCTGTTTAAATAAGTAGTAAGTCACCAATTTTTGTCGCTTCAGCGCCAACTTTTTAGTAGAGTGTCGCAATTGTTTTTCATCCCAAAGGCTTCAATGTTTTGCTGAATGTTACCCTTTTTTAATTGGATTTTTGAAAAGTGTCAATTTAATACTATGTTTTGAAAGTTTCAGTTAAGTGTGAGTTCGACCGACACATAGATCTGCTCTTTTGCACTGTGAATTTAAAAAGATGCTTAATAAAGTATAAAATTAAAGTATAAACTATCGGACAATATTATCAACGACAATCGTTAGGTGCATTACAATCAAAACATGATGGACACGGTCAAAAATAGTTTCCTTAGAGCAAAGAAAAAGATAAATAAATACAATCACTATATTGAAAAAAGGTAGCGTTTATGTCTGACTATTCAGTTCCAAGATCACTAATCGTACAGGTCAGGCAGAAACAGACTATGACCAACAACGGTTGGTTGTGCCAAAGAAAAACATATCGCGCTCTTCTCAAGGACCCTAGGACAAAATAATTGACTTTCTTATCTTTCTTATAGCCTTGATAATGAAGCGCTCTCTCTCTCTCCCTCGCTCTCTCTCTCTCTATTGTTGGGCTGCTCACGATAGAGTACGTCGATGTGACATGGCCCGGTCAACAATTATTCTCCAGGATGCTCGGTCCCTGTCTGCAGTCTCCCATCCATGTAGACACCCGATCTCCGTCAGGTTCACCTGACCCAGCCATCGAGTTCGCTGTGCTCCCCCTTTGATAATGAAGCTTTAGGTCCGATTTATCTTTACCGTTGGCCACACTGAACTGTTGGGAGGGTTACCCTCCGTGGGGGATCATCTCATAAGCGAATTGACCGTTAACAATGTATGTTAACAGTCTGTGATTTTCTTCAAAGTCAGCGGACATTGATCTGTATCTTCAGGACTACTTCAAATAGGTATGTGTATAACGTATGCATAAAAAATAAGCATTTCCTTGTGTACAATCCTGACACACTGTTACGAAAGAGTTTGTTTCGGTTTATTTTGAGGTTACTTTTAAAAATTAGCCGTCAGCTTCAAATCAACTGTTTTATAAGCTTCAACCATTAATCAATGTAACGCTGCATGGATCAATGTCTGCGCCCCGTCTGCAGCAGAATAGTTCTTTTTTTTTGCTCTTGCTCTGATATTATGATTACACTATACATTTTTTGCTGTAAAATTCAACCCATTTAAATGTGGTTTACAGTATCGTAAATCTGTCCCCTGTTAACACCCCGACTACTTACTGCGCATAAACTACATTCATAAACACGATCAACGAAACATGAAGCCGGAGGAAAACTGAGCCGTTGTCAATGTCCGCGTCGGAAACAACCGACGGGCTGGGGAAATCCTCCCTCTGCAATGGTTCGCGTGTCGCTGCAACATTAACCCGGTGAAGTGCAAGATGTTTTCCCAGCGTTTGTTGGTGTTTTTTAACTGTGTGTGTGTATTTTTTTACCTTCATAGTTCTCATGTCGTTCTGGACCCTTTTTAAAGGACATGTGAGTCGTTTTTTTGGTATGATTATTCTTTTTTTTAATTATTTTTTTTTTCACTTTCTTTGCCAGATCGTTTGACAATACAGCATTTTTTTTTTGTATCACCGGCTTTTGATAAGTTGTCTCGCTGCATTGTGCACGCACACACGCAGTTCACGATTGATTTGCATCTGGAGCTGGCGCTTTGTTAGAAGCCCTTGTCAGTGTTCCCCCTTCGCTGCACAGAATGGGTTGTAAGGATGTGTTTTCTCTCTCTATCTCTTTCCCTTTCTCTCTCTCTTTCAGTAAAATAAAATTGACGATCATGTTGGAAAAGGTTTTTTTTTGCGTGCGTCTTTCTCGCTTTATTGTCCTCACACTAATGCTCACCGAAAGCAACCTGGAGCAAGCAGAGGGCAAGACACACACAAAAAAACGGACACACTCATGGAAAAGTTTGATCTACTCGTCTGTCATGCAAATGAAGTTTTTTTTACCCCACTT
This sequence comes from Anopheles quadriannulatus, assembly GCA_000349065.1. Taxonomy (NCBI): domain Eukaryota; kingdom Metazoa; phylum Arthropoda; class Insecta; order Diptera; family Culicidae; genus Anopheles; species Anopheles quadriannulatus. Next base: position 4,750,257 of record KB666509.1, on the reverse strand, counting down.
CCTCCTCCTGCTGCAGAACGCTTCCCCTGCGCTGCGCCGTGAAAAGTCTGATCGGGCGAGAGGCTTTTCTGCTACACATTGCTGCTGCCCCGAAAGCATTTTCCGGCCATTGATCTTTTCGGGCCAAACTCATAAACCCGTCAGACTGTCCGCGTGTGTATGGGTGTGTGTGTGTACGAGTGTTTGTATTTTTTGCCATTTCTTTGAATACTCCCAGCGTACCTTAACCATTAATCGAAGCGTTATGCGTACACGCTGCTTACGCTTGAGCTGTTCATTTCTCCTCTTTTGGTTTGTTTTTTTTTTAGTTATTTGCTGCTTCCTTAATTCTATATCGCAGCTTTTGCTTTAAGGGATGTTTTTTTTTCTTTCTTTTCATTTTGTTGCTCATTCACTCCCGTATTAACGCTGTGCTTCTGCGTTCGGGCGAATGGATTTTCTCTCGCTTTGCATTTCATGGGTTGGGTAGTGCGCGCGCGCATTTTCAGCAGTACAGCGCATATGCCGACAGAAGCCAAAAAAAAAGCACCACAGAACCACGCTCACCGTTCCTACTCACAGGCCGTACGTGGTGCGTAAAAGTAGATTCAATTGATCGTGTACACCCGATGTATATGGTAATTTTTTCGGCGGGTTTTCAAATATCGTCCCTTTCCCCCGGTCAACGCAACGCACGTTCGTAGGTTGTTCTCGTGTGTTAGCGCTTTTCGCGCCCCACCCGAGCGTCACCATGGAATCGAATTAATCGTAGATTAAGCCACCGTTGCTGAGCAGAGTGGGTTTGCAGATGGTGCTGGCACACCACTTTCGGACACTTTCTTCACCCTTGGGCACCATCGCCATTCGAAGCATTGAACCGCTGGCTGAGGTGTGTGCGGTAGGGTTAGAAAGCAGACGGCGGGTCGTTTTTTTTTGTTTTGCGCGTCTAGCGAATTGATTCGCTTTGCCTCCCGCGTATATCCGCGGGCCTGAAGGGTTGAGGTGCAACAACATAATTTTCCGATCCAATCCAAACTACGTAAGGTAAGGGCGGGAAAGACAAGGTGGCGGGAATGGTTGTTGTAGATCGAATCTCTGTTCCAGGGCAGAGAAGCTGTGTGGTAAATCATATCAAGCCAGCAAGGAAGGCAGCAAGGTAAGAAGGCAAACAGCCGAAACATGTTCTCATTGTTGAAAATCACACACACACACACACACACACACACACACACACACACTCACACGGTGGAACGAGGTTTCGCTGCACAGATGCTCGAATTTTGATAAGAACCATAAATTACGCCGATGCAGTTAGCGCTTTTCTTCGTGTACTGTGTCTTGTTTTTTTTTTTGGGCAGTGTTGAACTCACTCGACGAGTGCAAGCAGAGCATGAGGTTTTAATATTTAATATGTTTTTTTAAGCATCCATGATACCAACAGTTGTGTGTTGAGGGTTGAGTTATGGGTCGAGTTGTTGACGCTTTTCTTTAAAAATATCGAATAATTCTGGGTTTTTGTCTCTGTCATTTCAAATTGTTTAAACACTTGTATAAAGCCCCGTCTTTGTTTAATCTCATTTCGTTAGCCGCTTCTCAAAATACATTCATAAACCTCATCGCTTCCTAAAACACGGCGCCCAATCACACGGCGACAGTGTTTAGCTTTCCTCCACAAAAGTATACGTTTTGGCATTCGCTAATCACCGTATTTAGTACTTCCGGTTCTTCCACCGCACCTACGAGGCAGCAGTTTTCACAATTGATTTCCCGCCACAAAAGCATCGTCACCCATGTGTGCCGTCGGATTAGCCCCTGCACTCCCCCCCCCCCCCCACATTCTTGGTTAATGTGTCGGTGTGGCTAGATAGATCTCGCGAGTCGCATCGTTGTCTCTCTCTCCCTCTGGGCCAGTTAGCACGTTATAAATTATGGAAACAATGTGTTAGCGGTACTACGTGCCTTTTTATTGTTTGCTCACACTAGTGATATTACGGGATGAGGGTTTTTTGTGTCATTTCCATTCCACTACCTCCATCAAAGCATATACTTTCATTGAAGTCGTGCCGTGCGCTAGTAGCCCCTTTTTGTTGCAGTTGTTGCCCGGTTTTTTTCTTTCATTGTCATGTGTTTCGTATCAGTTTCCTCGCTAATAGATAGCTTCAGCCTCCAGTTTCAACCCATCGAACCGGGAACCTCCTCTTCCCATTCCGCGGCATAGCGTAGGTTGCTCGACAAAGTACTCGAGCGCCACCGGCGACCGCTCCCCCCGGATCCGGTGGCTACTAAAGCTATGCTATTTGCATAAATGCTATCATCGCTTCATCGCGGTCAACTGAATGAATTGAGTTTGTGTGTGTGTGTTTTTTCCCCCCATTTCTGTTTCTTTCAATCGTATTATTGAAACTAAATGCAAGTGTGTTGCACTGTCTGTTGGGAGTGCGAGGTGGAAAAACACAGCAAGCGCCACACGGGTAAAGTAATGCAGTGTACGAGGCTTTGATGTTGGGTGAACATGCCACTATTTATGCACTTTGACGATGGATCTGTTTTTTTGTATGATGCATAATGTGTGTTTCTTTTATTTTCATCATTTCAAAGCGTTTTATGATTGAAACAAAAAATGCAATTTTTTATTCAATGAAATTTTTCAATTAACTCTTCGCTCAAAGCTTTATTCAATGTTTGTGTTTGTGGCTGCTGTTTTTGCAATGCTCTTGGCCACATCAAGCTTTACAGGATGAGGATGATTTTTGAGATATTTACCTGTTTTACTCTTACTTTAAAAACATCCTTAATTCGACTAGCAGGCTGTCTAAAAAATATTAAAATACTGCGGCAACGATTCTGCTAATTTGCACTAAACTATCAGCTATAAAAGCTTGCCGTCACGGTTTTAACCCAGTGCTTTTCAACAAACTGCTTTCCATTTCCTTGTGAATACAATCGCTAACAACCCTCCCTTGGCCGTGCTTAAGCAAATTACATAGAATCCACCCCGGCTCGAAGGAACAGAATGCGTTCAATTGCATCGGCCATTCAGCCAGCGGGGCAGCATTGAGCCGCAACGGTTCGCGAATTAGGTGTGACTGTGACGGTGGGGAGTGGTGGTTTGTTCAGAACAAAGCGAGAATGGGTGAGAAGGCACAAAAAAAAAAAAAACAAAAGCAGCACACTCGCTCACACATTCACCACGAGCACGAACTCTAATAAATATTAATTAATCCTTCGCTAAAAATCAACAATTATCGCACAGCAATACTGCAATTAGGGGCTTGGAGTTTGTGCGAGAACAGCGAGAGAGAAGCGAAAAAAAACACTCTAAAACAAAGCACAGAAATGGGTGGGTGGGTGGAATAGGTGCCTTTAGAATGCAGCACAACAGCAGGCGGCACGTTATCGCGATGCATATGTGTGATGCGGCGTGTAAAAAATGGAAGCGACCACACAAAAATAAAAAAAAATGCAGTTCGCGCAGATCGCTCTCCCTGCTTCCCTAACAATGCCACGGTGCCGCTGAAATGAGGTGATTGCAGTGGTGCCATTGAACAAAACAGTCCGCTGGGGCAGTGTTATGTTGCACCCCACCGGCTGCACGATGCATCGCACCATTTATGATGGAGGAGTAATTGAACACACCACAATGGAGTGGATCGGTGCTTTCTTTCTGGTGCACGCTGGATTTTTGTTTTTTAGTTTTGCAAGAACCATTTGCGAGATAGGTTTGGTCGCTGCAGCAATAACAGCAGCGAAAAAATAATCTACTCCCGCAATAACCACACACACACTAGGAAGGGGTGCAAAGTGCAAATTTTTAATAATCGGCTGGCTGTTGGGTGTTAATTAAGGTCGCGTTTGGAAGCCATTTGTGGGCCCGCACAATTGGGACATTTCTCGCTTCAATTAGTCCGCCAGTTTGGTGGTTTGAATGCTATCAATAGATGCAGATGTTGGCGTTTTTTCCCCTTTTGTCTGGATATCCTTCTGTAGTAGGTTATGAATGACTGCATTTAGAGAGCTAATAAATCAGAATATAATGAACGGAATTCTTCAATCATCAACTATTTTTAGATAATTGTATACAAGTCATAACAGACCAAGAATCCGCACCATCTCAAAACTCAAAGTTGAGAGAATTTGCTTTCAATTCTAGCAATAAGTTTTTTCGGCTTCTTCACGCTGAATATCAACATTCAGTTGTCAAAGTGTTACTAGTTCTACTTTCATTTCTCATTATTTTTAAAATGTTACATGGCATTTGTTGCATTAGGATCTCGTTTATGCCTTGCTTCCTTGCTTATTCGGAGCTGCTTTTCGTTTTTGGTAGGCAGTAGGAGTGTCCGAAACTCCTCAAGACTTTGCACCGGTATCTCAGCTTTGATGGCAAACGCCTTCACGCCATTTTACCTCCTGTCAATTTACGCTCCATCTGTACTTGGGGACTACCAAAACGTATTTTACGGTCTTAGACGTTCGGTTCTATGTATAATATATAACAAGACCAGCACACCGTACTAATTGACTTGCTATTTCTAAGTATCGTCCTCTCGATCGCGGATATTTGGATAGTTTGACGGCATAAGTGCGCATGAGTTTCGATCATGGCAACAGGTTTTAAGACTACCGACTCCTCAGAGTATGTAAACGCTAGATGTTGTTGTAGATGATGACATTTAACCCGGTGATAGGTGGAATCTTTGACGACTTCAATAGTGCGTTCACGCAGGTCTGAATTTGTCATTAGGGATAATCGTCTGTTTCGTCTTTGCCTCGTTTTTCTATTATCAAAGGTTCTCTGCTGCCTGCTCAATCCTTTACAGGGTTTTCCAGGAATTCTCATAGCTTTATTGACTCTTTCTTAAGTGAAATTAACTTAGTGTAATGGGAATTGGACTCTATAGCACCCTTGTTGGACAAATCTTATAAGATATTTCCAAGGGGCCTGTTCAAAACGGGTCCCATAGAGACCAATTTCCATCATTGGAAGTTCACTTCCAATAGAGTAAAGGAAATGTCCCACAACAATGAGAACCCCTGGAAAATCCTGTGCTGGGCTTCAGTTTCGTCGGAAAGCCACAGATCAATGATGTAAATATGCCAGGATCTGGATTGACTTTCATGATTCGGCTGCAAATACTTTTTCTTTTGCAAAAGTGTCTTTAACGTTAAAAAACAACAAAAAATCATTCGCTTTTGTGACTTATCCAGCTTCCTTCCTTCTTAGCATATGTCGTCGTTAGTGTACCGGCTTGCGATGAAAGCACACCTTTGCCGCCTCTGCCGCTTAATTATTCCTTCACACAGCACGTAATTAATTTTTCCCACTCCCCATTTGCTCTGCCATCATCACCTTACCTCCCAATCGTACCTCATTTACCTATGCTTTACAGGCTCGCGTTTATTTCCTTTCAAATTCACAACTCTTTACAAATCCAAACACACACACATGGTGCAAAAATCGTTGTATAAAGCTGGGCTTTTGTTCAGAGCCTCAATCAGAAAGCTCACTCTTGTGTTTTAAACAGCTTCTGCAATTATGCACCGACCATGCATTACCACCATGCACCAGGCAAACAAAGCGAAGTGAAAGAGATTTTTTTTTTGCGAGCAGCAAGAACAAGAACTGCTGCAACCGCTTTTCGGGGGTTGCCGAAGAAACCGTGCAACCTCTTTCCCAGCTATGAATTGCTACGAGTAATGAGATGGCCAGCCAGCGGAAGGATTAAAAGGGATGAAAGAAAGTAAGAATGCGCGGGAAAACACCGCACATCTCATCCACATCCCCTTTCAGCAGGAACAGTTGAGCTCGGTGTGTGTGTGTGTGTGTGTGTGTATCTTCAAACAGTTTCTTCCCAAAACGAGCGGAACGAAAAGGGATGTGCCGTATGCAAATGAGTCGTTGCGTTTTTTCTCCCTCTCTAGCTTTTGCATTTCCCCGTTTGGGCCCGGTGGTGTTTTGGGTTGATTAGATCCGTACGGTTCAAAGACCTTGCTGATCATTTGCATCCCGTGTGAACTGGCAGGCGAGAGAAGTAGGTACGTTCGGCTCGAGCGCAAGTCGATCGGTTTTCTAATGGAATTAATTTGTGCCCCGTTTACCATTCCGGGGCTTGGGGCTTTGATTCCTGTGGTGCTATTGATTTTGCTGATGCTAGCGGACGCTTCATTTGGCCCATCGGTCCTACCGGTTGATGTAAAACGGGCAGCAGAAATCCTAGGAGCTCTAGGACCAAGGGCCGGAGCAAGGATTATTGCAATGCCGTTGCCGTCGCGTTCGTGTATCAGCGTGTGGTGATTAATTTAGCTTTAAGTTAGCTAATTTAGGATTTTAGCTGACTTTTGGAATCTCCAAATCGAAGAGATGCCTGCACGGGACCGCATTTGCATTCGGTAACGAAATCAAACGCTTCCAAGATTGTACGTACTGGTGCGCGATTTTGTGCGATTGGAGTAGGCTTCAGCGCCGGGGTAACATAGGGTTCGTACCTTTCATGTCTGCCTGGGAAAGGTTCACTTTCATCATGCATAAATTACATTAAACAGCAGCCGTGGTGGATTGATGGTGTAAGTCTTCTTTGACAAATGATGGTTAGTAACATTCTTTGCTTATCTGTTTTCGGCGCAAGTAAATGCAACTATAATGAGCAGAAAAGTTTGAATGCTGTGTGACATCATGATGTGTGGTTTTGGAATAAAAACATACTATCGTAATATAGTTCTTATTAGTTTCAAAAAGTTAGAATAATGAAATTTAATATGAATCACTGATCTATACTTTTGGATACTGATGCTTTATAACATCTAAGTTATTCCAAGTGTAGAAAGCGCTTCAAAAATATTTTAAAAAAATGTATTTGTTTACTCTCCATGCGTTGTTTTCGTCTCAAAGTTCAAGCACCCTCGAGACACAGCATCGACCAGCCCATCGTCCACTTGCAACGTCACTGACACGCGACAAGATGAAGAAGCCCGAAACGGACAACCAAGTCATCCGATTTTACTACCGCTACCGCAAAAGGGCAACAACGCAACGCTACTCGCTGCACAACTGGTTTCGATTTAAGGACATGAAGGTGAGCCCACATCCCGGTAACTACTTTTCGGGCAAAAGTTCGGCAAGACGCTCAGTCGCGCCAGACAGCAAAACCGATCCATGGATTGGTTTGGGCACGCTGCGATTTTGTCCTTTCCACCACAGAAGTTCTACGGAGCGCGATCAGCGCGTACTGCGCACGTAAAAAGCCGATGTTTATGTTTCCGTTCCTTTTCCTGTTATTCCAGTTCCATTCGCATGCTGGGAGCCGCGAATATCGTCGTCGTTGTCGTCGTTGGTCAGTGACCGGAGCTCTGCTGTGCTTGGACATTGGGTAGGAACCGGGCACAACAGTCCTCCTCCCGTCAGCATCCCAGCTTTCTTTGTCGCATCTCGCTTCGCTCTCTCTCTCTCTTCAAAACCAGCCAACGATCAAAGACCTCACCAAAGACGCTAGTGCCACGGAACAGGTTGATGTTGTTTACATTCAACATTGTGTTTTCATGCTGCAACTTCGACGGGGCGCGCGCGCTTACGGTCATGCTGGTGTACCCGGCTGCCTAGCCGTTTTTGGCGGCCGTTCATCTTTGGAGGCCTTGTTGGGCTCGCTTCAGCGTCCTTTTGCGCACCACCTCTAGACGTCAGTGTGCCTTCCAGTCGCGGGCCATCTTTTCGGACGTTCTTCCCCAACCTGCCAGCGAACCCTTTCGGCGAGGCATAGGTTCGATACGATTTTATTGCGTCTTTTCAATCGGGATCGAAAGAAAACTCTTCGGCGACAGATTGCTGTTTTTATGCTTCGTTTTGTCCCCTCCTCTTCAGCCCGGGCCGGCCCGGGTACGTTTTGGCGCTGCGATCCAAAATGCTGTCCAGACCGTTTTACGACCCCGTTTTACGTTGGGACTCGATAGATAGCTCGACCGATTCCGGCGGGGAGCCGTTTTGCTCTTCCAATTTGTATCGGGCCGATCGGGTAGCTTTCTTTTCCTTTTACTATTTTTGTCCTTATCTGATCTGATACTGATAGCGGTTCATTTACGATCGGTTTCGTGCGATGCGTGATGTGTTGCGTGCTTCGTACGGGACCGGACGGATGGAGCGACTGCTCGGCTCGCTCGGAAGCTTAATGATCGATTTGACGACTTTGGGGAGTACGACGACGGGGTCGTTAAAGTTACGGGCAAGGCCCGGGTGCTCGAAACTGTTTCCTTAATTGGTAGTACACTCAGTGAAAAGTTCATCTAGTGCTAGCAAACTTGGGGACGGACGAAATAAAAGGTTTTCTTCAACGTTTTATGGGTTATTTTGTCAAAACCATTTAAAGAGAAGAAGGTACAACAAAATATGAGTTTCTTATTTTATTGAACATTGCTCAACAATAGCCACTAGCAAATACATTTTTGTTGGCTAGAAAAGGTTTCATGATGCCTTATTGTTGATATTTTCAAAATCTTGGTGAAGGAATGAATACTTCCAGAAATCTAAGATATACTTAAAAACGTCAAGTATTGTAACACTCCTCTAAACATAACAAATTAAACATAAAATATCAAATAAAAGCAAATATTTTTTGTTCATTTGTTCAATTAACAGTGATAAGAATTTGTCATTTCAGTCATCTTTCACCTACACATTCGTGTGAGTCATAATTCTTGCACCCTTTTCCTCCTTCATCGTGTTAAGTAACGCAATCCAGAGGCTTCTTCTTCGAAGGGTGAGCATATTAGTTTAACCTTTGGCGACCCTCTTTTCACGAGTCAACACAAGAACAACAAAACACACGCTCATTCTGGCACCAAACAAAGAAAAGCGGTCACCGCTGGTCTCAGTGCACCCTTGCGTAACTAGCTCAGCGTGTCTTTGGGCCTACGCTCGCGCTTAATTCAGACTCCGAAACAACCTTAACGCACAGTTTTGTGCCGATATCACGTTACTCGAGCCCTTTCCTGTGTCGGAAGCATGCTTCATGCTGGTTGCAAACATTTCGATACACGCGCGCCCGATACTTCGTTTACTTCAATGTTTTGTTTTTTATGAGTTCTGTACCATTCACCCAAAATAAAAACCCACTCGCGCAAAGGATAAAGACAACGGTGGTGACCGTTGCACCATATGTGCAGTGCCACCCTTCCAGCCATACCCTTCACCCACCCCCCGTTCACCGAACAAGCATGCTGACAAATTGATAATGGAAAAGTGTCGATCGTGCAGATAAGGGACGCCGGCAAGCAAAACGATCGACGCGCTGCGGGACGCGCTGACCTCAGGCGCAGAGATGCACTTAATGCGGCGAACAAGCAGAGAACGTACGCTGGACGTGGTCGCGAAGACACTCGACCGTGGCCTTTTATTTGAGAGGAGCAATTGGAAAGGAAACAAAGAAACGAAAAAAAAAACCCACGCAACAACACCCCAGCGTTATTAACCCAGTTTGCTTTCCGAGCTTCGTTTATGACGAGCTAGGAATCGATGGGTTGATGGGGGTACAAAGAGAACACATCGGCGTTAGGCTGCGCAGTCACCCAGGGAAAGGGAAAGGGGAAGGCTAGAACAATCGGTGCGGCGGGAAAGTGTCAGTCAACATAATGAGGGATCAAAACGGCCAGCAGCAGATCGGTTACATTCTACGCACGGTCGCGCCGTGTTGTGGCGTTCCGCCAGCACTGCCAGCTCCGCGGTTTTGATGAGCGATAAATTAGAAAGATAGGCAGGCAACCAACACGGGACAGCGAGCCATAGCCACGGGAAAGTGTAATTGGGGAACAGAAATGCTGCGGGGTGACGTTGCGCTGAAGTGCGAGAAAGGTGGCGGGGGGAGGTCACTTTTTTGGCGTTGCCACAAGAAGGCTGTAAACAAAGTGACCCTTTGGTGAGGGTAATAAGGGTTTACCTTTTTTCTTTGGGAGAGGAAATCAATTTATTCATCGAGCTGCTTGTAACGACAAACGTCTTTGTCAAGAAACAAAGAAAGTGCTGTATAAATATGTTGCTTTGTGATAAATTAAAAAAATGCAAGAAATCTTTATGGGGAAACTGCGTGTTGATCGATCTATGGACGATGTTGATGTGCTATTTTTCTCTTAAAAATGAAAGAATTACTCAGTTAATCGAATCTAATTTATAATCTAGCTTTTATGCTAGAGTCATTTTCATATGTGTAAGGGGTTTATGTCAATTATCTTAATTGAAGATGCATTGCTGTCCTAGATTGCTGTTAATGTTACTCTGAAGGTAAGAAAAAGTAGTATAAAGAGATTCAACATATTTCGCTCCATGAACAAATTACCACTTTTTCTTGGAAAAGGTACCCAAAATCGCTTCAAAACGCAACGAATATATTCGCACTAGCAAATAACATTAACATTTGAAGTGTATTAACCTTTAAGTTTTGCCAACGGATACCCGGGTATTTTTTTAACTTTAAACAGAAATAACTTTTGATTTTATTGACCTAAAATTTTCCGTAGCCTCTCAACTTTTAATTTCTGATTTTTTGGTGCATAAATTGTAATTTTAAACAGTCTGTAAGTATTTTATTTTGATTTTTTTTAACTTTACCACGTAAGTTGACAACCACCATACCCGGGTATTCCACACATTTTGTATGGAGAATGACATTTCTCTTCTTCCTCTTTTCGTATTGTGCTTATTTTCGAGTCAAATTCAAGCGATACCAAATTTCAATTTGACCGTTAAATTTATCATAAAATGAAAAAAATTAATGAATAAATGAAATAGAAGAGAATATATGGTCGAGATTACTTGCTTACAGCATTAAAATATATAATAGCATTGTTTACCTATGAAAACCGTTAATTTTTTGCGTCAAAACGTGTGCAATACCCGGGTATGTCGGTTGCCAACTTTCGTATGTTAATCTGGTTCCCAACTCTACGGTTAAACCGCCATTCATTGAATAGAAGAGTTAATCCATGCGAATGCCTGAAATTATCAAGCTCATGTGATGAAAACGCTTCATAATTCCCTACCATCGATCGTCACATTTTGAAACAAACTGCTTTGACTGCCCACGCGATAAGCCTGTCGCGTGTTTGCAATGCTCACTTATGTCGCCTGCGAAGGTGCTTTCCCTTCCTTTCGCTTCCCCTACCCTACCGTATCGTGCAAGATCTATTAAAAAGACATTTCACTTACACGAAACCTCATTTGTAGCTCCACGAACGCCCACCCTGGCTGAGCACCCTCTTTCCAAAACACCACAATCTCCTAACGGGGGTTTTTTGGGGTGTCTATTTAAATGTCTTACACCACACCGTCTCATCGGCCAACCACACGCTCCCACCGTTTGGGGATGTGTTGGAAGGGACACCTCCGTCACACACTGCCCTCTCGCACTGAAACACCACGCGTCGGTGCCCTTTTGGCCCGACCGATGTCCGATGACGGGCGCAAAGCTCGGCTCAATGCCTTCCCTAATCCAGCGTCGGCTGTGTCACACGTCCCGCTCGAAGCATACCGTGGGCGCCAAAATAAACATTTAATTAAACGAGCAAACGCTGAATTTTAACACAACTTTTTTGTTCGTTCCTCTTCCTCTTCTCCGCGTACGTTCGCGGTGGGATGGGGACAGCGTGGAGGCTGCTGGTACGGTCACTAGCTCGACAAAAAAAAAACTGTCAATTAGAGTTTCGTCACCGAAAAACTGGTGCGAAGAGGGCAAGGGGTCAGCGTACGCACGTCGCCCGGTTTAGGGTTACGCTTTCAAGTGCCGTTTGGTGATGCTGTCGATCGACTCGACCAACACTTGATTTTAATGTCTTTTCAAGAGCTCGTTTGCTGCCATATTCCAATACGATCAGCTCGTTTTAAGCAGCATTTTACAAACAATACCCCCCGATTGGTGTTGCTTTGCCCGTTCCAGCCAAAACAGAATGCTCCATTCTGCAGCCGTAGCGTCGCAGATGCACCGAAACTTACCTCCAGGTAGGGCGAAAATTTAGGTCAAAAGTATGCTACAGCCTACCACACCCTCCAAAGGGGTCAGTTCGGTTTTTCTTTTCTCTTTTTGGTAAAATGTTCGCCTCGCCAACGATCATGGCAGTAGCAGCTGCCCACCGGTTCATTTACCTTCGAAGCAGAAGCTCTGTTCGTCCGCCTACCGCCTCGCGCAAAGAAATCTGGCCTGCCCCTGCGTCTCTCCAAGGGACAATGCCGAAAACCCCAAAAACGGAAAGTAAAACGAATCTCACCCAGTTTTATTCCGAGTTTTGTCCGTTTCGGGCTGGTCATTATTTTATACCACACCAGTGCGTTTTTTATTGCTTTCCTGCGCTGCACCAATTCCTTCCGGTGTGTGTGTGTGCGATTTATTTTATTCCCGTATCCTACATTTGCCCCAGTATGGTCCGGTTGCAAATTCTACGGCTCGAAATTTAAAGCAAGAGCAATACACAAAAACTCCCAACCAACGCAACCAAATACGGATGAAGAATGAAAACGACAGACTGGCGAATGCGGGCAGCGAAACCGTCCCAAGATGCACACGCTGCGTACTGTGCAAGATTCTCTCGCGATCTCGTAAACAACTGCATTTACCGTAAGCAGGAAAGCAATCCCGTCCGGCGCAAGGAAAGGCTTCCAGTTGACCGAAATTTGTGATCCTCTCACGAAACGCAGTGCAGTCGCTTTCACCGAATCCCGCTTCCCATTCACACACACACACACACACACACACGCACGATGTCCTGGTGAACTGGAGCACAAGGAAAGCGGAGAACGAGGTTCGGTTTGGTAAAAAAGTGGTTTTCTCGATCGAGTAGCCTGATTATGCAGAACCCATTGGTCAAAGCGTCCTGAATTGTTGCATCCTGCTGCTGCTGCTGTTTCTGCCGCTGCTTGCATCTTTTTACTTTATTGATGGCAAAGTGAAAAACGACTGCAGCAACCTACGCTGGACGCCAAAACAGGGAGAAACTGCAGTACGTTTATGTTTTTGTGTGGAGCAGTCAACAACCCAAAATGAAAAATGTATCCCACCAGCAAACAGGTGCAGCCTTTTCGGTCGCGTTGTGGGCCGGTTCACCAGTGGGGTCACTTTTACCGAAAATTGCCACCAAAGAAAGTCGTGCCCGGGTCGACGATCGGAGACACACGATCGCAGTGTCGTATGCTGGGGTGAGCTGCGCATTGCGTGCAGAATCGAAAGAGCTTTGCTTGGAGTTTTGGTGCACAAATTGTAGGCAAATGGGCTTCGAAATTTTATGCTCATGAAAAATAATTGATAAATCATGGCGCAGGGTGATTTGTGTTTGATTTTTTTCTCGGTTTCATTGCTGACGTTTTTTTTATAGAAAGGTAAGTATCGGAATTGCATTATTGCAGTACGATTAGTAAAATAAGTTTTTTACAGGACCAACTAGTCCATGACGCGACATCAGGCATAATAATGTTGATGTCTCGTGATCCGTCTGTGACATCAATAGTAGCAGTAGAGATTTAATTTGGACACAAACATTTTCTATGTAGATTTTATCAACTTAGTATATAATGAGTTCGCAATTTGCTTCAATTAATAATTTGCGTTTGCAATTTACGCTTGGTGTGATATTTAACTGTGAAAAATTAACACAAAAAGCCCACACTATTTATTATTATTATTATTTTTGTTTATTGCTAATGTCATCTAGCCTAGACTGGCGTACATAACTGCCTTGGCTAACATTGGACCTTACTGAAATAAACATCATAGAAAACGAATTACAAACATGTAGTTAAGGCAGACAAATATAACAATAAATAAATAAATAACTTAAGGCTTCTGATCGTCAATATGTGCCTCACAGAATAATTTAAAGATTATTTACACATTCGTTGAAATCGACAGTGTTATTTAGAGTGCTATATGAATTTATCATTACAATCTGTTATGGATCTTTGGAGTCAAATTCCGTCGTCCTGAATTCAGAGCTAAATGGCGCTCGTGACCTTAACCTCTTGATAGGGCCCTGAAAATATTTTTTTCGAGAATGGACGGGGCGCCAATGAAGCCGCTAATGAGCGTATAAAAGAATAAAATGTACTGAGCCATCATTCGCCTGCGTTCGAAGAATTGAAATCCAAAAATTATGCATCTAGCACGGTAGCAGGGATGAGGAGCGTCACGAGACCAACTCAGACGGTACCACAGTCTTTGGACTGATTCTGATATTAGCCGTTAAACTTTGTATATTAGAGAGGAAAATTCTAGAACTGATCTGACGATAGCACAATACGAGGATTTACATGTATGCGGATCACTAAAGTTTTTTTTTCCAACACGTAAGACAAATCCTAACAAATGAAGCGGATAATATATAGTCAAATAAAACAGACTCGACAGTTACAGATTGAAGTATGACAAAACATCAGCAACAACATCAGATTAGTTTCGATACTGCGGTTTGAATACTGCGTTGAGGGAATCATGTCTGCTGCAAAGACTTTGTGGAATTTGTGGTCAGCATAGGAGCAAGAGTATCTTTATAGCAAATAACAGAGCGGGAATTTTGGTGCTACCCAAGAGAGTATGAAAGCTGCAGCTCTTTTCTTGCCGAAGAAACTTCCGATTAATGATGGCAGAGAGAAGTCAACGGATACGGGTAACGTAGCGATAGCAGCATTAGTGTCGAAGCTGGGAGCATCAACGTTAGTATACAGCAAACCAAAATAGGCTGCTTGACTGATGCTGTCTGTGACATCAGCAAACAAAGATTGCTTCAATATCTACTTCAATACATGCAAGGTCAAGAAACTTCAACGATCGACAAACGACACATCGACAGTGCAAGGTGCCAGTATCGTGCAGTATTCTCAGTGGTAATCTCATTAAAGAATTAGAATATTTTCCAATAGAGCTAACAAGAATGAATTATTTGGGTGGTTTAAAGTGTGGTGTGAGAATATCAATCTCTTCAACGTGCTCGCCAAGTTAGTAACATCATTTATCTTACATTTATCTCTGAGCAGCATAGAGGCTTGATATGTATATAATAATCCATTAATCTCTTTTGTATTGGATCGTACAGCAGAACATTATAAATCCATAATTTATGCCGCATTTCCAAAAACGCATCCAACCGTAACTGTTGATTCTCGAACTGACAAAGCGATCTGACGTAACGCATTTCCTCCATAACGCGATTAGTTTCCGTTTCGTCCACCTGAACGATTCGATCTCTCATCTTTCCGTGCGACCATTTTCCACCGGCACATCACATCATAATCCCCATGCACCCCATCCGCGCTCATGCAACATGCTTTCAGCGTGCCCTTCATCAGGACACACATGAGCAACAGATGCGATCGCCTGCGTGGCGATCGATTCGCCTTTCGGCGCCGACGCGTTTGCGCCTAGCATGGGGTCTTATTTCTATGATTAACTTAATAACCCCGCGCGCGCTCGTTGCATTTGCGTTCGCTGCGGCGCCCGGGCGATGGGAGCAAAACTGGAGCGGCTAAGCGTGCCGTTTGGTTTCGCGGGACGGAAAATAGCGATCGAGAGCTGGAGGAGCGAATGGAGAAAAGAAAAGAACCGGTCACCGTTGAAACCATCATCATCAGCAGCAGCAGCAACAACAGCACCGTTGACCGCGTTCGTCCTGATGGAGTTTCCTTTTCTTGTTTTATTTGTCCTGCGCCGCCAGGTTGTCATCAGCACCGGCGGGGCAGCGCGGAACCTGTGCACATTGCAGCGCAGCCCACGTGAACGGCACTGTAATTTCACGTCGTTACGACTAATAAGAAGTTCGGCCTGAATGCAACCCCCAACTCCTCGATCGGGGAAAGAACAGCTGCTCTCAATCAAAGATAAACCTTTCCTTTGTCCTCATTCTCACGCAGGCTCGCGCAGGAAGAGACCTACCCCTTCGCCCGTGTTCGGCCGCCCTTGCGCCCTGCGCGTGTTTCGGTCGGTCTTCGGGTCGGTGCCCAGCGCTGTCAACGACGGGTCCCGCAAGTCGAAAGGTGAAATTTTTAAGGGGTTTACTTTCCTTTTTTGTTCCCCGCCCGAATCCCGCGGTACCCGTAGCCAGCGTGAGATGCTTTACCTCTCTCTTTCTCTCTCCCTCTCTTTCTTGCAACGACGCAAGATCCTTTTCCCGTGCTTCGATCGTACTCTAGCCCCTCGAGTGGCATCAAGTTTAAGTTTCGATTCACTTTGGCTGGGGTTTTGTGTAACGACGACGACATGAACATAGGCTGCAGGAAGGGACGGACAAGAAGCAAAAAAAAGCAGATCCCGAATCGGATGTTCCGCTGTATTTGTATGCGCGTAAAGGATTCAAACGCACTGGTGAGGATGTAAGCGACGAACCGCATGGGATGGGGGGGGGGGGGAAGGCTTGGTGGCATGATTTATGCAGGAGAAGGAATGCAGGTTTCCTGCCGTGTACGTGCGTACAGCAGCAGATTGGTGGCTGCTGACCAGTTTTGCTTTTTTTTTGAGTGTGTTGTGTAGATGTGTGGTTGATTCTTCCTTGCGCAAAGGACAACACTTTCCCAGAACTTTCTACACGCGGGAAAGGCCTGGAACGTGGGAAGAGCAGGATCGCGTCGAAGAAATGATACGCTGCGAGAATCGAAAAAACGGTCACAGAGTATGATGGCATAAACACATGCAAAGCGAATAAGCTTGATGAAAAGAAACTAATAAAAAATACATAAAATTTTTATATCACATTAAATAAGGGAAAAACATGTCAATATAACAAAAAGATAATTGTATGTAGTTTTAGTATCAAGAATTAACAACATAAGCCTGAGAAGAAAGTCAAACATTTCCTTTTTTAAACAACAATTAGACACCCTAAGCTCCCTGGCGAGATCTATCCCTATCCAGTTCCATCGGAAACAACAGACCGCAGGTACGAACCTGCTCCCTAACCATGACCTTTTGCTCTTTGACTGCAAGATAGTTACACTTTGTGCAGTTTTGATTAAGCGATTCAGATAATGTCGATAAACAGAGAGCGAGAGAGATAGAGAGAGAGAGAGAGAAAGAGAGAGAAAGAGAGAAAAAAGAGTATGGCAAAGAGCAAATCCCTCAAGCAAAAGGGTGAAAATGAAAACCCAACTCACCCAAAGCTATCATAACCCTACAACTAACAGAGTAGTATAACCCGTTTGAAAGAATGTTTTTTTTTTTTTGCATTTCACGAATCAAAAATTTGCATTCCCATTAACCGTAAAATTTATGTGCACTTTCCTCCCATTCCCTTCTTCTCCCCTTTCATCCTTTACTTATTCCCTTTTCCCAGTGTGACACCGGATACTGTTGCGTGCGTGAGTATTAGCGAGTGCATTGTGCGTTCCGCGATTGGCATAATATTCGTGCACATACAGCCACACATTACAACGCACAGAACGGGGCAGACAATTACGCTAGAGCAGCGAATAGAGGTGGGCAAAAAGGCAACGAAGGGAGACATGAGTACTGCACACTTGCAACAGAACACGCACACACACACACGGCGATACAAAACCGATGCACAAAGTATTTGCAAACAGTGTGCAATTCTTTCTTTCGTTTTTTTTTTGTCGCTATTTACCGCAGTGACAACGAGCGGTTTATTGTCTGGCGTTTTATGAGACTGATTTATGTTACGATTGTGTGTGCGCGCGAGCTAGTGGAGATGTCTATTTTTAAAATACCGGCTGTCCCTTCGGTCGATCGCGCGCTGCCTTACTACCCCTTGGCAGTCCTGGCTCGGGACATCCTGCCGGTCGGTGCTGCATCATTGTGCAATAAATAAAACAATATTATGACGTGAAAATGAGAGCCTGATTTGGGTTCGCTGGGGTTGGGAGAGTGAGGGGGAAACACACAATCGCAATGCAATGCTGCAAGCTTCAAACCTCGCCCCTCTCCCGTTCCCTTTTTTATACAATCCCCCCGGTTATGTCGATTGCAAAATGACGGGCTTCTTTTATTAGTGGTTTAATGTTTTGTTTTTATCATTGCCTTTTTTTTTCTTCGCCCCAACAAACGTACACACGAGCCGAAATGTAGTAGTTAAAAATTATTGGTCAACCAGGTGCCCGGGCACGAACCCGGCCCGATACCCTTCCCAATATGGCTTGACCTTCGCGCGGACGGTGCAACGATGCTCATGCCGGTCTAATGACACGATGTTCGAACAAGCCGAAAACATGAGCGCGGCCGAGGCACGATGTCGATTAAAATGGTAATGTGACTTGGGTGGTTTTACTTTGCATTTGGATGTTAATTAAAAATTTGCCTTTAACGTGCCAATTGCCGGGTTGGCGAGCGCGGGGTTTTTTGGGTGAGCTCAACCCAGCTTTCATACGGAAGGAAATGTGTACGTGTGTGTGTGTGTGTCTATGTGAAGCAAAGCAATATAAGTGAGCTTGCCTGGAAGGAGAGTTGAAACACACAAGTCAATGACATGCATGCACACGTTAAATGGTTCTTCTCTTTTTGCAGCATAATTACTTGCGCAGCGTAGATGGGTTGGGCAAGAACAAAAAAATCAACAAACGACGAGCTAACTCAGGTCATTCTTCTTTGGGAAGGTTGTTTTGTGTATATAAGTTTTCAATTTATGTTCCACGAAATGTGGGATATTTTCCAATATTTCCTAATTATTATTAATTAATTAATATAATTTGCCTCATGAATTAATAGCTTGAATGAATTTCACAATGTATTGCTCGTCTATCACAATTAAGCCAAAGAGCCATTAAATTAGCCAAAACGCAATAAATTAAGAACAGTTCGAAACATGTCACAAACTGTTGTAAAACTGTAACTATCAAAGAGCGCATATTGTAGACGTTAAATAGCAAATGAATCTGAAATTGGATAAGATTTACATTAGAGATGGATTCTCCGGATCCCACTCACGGTTCTGCTCCAGTTCTGGCAAGTATGATTCCGATTCCGACTCCAGAGATGAAATCGCCAGCTCCACCGGATTCATCCGAAACCATCTAGAATCGTGTGGAATCGTCGTAATTGACCGGAATCGTCGGAATCGGCTGGAATCGATCGAAATCATGCAGTTGGAATCGACTGGAATCGGGCGGAATCGTCTTGAATCGTCCGGAGTCAACCGATGGTAGTGAATGTGAGAGGACACATTAAACACATATTTCACTTTCTCCGTCATTGCTTTGCGCGCACCTTTGGCAAGTAAGCCTTCCTCAATTTGTTTGGAGCATTGATGAAACCTCTTAGTATACTGGGAACAAAAGGGCATACCCGGTTTACGGTTTTCAAGTGTTTAGGTAATCGGTAGGACGACCGAACTCCGAACTCCGATCGGATCATTTTTCTTTGTATTTTTTCGATGTTTTTATTGCTCTAATAAGGACAAGATTTTTTTTTATTCAGAAGTAATACAAGATTTTTTTTAATGCATGAACTTATGCGCGGATCACTTGACAGCATAGGTTCAATTAACCTAACTGTGATTTATATAGCCGTGACTTATTGGTTTAGCCATAGTATTTATGTGTGCTCGGCCCATTTATAAATTGAACATATAAAGGACATGTTATTAAAGGTCTTGATAAAGGACATATTATGAGGCCTTGGCGAGATTTGATAACTATAACGGTGTTCTTAATTAGAACAGTGCGTAACTTTAGAAATCAAAATAGAACTAATGTAAGAATGTTAGTTGTTGATTAACATTAGGTCTGCAGAACCCGTCAATTTGACGGAATTTTAACTTTGCAGTGAAATACGAAAAATACCTGTTGTTTAATCTCGATTCATACTGTTCATAGATTCATCATAACATACTATGAGTTTGTATTATTTTTTTAAGTTTCATAGATTTTCAGATACATACAGTCAGTCCAAAAAGTATTCGTCTAGCTGAATATTTTGCATAAAAAGGCGAATTATGGCCGCAATAGGCATGGGGCGATAAAAGTAATGATGAGGTTTGATAAAGGGACCATCAATACACACGTTTTGCTAAAAAATAAGCATTTAAATAGTACTAGGGTAAATGTACCAATAGTGGTGCATTTTGTGGTGGTACAGATGTATTTTAATGAATTTAAAGTGCCAGGAAGGACAATTTCTGAATATTTCAACACATAACAGTTGGAATATGTGTTATCTTCGCAATCACAATCATTT
>KB666509.1:4714729-4727813 GCA_000349065.1 Anopheles quadriannulatus | reverse complement strand
ACCCAAAGTACTTAAAAACAGCAAGAATTTATTTGTCCATCTCGTCTCCTATCAATTTGAATCATTTTTCTAGCTCACCTTTCCTCCATGAGCCCTGGTATAATGACATCATGGTGCTACCGTTACACGAGATTTTGTTGCTGCATCTTAGTAGACTGTTTTCGCTACAGTAGACGTCGGCCGTATGACCTTGGCGATTTAAACATGTTTTAATATGTTAGTAGAGCCTAATTTGAAACAAATTCCTGAATTATTTGATGCACCTTAACAGATTTGGCCACTTTCTGTGTATGGTATTATTCAAACAAAACATGACCAGCTACGATGAAATGCAGCATGACCCATCAACCAAACGTGACCAGATGGACGAATACTTTTTGCGCGCCCATAAAACGACTTTTTTTAGTTTTTTAAATAATTTAGTTGTTATTGCACTATTTTTATGCTCATTTTTAGCAAAGCGTGTGTATTGATGGTCTCTTTATCAAACCTCATCATTACTTTTATCGCCCCATACGCATTGCGGCCATAATTCGCTTTTTTCTCTAAAATGTTCAGCTAGACGAAGACTTTTTGGACTGACTGTATGTAGCCTACTTATCTCTACGGAACGCGTCAATTTGACGGATGGATAAAAATGCGTATTTGTATTGGATAAAAACATGAACCAATAAATCACTACCCGTAAGCCCTTGTGTTGCAAGTATACTAACTTCGGAACTCGGAGAATCGTCCGGACCCAGTTTCGCTTTTTTGTGAATTTTGCCCCACTCTAATTTACATGACATTAGTGCTCTAAGGTGAAGGTAAGCATTTGGTTAATTGTGTAAGGATTGCACAAACTACTGTTATGTATTCTTGATTGCTTTTTGACCGCATTATTTTCTATTATAAAATAACTAAAATGAAGATATCTTCACGAGTTTCTATGATGTGTTTTAAATTGATAAAAAGATCGAGTGTTTTAATGAAGCACCTTCCCAAAGCACTGCTTAAAATTATTTCCCATTACGCAGAACACGCTCAACTCAAAACTGACGCCTTTTCCATAAAGTAGCTGCAAAGCAATAATCTACTGAGTTAATTTACACTTCCGCTAAATCCCAAATACAAACAAATTTATAAAACCTCCGCCAGAAGCAATAATTCACAACCCAAATAACTCATTCCGGTTCAGATTGCGTCCGCTAACTGCAACGCAGGCCATTCATCCCGTGTAGAATCTTCCAGCTGGTCGACACTGTCAAACGGTACCCCCTCATGAGTCATGACGCACGTCAAACGGCACTAACCTTCGGTAACATGTAATTAAATTCCTCACCTTCGAGCACAAAAACAATCTTTAACAAAGCAAAGCAAAACACGAAATACGAAAAAGAAATTCTTCTCCACACTACCACGCGCATATCTAAAATATGATTTCACAAATCAACAAGTTGGAAACAAAAGTCGAGTGCCGGCGGTGAAGCTAATAAATGAATTGAATGCATAATGTGCTGTATAATGCGTGCTCCAAAATCCCGGTCGACAGACGGGAAGGAAACGTGGGGTAACAGGCTGTACCGAATCACGCATAATTTTTAATTAGTCGGTACAGGTCGAACCTGGCACGCACAATGCCCCTGCCCAAGTCTAGAACCACCCGTAGATGGGTGAAAAATGGAAAAACAAAACACTTGTACAATGGATGCGCATTGCTTAGCCAAATTAGATTCGTACCATTCATTATCCTTTCGCGGTCCGGTGGAAGCTTAGCCAGGGCACAAGGGGCACGTGAAGCGCGTGGGTTTCGGAAGACAGAAACGTTTGAAAAATGAATCACCTCAGTGCAAGAGGGGTTATATTTTAATTTGATCACTGGCACGTCACCTGTTTCATCCGCCCTGTCATGAATATATTAATGTGTTTTAGAATACGAACGTGATCGTTTCCTTCCTTTCCTAAAGCGGTTTCCTAACGCAGGGTGGGCGAAGAGCGTAGAAAGTGCGGCCACTGACAGCCGGGGAAAGACACCGGTCGGGAGCATAATTTACTTTCCGCGTTCTTTCGTCTCGGTGGACGCTTGTATAGGTAACAAATTTCCTACTTTTTCCTCCCGTGTTTGTATGTGTTTTGTTTTGCCTCTCACCTTCGCATAATACTACGTTCTACCTCGAAGTTAATCGTTGCGCTGCCAGCCATTAGCAGCACTAAGTGGTCAATTGCGGAAAGGGAAGCGAACCACCGCATCGAACAAACCGTCCAAACAAATAACGAGCCAGAACCGCGTCTAGGCAAAGGAATAAAAAATTGGTAGAAAGGAAAACAAAACTCGCTGCACACCACAACAACAACAACAAAACTAGTAGCGAAACGACTCAGGGGGCTAGTCCCTTGGGGGAGCTGGATTATTAAATTTTAATGACTAGCAATCCGCGAGCAAAAGCTTCAACTCTCCAGCAAAACGCACAACAATCCAGCCAGCTCGACTCATTCTCACACAAGCACGGGCAGCAGGAAGTGGAAGAGGAGGAAGAGGGGGAAGTAAAAAAGGAAGTGGCCACACTAGCCACTAGGCTCCCGAAAAACCGGTCATCACGGGCATAGGTGCAATACTGGTACAGTTCGCAAACACGAGACAGGGCTGCAGGGACCGAGCCAGTACCGCGTGTCATAAATATTGATGGCGCGAACGCGCAGTTGCAATTGCACCGCCGGCCCGCTGGTGGTGAAACTGTCCAACCGAAACGACACAGTACTAACAGCAAGAACAGCCCCAACAACGACAGAAAAAAAAATATATAGGCGCAAATGAGACTGGCCATCAACCGGGGGGGTGCATTAATGGCGCGAAACCGCAATCCTAAGGCAAAACGCAACACGGATCGTTCACTTTCAAACCGTAGCCCTTCAGGGTTCGCCGGTCGATCGCTGTTGCTGCTGAGTCATGGGGTCGGCAAAGCAGCAGCTTCCCTTTTCGCGGGCGTTTCGGACGATTCGGTGGATCCGAACCAACTACTGCACTTTGCGCTCATTTAATACACTTTTATTTGTTTTTATCGTGGCGCGTTGCTGTGATGAATTTTAATTTGAACGAATACTTCTGTTCGGGATTGAGGTTTGATGTTTTTGTTGACTGGAACGCTTTGCAATGGTTTGGGAAGTATGCAAAGGTTTGTAGAAAATTCTGTGAAACTCCTCTTTTATTCCGTAAATTTAATAAGCATTTGATGCATTTGGCAGACTGTCTGGACTCTTCGTGTAATGAATTGTATTTGTAGGAATTTTAACGCTCCGTATTGAGACATCCCTAACATCAAATTGCAACACAATTTTTAGAAAGGTGAGAGGTTCATGATTAGCAATTCAAGTGCGATCACTTAACATACTAAATGTATTGGAATCTCTTTATTTTTTGTACTTTAAAAGATAATTGTGAATATTGTGGACCTATTACGAAAACTTCAGAAAATGCCAAGAAGAAAAACAAGCAACTGAAATATTAAAATACATTGAAAATAGGCAACTATCACAAATTTTAAGGTAGAAAGCACACAAAATTCTAGTTAAGTAACCTTAAACATGATAAAAAATAAACCAAAAGGCATTTTTCATGAGTAAAAATTACTCTCGCAAAACTTAATTTCTATCGAACATGTGTATTTAAGTAATGATGTTATCATCAACCTAATTGAATTAAATTGAATTAAAGCTAAGCAGATTTTCATTTTCGTCTATGTTATCAGAGGCTGTCCCGTGGTACAGTCGTTAACTCGAACGATTCAATAACATGCCCGTCAAGGGTTCAAGTCCCGAATGGCTCGTCCTCCCGTAGCAAGGACTGACTATCTGACTGCGTGGTAATGAATTATGGTCTCGAAAGCCTGTTTGGCTGGCATATCCTCGTAGGACGTTACGCCAAGTAGAAGAATGTTATCAGAATCAGATGTTTTTATAGTGAGCTCCAACATAAAAACATGTCAGAATTGTAAGGATATTACTTTTGCATGTACTTGCGATAACTCTTGAGTTACAATTAGCTTCTGTTTTTTTCAATAAGAGCTAAACTGATGCGATGAATCAATAAATGTTCTATAGGTTTTTGTTGTTGTTTTTGTAGAATTATGGAGGTCTCGGACATCGTGGGTCTCTTTAGCCTCTTATGTTCTACAGGTTACTGTATCACTTAAGAACAGCTATATGAGGAAGAAAGTTAACTTCAGACTGCCTCAGGTATATAATATTCTTTGTACTTTCAACAACTTTCTGTAATAATATCAGAAGTCTCTTTTGCAGATTTAAAGAACATCTTGATCCTCAAGTACAACTGATGTCCCCGAAGTATGCTCCAAAGTGCAATGTAGCGAGGACAGCTCACACAGCATTAGCTCATACAGCGAACTTAAAAAGCTGCCCTTCTGCTAGCTTTCTACCTAGCTCGTCTATTAAACTCACAGTTTCCCACCGCAGAACCGTATTGTACCGCGCTTGAAATCAACACGATGCAGCCGCTCGTCAAACGGTGGGATAACAAGCATCACGACGCAAACCGTCACCTTCGAACACACGCTGGATGGCTTCGGGTTACAATGCTGAGAAATGTTGTACCGCGCATCAGTGACAGTTGTTTCGCTGCCCTTTTTTATGTGCTTGCTACATACCAGCCTTTCCTTGCTTCCCTTAACCGATCGGTAGGTGACATCCCGAGGAGACGGGGTGTTGTTGTTCTTGGACATTTGCAGAAATAGGCAATGTTTTGCATTCCAATGGTTTTCAGCGCGCTTTTCCCGGGCGCAAGTGTACAGTGGGTACGCTCCCGGGCCTCGAGCGGGCCTATTACATCGGCCCCAAGCTGCGAAGGCCATGCGTCTCGGGACTGACCATTTACAGTCACCGCAACCGACGCTCGAAATGCGCCGTTCGAGTGAAGGTATTAATTACTTATAAATCTCGACAACCTGGGAAAACAAATCGTGATCTCTTCGCGGCGACGCAACCCAAGAGACTGCGCGATGCTTACCCTTGTTTTCATGGCGTGTTTTTTGTTGTTGTGGTTGTTGTATCACTCCATTCGGCTACACCGTGGTCCGTGGCTGCTGCGATGTAGCCGGATCGGTACATTGCACGAGAATTTCGTAATTAATTACAGTGCCTAGCCCACATCTTATCGTGCGTATGTCCGTCCATCCGTCCGTTCCGGGGGAATCCGTCACATGGGAAGTGAGAGACAGACAGAGACAAACCGAGATAGAGAGAGACGAGGACGAGGCCAGACCAACTGGTACTTCTTTTCAGGACAGGTGTAAGAACTACACCGTACAAACACCTTCCCCCGGCCGGGTGACTTGTACCGGGTAAGGGTGACTTCGTGCGCGAAGCAGTCGCACGTCTTGTAGTAAATTTTATGCACTCTATGCACTCTATCCATCAAAAGCTGCTGGATGCTGTTGGAGTTCCTCTCGTGTGACCATAAAATTAAATATACATTAACTACCAGCGGACCAACTCTCCGGCCCGCCGGGCCGGGCTTTACCGGCCGAGGTAGGTGTCTTTTAACGAGCAACTAAATATGTTGCCTACAATGCTGCTTCAAAACAACATCCTGATACTGGTTTCTTTGTTAAATGAGCATACGTTTCACTAGCCTGTATCAGTTTCAGAATAAATGCTTTATTAACGACACGTATATGTTTTAATTAGGATAACAATTTGTTGATAAATATGTTTAATTTCTTTGTAATTGACATTTATTTCTCCCGAAGAGAGCCTCCGTCATCCATTGGCAGCCTTCATTAGCTCAGTGTTAAAAGGGTTGTACCGATCGAGTGCTCTCGTTTCACTTCACTCGCTACTTTGTCCTTTTGCCTGGGAATCTAAAGTCTTCCGCGCAAACACACAAACACACACACTCGGCAACACTCGCAACCACTTATCAACACGCATCGCAAACACCATCGCGAACCACCATCAGCCACGATCGCCACGATGTGTATAATTAATTCATCTGAACAGTAGTAGCACACCTAAAAATGGTAGCACCGTACATCAGGTACTTATTTGTGGCCATTAAGGGCCAGCGTCAGCTTCCCACCCAGTTTTGCGGGAAGCTCCCAGGGAAGCTCCTGGGCAGGCAAGGTGTAACTGCATCCCTGCAGTGCGCACCTGTAGATTGCGCCTTCCTCCAGTTACGCACAACCTAGGCCGGGCTCGATATAGCAGCACTCGTTCGCAGGCATTCGGTGGCTCCGATGTTTACTGCTAGCTTTTTTGCGCATTTCGAGTTGAAGTACATTTTATGTAGACATCCTTGAACGAATGCAAAATGGAACGTCTTTTCAAACAACAAAAATCGAACGCACAAGACTACAATTAGCAATGCTTCAAACGTACTCAACAGATAATGCAACAAAATACTTTCCTATGACCCGTCATTATTGCCATGCTGTGGAAATGATTATTCAACTATCAGGTTTTTTTGTTTTAAATGTTTTTAAGCAGGAACAAATGAAGTTGATCATTAAAAACACAAATCTGCTGCTGTTTTATGGGCCCACTTTACAACCATTAGCATTCCGCACCCAATTAAAGCTGCTCAAATCAGTCGTTGCTACCCTAGCCCCCCATGATATTCGAAGATATTGATCCTTATGTGCGCGCGCGCCAAGCTTTTACGACCACGGCTCGGAATCGGACCCGGAACCCGGTTGCGGTGCGATTATTACTTGTCACGGCCAGGACGCATCCACAATCGGCCAGGGCGTTTGGGTCGTAAAACAGCAAACGGTGCGTTCCGCTCTGCTCACCTGCTATGCAGATTTCGCACAGCTTCTGTCGTACGTGATAATGATGGCCGGTCACCAATCTAGCGTTTATTACCCCACGGGCCGGTTTCCAATTTCCCTAACCAGGAATTAGGTGATTATTGCGATGGGAATGATCTACAGCGGAAGGATAACGATCGTACCCGATGGCAGCATGTTTAATAGGGAGAAGAGAGAAAAGAAACCTTTTCAACATGTGCTTAACACTCTCCTTAACTAGTAGGATTTGATTGGGCTTTTGTAGATGGGGATTGAAGACAACAACAACAACAACAACAACAACAACAACAACAACAATAACAACAACAAAATACAATACGGCCAAACCGGTGCTTTGGAGATGAAATACAACCCGAAAAGTCGTAAAACGTATGATCGCTTTTCTCGTTGAAACGGTTTTCTTGAGGTGATGTAGCACAGATGGCGATGGGTGTGCCCGTACGTCTTTTGTTCATAAATATTTACATAACAGCCCCAACTGATTGGTTTCCTCATGTTTCCTTGATAAAAAGAGATTTTGAAGAATTCCATACAGCCATAAATGATCGTCTCTTTTCCCAATTATAGGAAAGATCATTCAAAATAAAATAAACTATTCTCTTTAAGCTTGAATGGGAAAGAACATGTAACAATCAAAAACACGCTCGGGTGATAATATTACAATTACAATTAAATTTCAGAAGCAACTTACGCTGATATTTTGCTACGATAGATGTCATTGACCCTCAATATCAATATAATAAATCCGCATTTAGTTCTCATACACCTTTGCTTGATATAACAGCATGAATATTAACCACAGAAGAATAACATGCAAAAAAATGGAGTATCTTCAGAGCAAGCTAAAAATAATACGACTCCCTGGCGTGATGCTGCATGCACGCGTTTAGCAAGCCCCAGACTATTGGCCACTTTAATCTGACCGCCACAATAAGACAAAGGCAAAACATTTTTATTAGCTGAAAATGAAAATGAATTCCTTTAAATTGGAAATTTATAGCGCCACGAACGCACCAAGAATCAAACCACAAAAGCCGCAACGCTTATCGGTTTACCTTTTGGTTAGGTGAAGCGGTTTTTGGTCTGAACCTACAACCACAATACTCGCTCAGCCGGGCCGTGCATTAGGAGAAGATATTAGTCAGCATCGGAATCGCAAATCGTGCGCCCAAGTTTGGAAGTGTGAGATAAGCGGGTTTGCCTTTCCTAAGCAGAATGAAGTTCTCACCGATAAAAGCATTTTGTCACTGTCCAAAGTCGAACTCAAAGCACCATTAAAACATCCTTCCGTTCGTTATCCTGCTCAAAGATTCTAGGCACATAAATAAACAACCTGCTCGCAGTTGAGCTACTCAATCTCATTAATTCAACCATTCGATTGGTCGGGATCCCGTATCCCGTGTGTCGCCGGTCGACTAAAGTCGGCCATCAATACAACATACACCCTCAAAAGCGAAGAGAAGCTAAAAAAACCGGCCCCACACCGGAAGTGTGTACAACTTTATGAGCCGACTGCAAAGTAAGTGCAGGCCAGGAAGGTAATGCAGTACAAATTCATCTTCTCCCTATCAGTTGACCGATCGGTATCAGCCAGCACTCAGGCCGGGGATGCTACAAGTTGCTTAATTAGCAACCATCACGCATTGCGCTCAACACCCTAGGTACTTATCGGGCAGGGGGTAGCAAGCGGACGCAAAATGCACTGCAACAAACCGGTCACATAAAACCACAACAGCTCCACTCAACCACTAGGCGATGGAGTGATGGAAAACGCATTAAACATCTCGTTCCGTCGCATAATAATAATTGTCGCGCACCGGTATGCGCGCCAAGGCGGGTTCGATAAAACCGGCGGCCGGGTTCGTTGCCGTGCCGAGCGTTGCAGTCTTTTCTTATCGCCCTGTGCCGCCGCACGACGGATTAGCAGGTTATCGCTATTGCAATGTCCGCCGCGCCGTTGCCGTACAGATGACCGTACAGGCGCCCGGGCCTCGGTAACAACTGCCCAATCCCCCCATCCTCATCCGGACGGTTCGGTCATCGAAATGCGAAAAGTTACAACCGTTTAATTAAATCATTTTCTGTCCCCCGTCCCCCTCTCCTTTTCGAGGGACACGCGTAAGCCGTGCAATAATCGCTCGACCAGCCGGTGAGTGCAAAAATCTATCAATAATGCTTTCTTCACTGCCAGCAATGCCGGGCTGGACTCGTCGTGAGCGGTTGCTGAGTGAAGCAATTAATGGCGAACTTTAATTAAATAAACCGGGACCTATTTCGCGGCAGCACGGGCAGCAACGTGTTCTAATCGGTCGCATAAAGCGAACTCAACCTTTTTGCCCGATAGGCAAGGCACCGGGAGAGTGGGTCTATAAATTGTGGTATTTATTCAAATAATCCTTTCCGAACGTCCCGCGGGCAGGCAGGCGAACGTGCAAAGCTCGACGTGTTTTATCCCCAAGGGCAGATAACGAAAACGGCAACAAAAATGACACTTGCTATGGTAAGCAGATCGAATAACTCGAGCAGGAGAGCGTTCACCGGGGCAACGGCCTAGCAAACAGCTAGAGCCGGCCGTAGAATCACAATTCCAACAGTCACTCATCTCAATCGGTTCTGTCTGGGAAAAGGATTCTATCGAACGGACATAAACAAACCCCATGCACGTCAGCAAGTCAGCCGTAGCACACCGGTCGAAACCTAATTCGTCCAGAGTGAAATATAGTCCCCGGCGGACTTATCACGATCTTCTCGCTGGCTTTTCGTGCTCGAGCATTAAACACTTTCTTGCACCAATTGTATGCAAATCGGGCGGCTTGTGGGTTGTGGGATTGACTCGATACGGTTTGACTTTGAACCGATTGAGCGTATTGGAAGGCCCGCGATGAAGACCACAGAGTGTTGAAAGGCAGATATGTTTTCGGTAAATTAAATATCAATCATTTGTTTTATTTCTTTCAACACAGGACACTTTTGCTTGGTTTTATCTAACAAAGCCTTATAATATTCCCAAATTTAGGTCTCATAATTTATTTAATGATAATAGGGTCAAAATAACTTTTTACTTTTAACCGTAAATCATTGTACCGGTTTAAGAATTTATGGGCAATTTTTATGTATGGAACAGCTTACTTAAAACTTAAACCCTTACCCCGTCCTAACCCTGTCCAAAACAAACGTCACATTTTACTACTCGACAGCACGCGATCTACAGCGTGTATACACATAAACACACACGCCGCATATGACTGCTTGATGACAAAAACCAACATAAAACCGATCCCTGACCGGCCGAAGCAGGCGGGACAAGATAGCTTCACAGAAATGCAGTACGGTGCACACTGTCCCACCCGCCGAGGGCACACTCACCCCGTTTAAGCCCGCAGATGGAGAAAAATGCATCGATTGTTCACAGCTCCCCATGGCCATGCACTTGCTGCAGCGGTGGTGCGCACGGTGAAACAGTGGACGCCTTTGTGTCTTGTGCCGTTGCGCATTTGAATTGCCAACGCACTGTGACAGAGGCTAGCCCCCCTTATTCCCCCCTCCCCCCCTCCAATTCCCAGATGGATGGATCTAATCTGTCATCGACGGTTGATGGAAATGAGGAAAGGCAGAAGAAGCAGCAGCAGCCCTGTAAGCGATCGAACCAAGAAGAAAACACAGTGAACCGTATAGAGAAGAGACGAGCACAAAAAAAAACTCACACACTCCTCAACCGAGTTAAATGGACAAGGCATGCAATATTGCCATCTTTTCGGGAGGCCACCACTGGGTGGCGCAGTGTATGGCACTGCGACACGTCCCGGCCCCGATCCGTACCGTCCTGATGGGCCTGCACCGAAAAAGGCATTACACTTAACCGTAGCTGGCCGGGGCTGGCTCCTTCCTTCTTTGTCCCGTTTTGGTGAATCTCATCAAAACCGACCCGTCCGAGCAGCGGCAATGCCTCATTGACGGAACTGCATTCAATTGCAACACCGGTGCAGCGTACCCTTTTTGTGTCGGTCCGGAAAAGGCGGCGGAAAACAAGGGGGGCAACACTGCAAAGGAAATCAGAAAAAAACGGTTTCCCGTCACCGGTCAACTCGAGATGCAATCATAACGATCGCCAACATATTATGCTAATCAAATCACATATTTGCGACAAATAGTTACAAATCACCATGATATTGGCCGCCACCGGACGATCGATCGGTCGGTCGGTTGGCTGCTCTCCCGGGAGACAACTCGCTTTCCATATCTCTTTTACACCGGCCCTGGGGTCTTGATGGTTTGCCTCCCTTTTTTATAGCTTCTTTCGTCACCGGCATTGACACGACTCGATCCTCGATATGATGTGCATCGGCTACATACAGATAAACAAAAAAAAAAGAACATACTGCATTCATAGTTCAGCGTGGAATGAAAGGAAATTGCATCGAAGCATTGCGAAGCGCGTTGAGCTCCATCTATCAACTTCACATGTACGACTAACGCTCTCCGATCGTTCGCTTGCGCAGTTCATGCGCATAGAAATCTTCCACATCGGTTGCAATCGTGCGGTATCATGCTTCTGCTACCGCACAGAACACAAAGCGATTCGTGGAATGTGTACGCGAGCGGGGCCGATTCGCGAAAGTTACCAATCATTTGCTGGAATTACATTTTTTTTTGTTGTTGCCTCAGCTGCAATCGCGATTCGATGCGGATGTTGCGTCGTCTCATCGCATCGCGACATTCGAATGCGTCCCTTTGCTCGTTTGTGGATGCAGTTATGGCGGTGATAGTGAAGATTTCACAACGGTGTTATGCGAAAGGCACAAGGGCAAGCGTAAGGGTGCATTGTGGCCCGCGATCTTCGTCTATGGGGGCACGCGAAACAATTAGAAAATTTCTATGACGGAATTAAAAATAAAAAAACTGACAAACGACTAGAATCAATGTTGGGAATGATGCATCAACTGATTAAAACTGTTGGACACGATTATCCAAATAGCTGATTGTGCAATGTACTTCTATTCATACTTTTGTCCATCGTTTCAAAGATGAATTGTTATGTCGTAACAGCATATTTTCTTTTAACGAATGGTTACAATAAACAACTTCCTTCATAACATTTCCTTCCATACCAATATTCATCGCATACGCGGAATAGCAAACATCGCTCTAACGATAAAGTATCATTTACTTTTATTTCCCCCACTCCAGCTTCTATCAAGCAGCTGGTGGTTAGCAGCTCGTTAAACACTCCACCAACGCATCGTACCACGGGGCGATCTTGTTAGCATACCCCCATCCCAGGCGTTCCAGGGCGCCCGAAGATCGTCCACTGATTGATTCACCGCGACAGATGTAGTAAAATAAATTGTGAAATAATTAATGCTGATTACAATCCAATCAATCCGACCCCGCGTCCCTGCACCGAGCCCGTTCTCTCCCTTCCAAAAACAGCGCTTATAAAGCGATCATAAACCGGCGCGCGCGCGTAAAGGAAACGCGCGTTTCTTTCTTCTTTTTTTGCATAGAAATAGGCATTTTATGCGACGGCGGGACACACAGGGCACGCGCATAATTGTGCGCCATAGGCTGGCAAGACACCTTCTCACACACACCCGCTGCTGCTGCTGCGGCCCACAGGATCGCGGGATCGTAAAGAGTTATAATGAATGGTGCCATTACTGCGGCTGCAAACGCACTCTTCGCGGGCTCTCGGCGTGGCCTGTCAGTGTGTGTGTGTGTGTGTGGGATGACGGCGTGTGTCGGCGAGGCGTGATTCATGCTCGATCGGCTTTCACCCGACGGGCTGTTCACGCCCGTTTATGCGCGGCTTTTGTGCCGTTTTTTTTGTTCTGCGGGCAAACGCACCAACATCAAAGCAGGAGGGTCACACAACCGCGGACACATAACAGTCAGCATTCGAGGCTTGTTTTGGAACTGCAACTCAGATCTGCAATAGAGGCGTAGCTAGAGCTTTTCTATTCTTCCATTACACTGCCGATAAGCCTCGACTGATCGCAATTGTTACTAATTATGTACAAAACCTGAAAAAGCACCACCTGGGCAGCAGCATCGAACGGGTTGCTGTGGGTGTCGATTTGTTTTTTTTCTTTCAGAACTAGGGTAAACGTACCTATAGTGGTGCTAGTACCAATAGTGGTGGTATTGCACTAAAATGCGTCTCATACGATAAATTAACAGTAGTTAAGTTATTTATGATAGTGTGAAATGTTCTCTAGCCCTTTACAAAGGATTTAAAAATGAAATGGGGCCATTCCGTTTCTTAGTGACCGAAAAATCCATTATTA
>KB666509.1:4663552-4713164 GCA_000349065.1 Anopheles quadriannulatus | reverse complement strand
AACGAAGCAATCACAAAAATATGTATTATTTCGTAAATTCGATGTGTTTCATGGTAAAAATGATTGTGATTGCGAAGATAACACATATTCCAACTGTTATGTGTTGAAATATTCAGAAATTGTCGTTTCTGACACTTTAAATCCATTAAAATACATCTGTACCACGACAAATTGCACCACTATTGGTACATTTACCCTAATCGATCGCGACATTGATCGATTGCGCGCGAGGACGCACAGCGTTTGCATCAGACCAGCATGTAACAGCAACCACCCCCAACGCAAACAATGAGTCACAATGTGTGGCGCGTTTCGCTACTCCCGAATAGGGAGGCGTTGGCTGTTGATGTTGCTGTTGCTGGTGCAAAAATTCGAACGCATACGCCTGCCGGGCCTCATAAAACATGCTGCTTTCTGTGCTGATGAAAGGCGGACAGCAACAACAAAATCACTACACGCACTACATCCCATTTTGCTTGCTCCGCTGTGACATGTGCGTAAGATGGCTTTGTTTGTTTGTTCCGCGGTTCAATGTACATCCAACATCTTGTTAAGTGTGGTGCGATTTTTTGTTGTTGTTGTATTTTTTGTGTCCTTCCTGTGCTGCGTGAATTATACATTATTTATGAAGCTGTAATATGATGAGATTACCAAACCGAGGGCGCGCGCCGAGACATCGCGCACACACACACACCAAGCCTGGTCATCGAACCCTTAGGCGGGGAGAAGGTTAGGAGGTAGGAGCATTTTCAGCAAAAGGTTCGCCACCGAAGGTGAACTGTTGCGTTTGCAGCGGGAAGATGTTGTGAAATACTTCTGCGAGGAAAAAGCAGCAGCAACAAAGAGCTGTGTTCGCGTCCAGCAACATTTTCCGTGAAGTTAGTTACATCTTTAGTGTAGTGCCTCTCACACTTACATTTGATATTTATTTTAAGCTTCAAGCTGTAATAACCTAGCTCTCTCGAGTGTCTCTCCCAAGAAACGTACGCCCCAGGTTTCAATCTATCGCCCATTTCTATTGCTTTATTTGACGCAGCCGCCCCGAAAGGTGCCAACCTCATCGTCGTTGCGTAAAATCCTGCTCTCACGCCACATGACGCCTCGCCGATGACCACTCGCCTTGGGGTATCAGGCCACCTGCCCCGTCCGGCAGGAAGCACACCCAAACCCGCAACATATCGCGTGCGTACCCGTTTTGGCGTAAACAAAGCCCCGCAGAAAACGACGATAAAGCTGGAGAAAAGTGTACGCATCCAATGAGTTGTCCGGCGAAAGCCACACGAGGCACAACAGAGAGAGAGAGAGCGCGCGCGTTTGTTTGCCTTCGGGCGGGATGTTTGTTTTGTTTTAGATTTTGTACATTTCACCCCTCGCCTACCACCGCCGGTGCTGCACGTGCTGCCTAAACACACGACGGCTGAAAAACGGTTGATGAAATAAATGGGCAAAAAAACGGTCACTAAATTCCACCGGCACGCACTAGCACTGGTAGGCCGCCGGTGGCAAGCGCCAGCGTGATGGACAGCAGTAGGTGTGACTGGCGATTGCGGGGCAGAAGCGGGCGCGAACGCGACGACAAAAGCTACCTCTTTTCCCTTGCTCAAAAAAAAATATAGAGGCAAAAAAGCGTGCCAGTGGAAAATGGGTGGCATTCAACCTTAATGGAAGCAATAAAATGAAGAAAAATCAACTACACTCACGGGCATGAATTAAACATGAGCTGCGGTCTGGGGGGGTGTGGGAGGGAAGAGAGCTTTTCAAACCGGTGGATTATTCTATTCCCCCCCCCCTACCTCCCCAAAGGGTGGTTATTTGTTTGGCTATAAGCTACGGTCGTTATTGTTTCGTATACATTTGCCCCCCTCAACCCACGGGCTAATATCCATTCCAGAGCCACGCTTAGTGCTGCGTGGCAGCTGAAATGATACGAATTTATTAAAACTGCACGGACAGATTCGTGGTTGTGACGTCAATGGGGAGACTGTTTTTCCACCTCGGGGAGAAGCACGCATCTCGTAACGGTATTCAAAAAATGACCGAAAAAACGCACTACAACACTAAATTGAATACAATTACAACCAGCTTGTTGCCTTATTATACCAAAAGGTCTCGTAGATACACATCTTCTCTCTAATAAAGGTATGTAACAATCCATTTCGACTCTAGTAAATACATGCTCTTTAATTGGAAACCAACATCCTGTCGGGATTATTTATCTTCACACTAGACACCCATCTTACATACAGCAGATCATCGAAAGCAATCACCTCATTACATTGATCTCGCCCAACACCGGATGTCGATCTAAACGGGTCGCTGCATGCAAAACTCCTGCATAATCGAACCGTTTGTCTGTTGCCGTTGCTTAGACGGGCAAGATTCCTCGAATGCATCGAGCGCACTGCAATGTATCATCGGGCGACGAATGTTTGCAAACTGGCTGTGCTACTGCCAATGAGTAATGCAAATAGTGTATCAAAGAGCTTCTTTTATTTCAGCTACGGTTTAAAAATAGCTAAAAGTCACGCCTTTCTTTTCAGTTTGCGTAAAAGATTGCATCTCTAAGTAAATGTGAAAATGGCATGCAATAAAAAAAAACAATATTGTCTTCGTTGATTGTTTGAGTAATGTAACAGGATTTTTTTCTATTTCAATGATACATTCTTTTGTTAGTGATTCATCAATTCATGCCTGTTTTAGTATTCATTCATTGACAGTTTTGATGTGTGCAAAACATCATGCATCTCAAAATCGTTTGGCTTTTTTATGTTTTCGGTTTGATTCCGGTATTTTTCTTTGAAAAGGATGACATACTTTGATTGTGTTGAAGAACATCGTTACAGATGATTTAAATCACTGGCTCGGTGTGACGATTCACTCTATTAGAATATGTGTCTTGGGCAACTAGAACTAAGGTTGAAATGCAAAACATCTGAAAGGGATTCGATCCACTCATTCTCCCTGACGAGCTCACTTTTTAACTCATCTAATAGCTATACCGACTCACTCTTTTCGAATTAAACTTATGCACTCTCTATGCCGATCACTGCGAATAGAATAAACGTGTATAAACTCTTACAAGAATGAATAATAAAAACTGTTAATAGTAGTAGTAGTAGTAGTAGTACTAGTAGTAGTAGTATTGGTAGTATAAGTAGTAGTAGCAGTAGCAGTAGTAGCAGCGGTTGCAGTAGTAGTAGTGGTAGTAGTAGTAGTAGTAGTAGTAGTAGTAGTTGTAGTAGTAGTAGTAGTAGTAGTAGTAGTATTGGATAGATTTGGGCCATAAATTTAGATGCATACATTTGTATTGATAAATATATTAATGGGGCCCTTTCCGGTGTAAGTTCGTAGGCTGAAATTTTAGCCTGTCAGCTGTTTGCATTGTATAGCAGTTTTCGAGCAACTATCTAATTGAGCATAATATACAGGTGGGCTTATCCCAAGGTGTATGAATTTAGAAGACTGATTTTTATCGCTTCTGCTTCTTAATGAAGATTTTAAGAGTGTTTTGAGTATTCGTCAAGCCTCCAGAAAGCTCGTTGGAGCAAAAGTTTTCACTCGTTTTGTCAAAAAGTGATATTCAAATTAGGTTATAAAAAAATGCTATGAGACCACCTGGACTACATACACTTTGACTCTAGATTCCACCACCTTATCTCTTTAATGCACCTTGGGATAAATGTAAACAACGCCGTGTTTTCGAGCAGGTACTCGAATCTAATTCTAGCTTTGAGGCTAGAATAATCTAGACTGAAAATTGCAGGCTAGTTTTTTATGTGGTTTTGTATGGAGTGCTTACATGATTTCAGCCTCCAACTGTCAAACTCCATACAAAAAAACTGACTAGAATCGTGAAGGGCCCCAATAGTGGGTTCATTAAACTAATAGGATTTGTCTTACGTGTCTCAGCCGATTTAAAGATCCTTTCAGTTTAAAAACATTATACTGTTCTTTAGTCCGTCTCATCCTGGAATTTGACAGTGACAGTGTTTGGTGTCCCCATCAGATTACTTACATAGACAACATTGAAAAAAATCAGAAAAAAATCACACATGTAATGTTTCATCGTCTTCCCTGGTAAAACCAAATTCCACGTCCTTCTTATAATGTTCGGTGTTTATTATTTGGCTTAGATAATTTACAGCATAGGAGAACTACTGCTCAGAAAACTTTTATGCATTAGTTATTATTTGGCGATTTCGATGCACCTGACATTTTAAAATTTATTTGCTTTTCTACTCATTTTAGAGGTCTTAAAAGTAGAGAGCTACTAAGAAGCCCCTTTAGATCGATTGGCTTTGGTGCCAATGATCCACTGCTCAAAATTATTGATGTTTATTATAGGTTAGGGTTATCAGCAGATTTCAACCAATCCGTTAGTCAGCTGCGTCAGCATATTCGAGTTAGTTCTAGGGCCTTACTTTAAACATGTAAATTGTAATCATTTAGTTATTTAGGCATACTCCCGGATAACTTTGAGTTAAATAAATAAATAAATAAATAAATAAATAAATAAATAAATAAATAAATAAATTACTGTAGCTTCCCTCGCTATAAATACCTGTCCTTAGCATTGCGGATTATATTAAATTATACGTTTTACCTATTTGGTGATTGAAAATATGAGTAGGAAATATTTCAAAAAATACCTACTTCACAAGAGAAGAAAAAAAGTTTTTTTTTATCCTAACTATAATCTAAATGGCTCAACTTTTGTATATATATTCTACTAAATTCAATATAAGTTTTCCTAACTTGCTATAACGTTTTCAATTCTTTACTTGAATGGATTAGGTGATTTGGGGTTTGAAGGAGCTCGGGCCAGTATTATGTTCATTGAATATTCGCCAAGTTTCTTGTAATGTAGTTGTGTATACATTTTCTATTGATTTCTAGCATTGGCATATTGCATGTGCTGTAAAGATTTGTTGTTCTAAACCATGGGGCTACGTTCAGAATAGTTTTAAGAAATTTTGTATTTTGTATTCTTTGTAATTTGATCTTATGTGTTTTGGTACAAGAATTCCATACCGGGGATGCATAGGTTATGTTAGGTCTAATGACAGTAGTATAAAGCACGAGCTTATTACTGAGATCCAATTTGGACTTCTTGTTTATCACACTATCTAGGCAACGAAAAACTTTTTCGTATTTTATTGTTGTATTTTCAACGTGCAATTTAAGTGTCATTCTTTTATCGAAAATATTTTCCTAGATATTTAACGGATTCCTTCCATGGTATGTTCGAGTTTGCTGTTTTTCATTGTGTGTTAGGTATTTTCCTTTAACAAGTAAATCGCATGAAAAATACTGCTTTAACATCATCGGCATAAAGAAATTGATCGAAATTTCTCATTTTTGGGATATCGGAAATGTAAATATTGAAAAATAAGGGAGAGAGGACACTGCCTTAGGGAACTCCTGCTAAACCTGTTTAAAGTATGAAGATTCATTTCAACTCCACGCGCTGAGTTAGATCGATTTACTCACTTGGTTCATCACTACACCGAATTCACTTGGATCGAATTCAAATCACTCTTTGAATCTTGCTTAGTCCACATATTTCAAATTGAAAATGTATGACTTTTGCGGTGCGGGGTTTTAATAGAGTATTTACATATTTTCTGACTTCAAATGCCCTATTCTTTGTAATAAAAACTAGCTTTAATCGTAAACCTCCTCTCCCCCCAATTTTAATATTTTTCTTCACTCAATAAATATTAAAAAAAAAAACGCTTCCCATGAACTGCATACCCGATGCTTGCATACTATCGCCATCCTATCGCTCATACCCCTCGGGGCAATAAATTGTGCATTTCTTCATTGACCGATCCTAACATAATCGTGGCCACGGTTTTCGCTCCACCGTTAGCCTACGATACGCAGCACAGCCAATAAGTAATTCATTTTCAATTACCATGTTAACTGTGGCCGGTTTGCTGTGTTGCGCTTCCTCCTCCCCTTCAGAGCTGCCCCATGCTAACGACATTTATGAGCGCGCCAGTGAAAAACGATACACATTTCTCACCAGAACGAAACCTCAATCAATCAAGTGCCGTTGCAAGGAGTAGAAAAATATCCGTCCAAACCGTGCGACGCTGCAAAATGCAACAAAAACAACGCTAAAACACACTCACACACAGCGAGATGCACATAGACAACTATTTTATTGGCTTAAAATGCCAGCAATATTGCGGATGCACCACCCGCCACACTATCAAACGGTTGACACCCCGATAATGATTGATATCGCCGACAATTACTGCGTCGGGGTGGTTTATTTTCCCCGCCAAGCGACTCCCATGCCTTTCCGCCTACCCGTTTGGGTGTGGTGGACCGAACCAAACCCCATTCAAGCTTCTGCAATGATAAACGAGTGACTGGCGGCCATCGGCCGGGTTGAGGTCATGTTTGGGTGTTTTTATTCGCTGGCGCGGCCAATTTTCCACCACCGTTCGACACCATCGATGGGTCCGGCTGACATGTGGGCTAGCTAATTTTTCACCAATGCACCCCTCCCCTCCTCCCACTTCAGCATTATCCACAGTCGTGTGTGCACGCTACGGTGGTTGTGATAAATGGGTCCTCGGCTTTTCCATTTTCCGATTGTCGCCGGAGTGCAAATTTAGAAGAAAAAAAACCTC
Source organism: Anopheles quadriannulatus (assembly GCA_000349065.1). Classification (NCBI taxonomy): domain Eukaryota; kingdom Metazoa; phylum Arthropoda; class Insecta; order Diptera; family Culicidae; genus Anopheles; species Anopheles quadriannulatus. The sequence goes on along the minus strand of KB666509.1, from coordinate 4,706,520 downwards.
CACAGCCGGTTTGCTGGAATGGAAATTGATATGCATACCCCATTGCCACCTTGCCATCCGATCCGGTAGGCCTTCTTGTGTTGATAGTGTTTTTGCTTTTTATTATTATTGCCTGTTTACGGATTGCACTCAGCTACACTTTGCATCCTGCGCTCTATTCGCACGATCATGATCGGACCCGGGCCAGCCTGTTCCCGCTCCCAGATGACCTTAGCGGTCGCGTAACTAATTTCCAGCCCCCGGGGCCCAGCCAGCTCGATGGGGGGCTGGGAAATGGTGCCGAACACTGGCCCCATCAGCAGGTTGTCGCCCGGGAAAGGAAACGATCGCCCATCACGTCAGCCGCCGATCCATCAAGCGCGATCGACAGCTCTGACCATGTTTGTCTGTGGCGACGACTCCGATGATGCAGTACGGATGGGTTTCATTTTACCGTTTGAATGTGTTTGTTTGTTTCTTTTTTTTGCGTCTAAAGAGAGTTAGCGATGCAACATAAATCGATTATATAAGCAATGATTGGTCATGGGATGGATATGCGGGGTGAAATTTAGTGGGAAGACTTTTTTGTATTAAATCAAGCAGAAATGAGCTTTTTCAATAGCGTATCATTTGCCATTAGATCGGATAAATGCACTGCAAGATTGGAACATTTCTTGAAATCACCTGACTGAATGCTCAGGCAACAATAATTTAAGACATTTTTTCATGAAATGCATATTTGCATTTGCTAAGCACGATGTAGTTACCACATTATGAAATTACCATCGAAACTATCTAATAAATTCACAATTATCCACCTCAATACCATCATAATCGTACGATAATAGTCCAACCTTGGACCCCATTCCACTCAATTCCGCATTCCCCTACCCAAAAAAACGAAAAAAATACACTCATGCAAACAAGCGCACACCGCAAACACTCAACAACAATGTGCTCCTTAACGGATTTAGTCCGCTCGCTCGCAGCATCCCGCGTGACCCTGGCGGTGCGAGTGTCACCTTCGCAGGATCGAACCCGATCGAACTGCAATCCGGCAATTGCCGGAACCTCCCTCGTGGTACCACACCCTATCGATCCGATTTGAGCGATTAACTCTCGAACAAAAGGCATTACGTTTAACGATTATTTGAACACCGAGCGCTTTTTTCCTGTTCCAAATCAAAAGGGCTCTGCAAAACCAACGACGGGCGACGGGTAAAAGCGAACGGAACAAGACCAAATAAACCGCATCGCTCCACGGCTGCTGTCCTTCCGTTCCCTACCATTGCTGGTTGCTGCTGGCGTATTTTTTCCTCTGATTTTAGGCGGGTTTTGAGGTGGATTTTAAAATCGATCACAAGCGATTGGAAGGGTCGTTGGGCCGGAGGACCAAGGTAAAGGACGTGCGGCACCGCCGGTAAATAGAGAATCAATCGAACGAGGGGTGTACCCGGTGGCATTGTAATCTGTTTGTTTACGCTGACGCAGCGGTTTCAAGTGCTTGCGTGAGCTGAAGGAGCCGCAGTGGAAAAGGGAATGTGTGAAACAAAACCACAAAGCAGTCGGTAATGTGTAATGTGTTTTGAATCCTTTGCCGAAAGGATAATGAGGATATGAGAATGTAAACGGAGAGGAACTAGGGAATAAGCATATTTTGGTGAGCTATTTATAAATAGAATTTACGTATTATTGTTCCTGCCCATCTCAGTTACAACTGATAGTTGTTTAGATTAGTTTTATTTTACACTATTTTCCTAGTCATTTTGTTAACATCACTACTGCAAACTAGTGAGATATTTTTCAAACTCTCTTGTATAGTTGTGAATTTTGTCACGCTGCATCATGCAAACATAATATAAAAATACTCTATTTAAGAAGATTTCTGGGTATATTTCATTTAATTAAGATATTACTCAAACTATGATTGTCCCTCAAAAATTAAAGTAAGATTTTTGAATACAAACAAAAATGTTAATTTTAACCTGTTTCGATTTCAAGCTAGAATATTGATATTTCAGCCTGTCACTGGAACAACTTTCATAATTCGGGTTGTACCCATTTAACAATTACGTTTTCCCATATTGAATTTCACCATTTGTGTGCCAACAATGATACGATTTGAAATCGTGCTGTTTACATTTTTCTGTTTGAAATTGTTCTCCATCATTTTAAAAAATTTAAAAATTAACGATTCAAATAGTGTTTAATTACAAATAATCAAATAAATAATCTTTCTGGATATAATATTTATGCTCCAGCTAATAATTCAGCATGCTCCAGCATGCTCAATAATACGTGAGGTAACTTTACCAAACATGAGACGAACCGGCGTTTACTTACACTTTTTCCGGGAAAAAATAATATAGACTGAAAATCTGTTTTGCGTGTGGTTTTGTCTATATTGTAACCATGATTTCAGCTACCAAGTGTCAAACTCCATACCAAGCCTTGTGCCATACAAAGCTCATCAATGAATGCTACGAAATTCTTCGAATACGGACAAAGAACTAGAGTAACAACTTATTTAAACCTGACAAAAAATTGTTTGAACAATAGGCTAACATATCTTTATGAAAGAACTGTATTGAAATTAAAACATTAATTATCAATGATAATTAACATTTATATTCGCAGCACGTAATTAACAAATAATCGCAAAAGAAATATCTCCTAATAAATAATGTTTCAGTTGTATAACTAGTTAAAACACACGTTGCCTTAGTGTGAGTATTATTACTGGAGGAAGTGTAAGTGTTATTACTTCTTCATCTTGTGGCACAACAACCGCTGACGGTCCAGGCCTGCAAGTACCCACTAGTGAAGTGGGCTTGGCTTTCAGTGACTTTTTTTTACCGTAGCAGGATAGTCAGTCCTACGTATGGGGACACGGTCTATTCGGGGCTTGAACCCATGACGGGCATGTTGTTTAGTCGTACGAGTTAACGACTGTACTACCAGACCGGTCCGAGTGGTATTACTAGACTAGGTAAAACGAAACTACTCCATAGAAAACAAAACAAAACTAATTCTTTTAAAGACAGTAACCAGCCTAAAGATTTCATATAATGTAAAAGGCTTTAAAATGCCTAAGTGCTCTAACATGCGAATTTCAACCAGAGTTGTGCCTCAAGTACCAGAACTGAACGATTCATTCAAATAATCCTAAAGAACGAACGACCAACTTTCACCGTTCATCGATTCTTTATAAATCATAATGTACTGAGCTGATCATCAAAATAACGTCCTACCCGCCGAAATAACGAACGTTATAGTACGCCAGGTCGTTCGTTTTCCCCATACAAATATGAACGTGAACCGTATGACCAGGACGTTCACGAAAAGAACGTCCTACCCGCCGAAATAACGAACGTTATAGTACGCCTGGTCGTTCATTCCCGCCATACAAATATGAACGTTAACCGTAATACCAGGACGTTCATGAAAAGAACGTCCTACCAATCGTAATAAGGATCTTCCTGGTCTGCCTAATAATTTTCAAGATGCAATACACTAATTATGTTCTTCTTGTTAAACCATTTTCATAAACTAAATTGAACGAATGAAACGCGATTCAAGTTCCGTTCATCTGAATAAAAGAACTAGTACGTTCACGTTCATGAAAATGAACAGAATTGCCCAGACCTAATTTCAAGTAACATTTTGTAAAATAGAAAAATATAAATAAACATGTACTCCAATTACGATAAATCATATCGTTATAAGAGAACCACCATTTCATTTTAATGCAACCTTCAAAACTGCCAATGAAGTCGCTTCAACTCTTTGCTTCTACCTTTTTTCTAAACCGCCCATCTGTTGTACGTCTGCCAAACAGGAAACGAACTCCCGCAAAATTCATGACCAGCTGTCTCCAAGCCACGGCTAAACAATAAAATTTGCAATTACACGATGCATCTAAAACAAAACAAAGCAAAAACACCATTGCATCACACCTTTCCAACCGTTCTCAGGTCTAATCAAGCTGGCTAGCAAACCTAAGCACCGATTGTACGCTGCCCAAAAGCAGCGGAAACAATGCATCATTAAACATTGGAAAACTACGAAAAGCAACATTACCTTCACTTGCCAGAGCCCCTCTTGCCTCTGCTTTGGTCGGTCCCGCGAATGGCGAGACGGGACGAGACGGCAATGATAGGATCTAATGCACGATGCAACTAACCCCGACCCCACAGCAACGACAGCGCACGTTCTAATTTACGCAGCTCAGCAAAAAAAAGCCCGATCGTGCCAAATTGTCTAATTGCAGTTTTGGGGAGTAGCTTTTTGCTCGGTTCTATACTATCGATAATGGAAAAAAAAATGCAGTCGAAAAAACTAACAGAGTTTAGAAACCTTCAAGTACCTTGGAAGCGATTGGAAGGAAGTGAAGCCTAAAACGGACCTGCCTAATGGTGCATTAGACGCGTGCAGGTGCAATCGATGCGTGACGCGAAGCTCTCTCACTTCCCTTCTAACAGCCGGATTCGCCCGGAGCGCATACAACACGGTACAGGCGAAAAAAATAAACACCGCACCTCACTGCCGGTAGGAAGTTGGCCGATTTCAATGCCCAATTGTTCGTCGGAATGTGTTGTTTGTTTTTGTGCACACTCTTTCTCGCACTCTTCCCCTGTTTGAACCTTACGCCCGTGAACACCCTCATTGCTTCAATGCGACCCTATTTTGGGGCTCGGGGTTGGCAAAAATTGTGCAATTGCACTTTACGCTGCAGTTACTTTCGCTTTCAATTGTCGATCACGGGCGCACCGAACCAATCAACTAAAACGGCTCCAGACGGCAAAGCAGGGGCGCCGATACGGGCCAAGCATCGAGCCAGACAGGGTGTCAGACAGTCTGGCTTAGTTGGGCTCCGATGATGGTGGATACGGGGGTAAAAAACGCTCACCCAAAACAAAGGTGCAAAAAGGAAGTAGACATCAATCGGGCGCAGCAGAAGGACGCATCGGAAGTGACGGTCTATTCCGCCGCCGGAACACAACACTGTAACCGCCCCGAACGGCCAGACGATGCAAACATTTTTGGGACGCTTTTTCGTTCTTGCGATTGTGGTGCGGTCAGTACAGTTCAAGGACAAGGTTGTACGTGGCTAGCCGGAAAGTATGGCAGCCTATTCGAGTCTGCTGTGTGCACTTGAGGCGCTAATTTTTCCGCTTGCTGTCGATGACGAGCTTGTGTGAAGATCTAATTGGGCGAAGGCGAGGTACATCGACAGACTGCAACAAAGCGTGGGAATGACAGCTCCGCTAGGAGTCTGAGCGGATTATGTAGATTTGTCTGTCTGTTGTCTAGACTTCAACAGTCAATGAGGGTCATGAATGGTACATACAAAACAAATCAACACACCAATGTTCAACCTCTTTACGATCCTCAAGATAGGGAAGATGGCACGTGTGACTGCCGAATTGCATGAAAAAAGTCACCTCGGAGATCTCACCTCACCCAGTGGAGCAGTACTCCGCGAAGACCGACTGTACGTAAGCATCTATTACAGATTCATCATAGTCACCCATCGATGCCTGGGTGTGAGATGATCCAGACGGACGTACGCCCAAAGGTTTCATTTTGAGCCTCATCAGCGCAATTGCTCCGAAAAGCTGGGATCCATTCGCTTCACAAGCATCATTGAGCTCAGGAAACGAGAGCCCATGTTTTTTGTGTGTCTGTAAGCTGCTACCGTCGTCCGATTTCAATGAGCCAACTCAACGAGGAGCAGCAAAATCTGGCCTCTTAGTCAACGCCGAAGTATCCGTGGGCACGGTTTTACACGATACTCTGCTAGCTAGCTAGTAGGTAGGATGTTGGATTAACGGTAGCTCTTCAAAGAATGCTCTGGAATCTGAGAAAAGAGTGCGACAGCCTTTGTCGCTGGATAGTGGGATGAACGAATAGAGAAATCGTACGAGAACTCTAAAAATGTCCTAAAACTTGTATTACATTTTCGATTGGAAAGTCTTCCTACGCAAGTTTTTACTTTATTGCAATAGATGGCGCTATACCTGTCATGTGCATAGTAAGTAGTCTAAGGAACTATTGGACGTTTCACCTAAACGACATTAAATTATTGCATGTGAAAAAGAAACTATTAAAATAATCCTTTGCTTATATTCATTATCCTTCAACTCTTGCTCAAATATCCTAATTGGAATTTATTTTTCTGAAAGATACATCAAAATGTTACTATTTCCAATAAAAATTCTAAACCTTTAGCGGAGTTTTCAACCGTTGTACTACCATCCTTTTTAGCGGATTTACACTGTCCCTCGCTATATTTACAGATGGATGGCTTTTGAAAGCTTCGCCCCCACAAATTCCCACTCAACCCGACAACACCACCGTATCCTTCCAAGTGCAGCCAAGTGTGAAGTGTGAAGCTGGCGCATAATTATCACAAAATTCCGCACTAATCCCAGGCGACCTCGGTTCGCACTACTCGCGAGCGTAACCGAGGGACTCGAACAAAGGACGTTCGCCCCGGCGTATCAACTCCAGGAGGGCCACCTTCTCCGCGCCGGGCCACCTTGCCGTGAAAACGCGCTCGCGATGAAAAATGATGACGCGAGCGATGAAGTGGAAACGCGAGCAAACAACTCAGAATGCCGTCTGACACTCCGGCTCGACTCCGGCAGGGCGGCTGCCTGGACGATCTACCCAAGCAGCCCAACCTCGCAGCATCCGTGCCCGGGGAAGTAGGTGGCAAACACTTACTCTAATGAACTCTTCAGCGGTTTTTGGTACGCGTAAGAAGGCAGCGAGGCACTTTTTTTCTGTCGTTCAGCCCCGGGAACGGGACCCAAAAGCGGGCGGATTTTGTGAGCATGCAAATTAAGCTTCTCCTTGCGCTTGCCCATCGTATGCCACCTATACACAGACACATGCGGGACCAACGTGGTGGATGATGTCGCTGGTGGAACCAACCGGCACACCCACTCGAGCGGCTCAAGTCCACGGGCTTAGTTTGCGGGATGCCGGGCGGGAGTGCCTTTTATTTTGTGTCCTCCGTCAAACAATCCGAACGGTACGCGGGACTTATAATTCGAGCCTCGCTTTCGCCACGATTGACGCGCCCCGGGTTGACAATTGCTTCCGGGGCCGGACTGGGCCGGGTCGTGCGGGGACCTCGGCTCTGTTCCCGCCCGGTGCAATGTGAAACAAAGTTGCAATGCTCGCAACACGCCGGAATGCGAATTTGCCGAAGGTGCGAATGGTATTGTGCTTAGCGTGTGTCGCTCCAGCCGGCAAATGGGCCGGTGCATCTCATCAACATTCCTGCTAATGGCAATTGGCAGTAACTATTGTGTTTGTTTGCAGCATTATTTTTTCTTCTTTCCCGCTCAAAAGCGCAGATGTGCGACTAACTTTAATTGCATTATTACTGGAAGGTGTGGTTGCGCACGGTCGTATTCTTTTATTGCACTGCTTTTATGTGCATTAATTAAGTAGAATGGAACTGTGTTGGTCCTGCCCTGCGCCGTTCACTGACATTATTAGCACTAGTCTTGGGCATTGAAAAAATCTTTGAATAAAATAGAACAAAGACTTTCGAAAACAGCATGTGTCACAGGTAGAGCTCTGCTTCGTTTCTATGTGACAAGGCTAATTATCCTTGACGCGAGCAATTTAGCTATTCAAACTAGAGCAAAGCTAGTGTTTACCTTGATGAAACATGTTGTACTCCACTTTCTGTGAAGCAAACTAATTAAAAAAACATCGTTCGACCCGTTGATGGACGGATGACACCAGCCCAAAACAAACAAGGTTATAAACAGGGAGAGAGAAAGAAAGAGAGTGCAACAATTTATTTATCGATGCAAAGCCATACGCATTACTTTGTCGCGAAGGTTGGTGCGTTGTGCCACACCTTGCACCGAATGCCTTTTGTGTTTTTTGTGTTTTGTTTGCTTTTACTTTCGCTGCAGCTGTGTTGTGTTTCTGGCGAAAAGTGCAGTGATCCAATGCAGTATAGCGAAAGCCAAAACAAGATACGATTAGGTCTTGACATGACAGCATGGCACGTTCCGGTGCATAGGTTTTTATTCAAGCTGCGACACATTACACTGGAAAAGCCGACCAGCCCAACAATTGAACTTGGCTGGTGCCCTTTCGTCACAAATAATAGACACTTTTGATTTTGTTGCATGTAATGAGGTCAAGAATACAGTCTGTTGTTTGATAGCTTCAGTGCGAATAAAACACTGGGGCCCTTTCCGTTTGAAGTCCGTAGGCTGAAATTTCAGCCTGTCAACGGTTTCCAGTGTATAGCGGTTTTCTAGCAGCTTTCTTAGTGAGTATAATATACAAGTGGGCTTATCCCAAGGTGTATGAATTTAGAAGGCTGATTTTTATCGCTTCTGCCTCTTAACGATGATTTTAAGAGTGTTTTGAGCATTCGTCAAGCCTCCAGAAAGCTCGCTGGAGCAAAAGTTTTTACTTGTTCTGTCAAAAAGTGATGTTAATAATTGATTATAAAAAAATGCTATGAGACCACCTGGACTACATACACTTTGATTCCAGATTCCACCACCTGATCTCTTTAATGCACCTTGGGATAAATGTAAACAATACCGTGTTTTTGAGCAGGTACTCGAATCTAATTTTAGCTTTGTGGCTAGAATAATCTAGACTGAAAATTGCAGGCTAGTTTTTTATGTGGTTTTGTATGGAGTGTTTACATGATTTCAGCCTCGAACTGTCTAACTCCATACAAAAAACTAACTAGAATCGGGAAGGCCCCCACCTGGTGGTTTTCAGACAGTTTTAGAACAAATTATTAGTATTAACCAACTGCATACACCTTTGTTTTTTATGTACTTGCTTTATTCAATTGCATTCTCTCTTTTGTTATAGTTAATCTCATTATTAATTTATTCAAATTAAGAAAACATCGCAAAAAGCCTTATGATGCAATTTGACGGTTGGCTGTTTCTAACCTCTTCCAGCCCAATATCTCAAATACACATCTGGTGCGAGGAACGAACAGACACCATAACGATCGAATTCTTTCATACTTCAGGATGTTCTTTCCACTCGTGCTCTCGCAGTCCGCACCATCATCGCACCATGGCACTGAGCTGGTCAGGGTACGAAAATGAAATCATATCGATCGCTCGATCAATGCTCATGCCCTCACGAACGCTAAACCCCTAAACGAGGTTCTAAAGAGCGGTTCCAAACGGACCCTCATGCACAAGTGTCGTAAATAAGCCCGACCCGAAAAACCGAGAAAAAAAATCCCTCGACAGACAGCCGAAATACGGCCGATGCTATCGCCACTTCCTTCCCGGTTGGCGCAAACCATTCCTTGGCCTTTCGACGAGGACGAGATGGACTCCACCCGGTGCTGTAGTGACCACCGGAAGACACGAGACACGATGAGTCGGTCCCTGAGAAGGCGCGCGCGGTAGCAGCCCTTGGTCAGCGTGCAGCTCCGAAGACGAGCGGCAGCAACTTGGGGATCCTCCTCCTTCCCTCCGACACGAAGACACACAAAACAAAAACAAATGAGACAAGACCAACCCGCAAAAACCCAAAATTAAACGAAACGGCTCGTGAAGCGGACGGATAAAATGTGGCCAATGTGGCAGCCATCCACTCGCACGGCGAATGCAAAATTTATTGCCGATAAAGGGAACATGATTAGACAACAATGAGCGTAATTGAAGTTGAACATGAGCATTGGCCCCGGTTGCAAATAACGGCTCGGCCGCACAAACGGCTGATACGCGGCGTAAGCGGGTTGTGCAAAACGTGTAAAAAGGGGTTTTCGGAGCCAAAAGTGTAAAGCAAAAACCAAAAAATGTACGTTGGAAAAATGATGCAGCATTTATTTCGCTGCCTAAACTTCTGCCTAAACAGCTGAATGAGCACGATGGCAAAGAATTTGGGACTCCTGTGCTTAGTGCTTCCTGTGCTCCCGTTGCATGTGTTGTCGATTACAGTAGCAAGTGAGAAAATGTGCAATGAGGAGATACAGTTTGAAGATACTCGGTTAACATGTTATGTTAATTTGGTTATCAAGTTCATCACCAGACTAAACAAAGTATTTGATGAAGGACTATGTATTTGGCATTCGTTTCACCAAACTTGCAACACTGTCCTTGGATGTTTTATTTTCATGAGAGTATTTACACAGTTTTGAAGTGTAAACTTCTTTAAAGTACTAGACTAGCGTCTGTATATAAATTTGTCTCAAATACTAATACATTGGATGCATTTTACAATATTATCCTAGCTTTTGCTTTTAGCCTCCATCGTCTTATAACATATACTATGATTATGAACAATATTAACTATTCTCAGGGATTGAAAATCATTTAATACCTATTTTTAGAACAGGAAATTTGAACTTTGAACTTGAGTTGTACCCTGTTTCTACCATGGTGACAGTGGTGCTCTCTTCTGGAATCTCTGTGTACTGTTTTGACTGTCAATCGTGTCGGTAAGGGTAACTTGTCTGTTTCATTAGAGATTTACTACTTCATTGGAATTTATTTGGAATTTAACTGATCATTGTCTTTCGTCTGGTTCTATCTCACTCTCTACTTTTGGCCTGCTCACGAAGAAGCACGTCGTCGTGACATGGCCCTGTCAACATGTTTTCTTCTGGATGCTCGGTCTCTGGCTGCAACTTCCCATCCATGTAGATAGGTCTTGCTTCACCTGAACCAGCTGATCGTGCTGAACTGAGGTTCGCTGTCGAACACCTTCTTGGTGGGGCACGAGTCCAGCATCCTTTAACATGCCTCAGCCATCATATCCTGCCAGCCTTTGCTACCGTTAGGATGCTCGGTTCGCCGTACAGCTCAGCAAGATCGTGGTTCATCCTTCTCCTCCACGCTCCATGCTCTAACACACCGCCAAAGATGGTTCGTAGGATGCGTCGCTCAAACACGCCGAGAGCGTTTGTATCCTCCGCTCGGATGGTCCAGGATTCGTGTCCATAGAGAACAACCGGGCGAATTAATGTGCAATATATCACACATTTCATGAGGGCTTGAAGTCTTCTGGAACTTAGCAGTCGGTGAAGTCCATAGTTTGCACGATACCCTTGGACAATGTGTCTCTGGATTTCGCTGATGTCGTTCTATGAAAGACCGTCACAAGATAGCAGAACTCTTCTACCACTAATTGTCGAGATTGTCGCTGTTAACTAACTACAAATACATTGCCTCTCAGTTCGGCCCTATCACGGACTGAGCCTCCGGCTAGCAGCTGCTTCGTCTTCGTCACATTGATCGTTCCAAGTTCGATACTCTCATTGATCCAAGTTCGATACTCTCACCTTGCACTGCACCCCGTTCAAGGTGATCTCTAGCTGCCAGATCAACTTATCAGGAAAGTTGATGAAAGCTGGATGATATCCCAAGGCTCATTTCGGTAAATGATGTCGTAAGTCACCTTGAAGTATTTCAACAGGTGGTGCGTAGGGATCTGTCGCTCTCGGCAATTGTGGAGAGGATCTGCTGAAGAGTAAACATTTGGTCGGTAGTTCGTCAGGTTGGTTACTACATAATGCATTGAAAAGGTTTAATATCTCACCATTTTCCCGCGGTCCTGTGGTACAGTCGTCAACTCTAACGACTCAATAACATGCCTGTCATGGGTTCAAGCCTAGAATGGACCGTCCCCCCGTAGAAAGGATTGACTATCTGGCTACGTGGTAATGAATTAGGTCTCGAAAGCATGTATAGGCCGCCATGTCCGCGTAGGACGTTACGCCTAATAGAAGAATGTAACACCATTTTACAATGGCTTCTTAACCTTCCATTCGATCATGGCTAAAAACAGCATTTAACTGTTTCTTTTTTACCCTTAAAAATGCTCCAACGGAAATAACTTCAACGTTCCAAATAATCCCGAACCATCTTTAGATGAATGTACTGCATGGTCTCCGAAAAAGAGTCGTATTGTTTATCACACTACGCTCCTTCATCTCAGAATCATCAGAAGTAAGTGTTTAAGATCTTAGACGTTACAGACAGGATAATTGTTCCCAAACCTGCAGTCGGAAACTGCAGCATTTGAGGCGAAGCGAAGCAAGTACACGAAATACCATTTACCGGGCGCAATCATACGGCTCACTACTCGCCCACACAGCGCAGCGGAAGCCCATGCCAGTCTTGGCCTGACTGGTGGCCAGAAATCGTTCCACCCGAAACGGTCCACCACTTCCGGGGACAATTAAGAAAATCCGGCAATTTCCCCTTTTTTCCACCCGCTCACCCAGCCGGTGAGCAAATAATGACAGCGCCAAACCCCTGCCAGGTCTGCTGAAAGATGCAGAATGCATATATCTCGAGAAAACCTCTTAACTGTCTGTCTGCCCGGCCGCATGGTTTCGCAGCTAGCAAGCTGATGCATGAAGTGTACCGGGCATGTAAGAGGACTACTTTGGCGCCCATTGTTTCGCGCACGGCACGGAAACGGAACAGGAACAAACAGCGCTGCGGGACAATGCCGCACTGTTTTGCATGAACAACAGCAGTAGGGAAGAGAGGACAACGTTGAAAGCAAAGGAAAGAAACGAGCGCCGAGTGATAAGAATGAGGACGAAAAACAATAGCTCCGAGGCCTAGCAGCAGCAGCAGCAGCAACAGCAACCAGCGGCATATATACACCGCTTAGGAGAATTCTAGTCGACAGATTGAACCGGTGTCACTCCCCCGATAATAACCCAAATGGGTTTCCGTGCGCGTTCGCGTCCTTGTGCACGTTCCTGTCGAGCTCGAGCGTTACATGCATCATCATGAGAGATGTCACAATGTGTATGCATGCTAAACCACCCACCACCGACCCTCCCAAACACACACATAAACATTCGAAAGGAGTATGAGCCTTTCCTTCTCATACGGACTAAGCATCCGACCATGCTAATGACGGGTAAAGTAGGATGTGGAAGTAGCTATTATTACGATTCACGTACCACCGGGCGCATTCGTCGTCGTCCACTCCTTCCGTCCGTACAATGTCGCAAGAAAATGAACCACAATTACACGGCAACGGGGACGGGCAGCGACGGCAATTTAAAAACATCCACTATTGTTAGGCGGCCGAGACGTGAGACGTGCAAAACATTCCGCAATCCTTCATTTCAGTTCAGATGCTCGGATGTTGTACAGAGCGCGGTGCAGAATGAGGGAGTTATGTTTTTTTTCTATTTTGCTGGGAATAAAAGAGTATTTTTAATATGGAATTTGCAAATTTTGAACGGAGAGGGAATGAACTCGCTGCGTAGAGAGTGCGTGCAAAAAAGATGCAATAATGTTTATGATTTCCTTTTGCTTAAGTCGCTGGGATTGTTGCTGTGGCGTTGATTTTTCGCAGTTCCTCGTCAAATTCATAAAAGCCTTTACTCTCAAACTGCTACTCTGAGTAAATAGTTTATAATCCAAAAATATTTTTGTATTTCTAGACTTTCGTACGATGTCTAAAGAGATAATACTTTAAATTGCTGTGCTCAATATCAATATTTCCTTTTTAAGGCATAGGAACATCTTATCCACCTGTGTCATAAGACTATATTGACCGAGACTAGAGTTAAACCTATTTGAGTCACTTAGACCATTGTACATCATAATTGTATAGAACTTTTGTACATTTCTTTATCAGTTCTTTCTCAAGATTTTGACTAATCTAGCTAGTTTTCCTTAGGGACGATACCATCTCAGCAGCATCTTTCTGTTATGGTTGTAACAAGACATAAAATGTGTCAAAATGTATTTAGATTGTGTTTGCGCAAGAACATTTTCGATAACTGTTCTTAGATAATATGCAGTTCATAACGAATCAATAAGAAAGTCGAGAAAAAAGTGGGAACCATAATAAATTTTTATTAATTAACATTAATGTTATTATCACCCAAAAAACATCATTCTTAAATTATGTAAGCTTTAAATAATCAACTATAAATTTGCTTCAAGGTATCATCGTGACAGAAATCAAATACTATACTAGTTTTGTGTGTGGTTTTGTATGGAGTGTTTACATGATTTTAGCCTCCAACTGTCAAACTCCATATGAAACAGCCGTCTAGAATTGTGAAGGGCCCCACTGACAGTTATTCAGCCATTTACCGCATTTTTATGTCATTATAGATTAATTATTTTGGATATTATGTTGTTTTCAAATTACTCAACTTTTCATCTACAAAATCGGATAGCTGAAAAGCTTGCCGTAAAAGCAAAAAATACTGACGAGATAATCACCGATTTCACACCAACATGCACCAATGTGGCTCACACGTGAGCCGTTCCCTTCAAACACTGATGGTAATTTATTCTCCTTTGATCTAACTAACATACACCAAAAAAAAAAAAAGAATCCACCTGTACTCTGAAACACCTTTCAGATTAAAATAAATTGTGTGTTAAAGCATCAACCGGTAAAGTGAAATGAATTGCGAAACCACCCACGATGCTCACGAATAACGAGTTAAAGTGACTGTATGATATGCACACACATACCAGCAAATTACCTCCGGCAATTGAAGGTGCTTGAATTTTCCGAAAGATTAATAAAACCAAACTTCAGCCTTGTTCTAAAGTCGTCTCATCATTCGGCGGATCTTGTGAAACTGTTCTCTGTTCAGGGGTTTTTTTTTTCTTCTTTCTGCCATGAATTTTGAAGAGAGCTAAACTGACAGGTTCTTTTTCGAGCGGGTAAACGGCAGCAACCATCGGTAATGTGTGTAGAATCCTCGCGAACACGTTGAAATAGCTGGCCGTATGTGTTCGCTTTCATCTTTGCCTTTTGAAACGGGGAGTTTCGTTTTTTATCTTCACCTAAGCACGCTAATACCGCACAGCCCGCGTCAATTGACGAACTTTAGCGGAGTGGAAAAATCACACCAAACCAACCATATGGGGAACCCTCTGAAACTTCAGGATTGGATGTAGGCAAATGTGATAGCAAAAAAAAACACACTTTTCCATTAGAAAGGATCAGCGGTTTAATCAATTTCTTATCCTTTCGTTGGCCTTTTGCCTGGCGTGTTGGCTTGCGCTAACGCGGCAAAGAAGACGAGTCGCATCGGAAGTCGCCGGCTGGAAGTTCGGCGAAAGTGGCAGCGGTTCCAGCAATCCACCGCTAAGCTTCCACTTTCCAGCGGGGGTGGAAAAATCCCTTATCAAACGTCGACTGTGCCAGGGAGCGAACAGCGGCGCCGACGGCGACCAGGGCTGGCGGCTGTTGCCACCTCACATGACATGATCAAAAATGCGCCAGCCAGCTCGAGCATGCGGCATGCTCAAGTGCGAACCGCGACCGGAAAAGCTGGTATGGAAAACCGTTTTGACTGGTTTTCTTTGCCTTTCCTTTTTTCCCGGACTTTTCCCGAACCGCAACACTCGACGTTTCAGCTCGCGCCTCGCGGAAATAAAAAATGGAAAATCGAAATAATCCGAAGGGAATAAAGTTCTTCGAAATTATTTCCTGTTTTTTTTTTTCCTGTGCCACTCCGGCCACCCGGTTCGGTGAAACCTTTACCCGCCCGAAGAGGCCGGATGGAAATTGGATTTCTTCAGATAAAACCCCAATCCGCACGGTCCACCCTCACCCATAGCAGAGACGGGAAGGATAGGAATTTAACGAACCTGTTTACGACTTACGCGGTGATATTTCGCGTTTGCCTTTCGCCGCGTGATAGAGCCCGGCTGCGATTTCCCTCCCTTCCGCCACTCAAGCTCTACAACAAGTCTTCCTCCACTGACTGGCGGGCACGAGCGGCGGACTGGCGGAAACCATTTTGAATTGCGCTTCATCGGAGCCGTGTATTGCGTGCTTAACAAAAAAAAACCGAATGTAAATTATGCCTTGAATTACACCGGCCTAAAACGGTGAAGTTGAAGCAGTTAGTTAGTTGCTTCAGTGGCTGCCGCCTCGCAACAGTACCGCGGTTCGCGGATGATCATGCCATCTGTGCTGAACCGTTTATTATGCCTCCAACCGACACAACCACGGGAAACTAGCGAAACAACACGGCACAAGAGGCAAGATGCACAAACGAAAGCTAAAGCCGGCGGGGCCGGTGGTGGGGCACGAAGTTTCCCTGCGCTGACTGTGGAAATTGCTTTAAACTTTCAAATCAGATAAGCTTCACATCATCCTAACCGTGAGTCGCGTTTTGTTTGTATGTGTGTGTGTGTGTGTGTTTGTGTATCGGTATGTACAATGCCGGTAGCCGGTTTTGTTTCTTATTTCTAATTTCATTTCCCGTCCAAACTCTTTATTGAAGGGCCTAGCTGAAGAGATTTGATTTTAAAATTGAGCTGCGCTACTGTTCAAGCGATTGCGTCAGACGGTACAGGGTTGTGAAGGGAGCGAAAAAAGGCTTTATCCTCGGAGTGAGCCTCTTTGATCAGTGAGGAAACCCAAGACCACCGGTCCAGGGAAAAAATGGTTGCATAATAATTCAATTTTCTTTGAATCTTTTGTTTCAAACTGTAACTATGCTTTCAAACAAATGCAATAATACGGAGAGAATCGTTACTGCTTGTCAAAAGAACTATAAAAACGAATGCTTTCAGAAAACTCGCGCCAATTGAATTTGGCTAGCAAACACGTCGAAATCCTAGCATAACTTTACCGAATTTCCAGCTATCGTTAAGATTAATAAGTATTTTTCCCAATCGATTGCTAAGGAACTGAGTAGTACTCATGCGAAGGAAGAAGAAAAAGATAAAACAAAAATGGTAATGACATTTTCAAAATATAGTCCACCCAATATTGCGAGGACAATACCTTAAAACACATCCATATGCCTCAGTGTGAGTTTAAATGATCCGCAACAACAACAAAATCCACTCTTTCTGTGGATTACTACCAATGTGGATTACTACGAATACCAATGTATTAGCTGACTTATGATTGGAGTGTATTTGGTGATCAATGGGCTCGTAGGCGGTTTTCACTGTTCATAGTCTGATTCACTCATCATAGTGTTCCTGTTGAGTCAAAGCTAAAGATAGAATGCCTTTAATATCATCATGATATTACCTTTTGTAGTTTTGATGATATCCTTTGGAAAGAAATGTCTGTCTTAAATACGTTTTTACTGAGGAAACATCTGGAATGGGATACTATTATGCTAATTAAAACATCATATTTTTTATCGATTTAGTGTTCTACTTGATGACTTTTCTTGTGATATTGTATCCGTAAAATATTACTCAAAAAATGAAACGTAATACCACCGTGAATCGTTCGGACTAAAACGAAGATTGACTTTTATAACAATGTGCAGCCATTTCGACAACTTCATGGATAATACAAACGTACAAACACAGACGGCAGCCAGTTCAGGATGGGTAATGTTGGGAAACGGGTTCTTATTCTTCATTTGGCGTAATGATCTACGCTTATACTTTTACAGGTTTTCGAAACATCGTGTATCTGAATAGTCAATCCTTGCTACATGAGGACGATCCTGAAGAGAATCGAATATACTACCGAATCACTTAGACTTGACGAACATTAGAACTTACTTCATGATATTATTGTACATTTAAGACCAAAGCCAACCATTTTCAAACAGGATACGAATGAGTCCAATAGGAACTTTTTCACAGTGGAAACTAATTCCGAAATTCTTTCAATCCATGATTTTAAGCTACCAAATCTATTTTTTGATGTTATTGTTGTCTTTCTTAACGACATTACTTAAAAACTAAACTTTAAATTTTCTCCAACTGACATGAAAATTAACTACTCCCAGGATATGCAAACATTCCAATAAGTTAAAGGACAGATTTACATCTTAGAAATAAAATAAACAAGCGTTTGAATGGGAATGGCTGCCAGTTCTGAAGATTGACAGTTCTGACGAGTACATTATATTTTATATAATATTATTTAAGTCGGCATGATCCATTACAAAATATTTTATTCATGTAATTGCTCGAACTTGGGGATATCTGAAATGCGAAGAATATACTAAATCAATCAAACTTTGATCAAATCACAGTTCCACATAGCACAGTGCGTAACTCACACCTCTACCGACCTTAAAGAACAATTTATCCTGCGACGCACAAATCAATTTGCACAAACAAATTGCAAATTTGTCATTGTGGCTCATCCTACCACTCACAAACATATACCAACGAGCAGCCACAACCAATTTCGATGACAATGCACAAAGTTCTTGTACTTTCGGTTATGAAATTGTATTTTCAAAATCAATTCACTAGTAATAAACATTTAATAGCCTACACCCCTCCCCCTAGCCCACTCAAATGTACCGTAAACGGTGTGCCCACACTGCCGCTAAAATGTACCGTTTTGGCGGTTTCGCTTCGAACGGGCGGACGCAGGCGGACGTGTTTTGAATGCTGTAGCAACGGCGTGTGCACTTGAGCATCAACATTTTTCCCACTTTCCCGAAGGAAAACTCTTACCATTGCCGCCAAAACGCAATGAAAAGAATACGAAACCTCGAAACCTTTGAACGGTGTGCTACCGTTGCTGGAGAGCGTGAGTTGAAAAGGCAATAAGCGAAAATAAAAATGAACCGTTCACCATCCTCTACGTGGCAAAGTTAGACATAGTACAGAAATGTTGGGTAAAAGGTAAAAACAAATCGCAACCACCAAGGAACAGTGCAAAGGCTTGTAATGGGCTCGAGTGCTCGGGTTTCTGAGTTTGTTCGGGTGTTGTTGTGTTTTATTTTCTTCTATTGCTGTGTGGTTCTAGGCACATCCAGGAAGCGAGATGAGTTTAAAAGTTCAGGTAAGGTTGGGCAATAAATTAAATTTTCAAACAAACCCACTGTAGAAACCGGTTCGCGTATGCAGTCCAGTGGCGAACTCGGTTCGGATCTTTGCCGGCTTTTTTTTTATTTAATCAGCTTCTCTCAACCATTTAAGCGGCAAACGATACCTTATGATGTCGCATCAGACAAGTCGATTGCATTATGAAAATCGAAACAAATATTTCATGCAACAGTTTTGAGTTTTTTAAACAAATTTTGGAGTAATTAATATAAGCTTTGAATACATGAGTTACTTGCTGAATATAACTATGATTTAACTGCAATTTTAAAGACTGAGAAGGAGAACAGATAAACAGCAGTGATAAATTCCTAACTTTTCATCAACCTATCTAAACTATTCTTACATGAAAAGACATCAAAATCTGTAATGCACAACAACCCTTCCCTTTTACAAATGCCATCCCTCAACTCCTCCCACAAAAATGTGGGCAAAAATAAAAATCAAAGGGATCTGGGCACTCACCTCGTCCTGCACTTGCATCTGCACTAATCCGCCCTACACACATGCTTTTACACGTATGGCGGCACTCTAGCACCCCCTTTCAACCGACGAGTGGCACTTGGAAGCGTCTGAGAAGGCGCACATCCACCTCCACCCCGTACGGAGTGGCTTTTCACGAGGAATTTTCGCGTGCGCACACATTTTTTCTTAACATCCCTACCTCGTACTAGGACGTCCAATCCCACCAATCCCACTCGAGAGCGCATGAGAGCGGGTGACGGTTTTTTTCCTCCCATGATACATGATAACTCTATCGGCATATGCGATCACGTCATATATGCGATTCCTTACCCCACGGAAGATGTCTCTCCCCCGGCGTGTAGCGTTTGCTGGATTGATTCGTTAATATGTGAAGAGGCGCATGCGTTTTTATTCGCCTATTTTTTTCCTGCTTTTCCGTGTGCTAGTAGGAGCAAAAAATTGTCATACATTATGACGGGACGGGCGATTTCCCGCTTTTCTTCCAGGCTCCAGAGCAGCACACATGAACACGCCCGCTCGTCGAGGCTGAATTCTTAATATGATTCGCGTAGAGGCTTCTCCACCCAACAATCATGTTGTGTGTATGTGTGTGTGTCTGTGTAGGCATGTCTGAAGAGCCACAGCAGCATTAAAGGAAATGCAAGGACAAGCGTCTCCGTACCAGTTTCTAATCCCGTTCTCAACTCCCCGTTGTGGATATCAACACGATGGATTGGGTGCCGCGGGGATGGAAACGTACTTTGTTCCCTTTGCTTCATTCGCCATGTACACACATCCTACATTTCGGGCACGAATCAGCAGCGCTGCCAACTGGCGTAAAAATTTGCATCTAAAACTCCATCCACGAGTCTAGGGGACTAGTCGCGCGGGAGCAGACGGCAGAACGTGTTCCCCCTTTCTCCAGCGAGCATAATAGCGATGAGATTTTCCATTTCCAAGTGAAAGTACAAAGCCTTCGAGGAGCTGAAGGAGCCTCGGCATTAGGAGCCGGCAGACGGGAAATGGTTCAAAATTCTTACACGAACCATTATATGACGCGGAAAAAAAAGGTGTACGGAAAATTCGCCGCACCAAATGCAGGACCTGCTGGGAGTGGAAAATTATGAGCAAAAAAGTTTTGCCACAGGATTGATCCCGCGAATGTGCTGGTAAGCCGCGGCGGTTCGCGCACTCGTCGGCAAAGGTTGCAGAATCATCATTTCGCGTGCTATAGTAGGTTGGGTTGGGACTGGTAGAAGCACGGAGCGTACCGGGGCGAGGGTGAAATGGCAAAATCAATGCTCAACGGTTGAATAGTTCCTCCTTTGCATGTGTGTTTTCCCCGTACGGGGTGTTCGTTTTTGCTGCTGCTACTGCTGCTCCATGGCCGTAAAAGGGGTGGGACGGGACACGAACGAGGGGACGAGCATACAGCAAATATGATTTTTTCGCCTAACGACACCGGGCGCGCGCACACCGATTGGTTGAAAATAAAATTGATGATGCTGAAGGAAGCGATTGAATTGAATTTGAAGGCACGGGCACATTTGTTTCCTGAACGACTGGCGAGAAAACAGTGGGGGAGGGAGAGAGTTGGGCGTTGGGTGGAAATGAAAAAAAGATTATTTGAGCGATTGAGTTGAGCGATTGGAAGGAAATGAAATTGACGCTAAAGATGGTTGTTAAATTGTTGGAGAAAAAGTTTTATATGCATGGCCGTTTCGGGTAATGCGAGGACAGGCAATGCTTCTGTTATGCACCAAATAAAAGCGTAACTAGATGTTAAATGCTACTAAACAGCCTATTTTTCATTGTAATCAAGATATTTTGACCAACTGAAAAATATGTAGACTATCCATTCGTTTGATGTTTTTTTCAAATCAAATTGTAAACTAACAAAGATGCAGTTAATGATAATGAATTTAAACTTTAAACTATTGATATTGTTTCTAATTTGTTTGCTGTTTTAACACATTCATTTGCTTGTTTATGCTATTCATAATTTTTATTTAAGTATTTTCTTCGAATTTTTATCTGATGTTTCCCCATTTCTACCGCTTCTTGCAAAGCCTGTGTACTTAAAACTTCTTAACTCCTACTTTAAGCTACTTTTCTAGCCTTCCCAAATGCAACCCGCAATCACCTTCAACAAATCCAAAACAAAGCTGCTTCTGTTTTCGTTCGCTTGGTTTGTGTTTTGCCTCGCCTAATGCCTCACAGCTCCGGCCGTTTAGGTTTACGCTCGCGATGGTATCGCTTTGTTTTGTTGATGTTTGAAAAATTACACTTTCGCCAACTTTTATCTCTCAAAACTGCACAACCAAAATCGCCCCCGGTTGCGGTCCAGCTCGGGGGCAAAATCAACCCGACAGCGAACCCCAAACGCTCAGTCCTCCTCCCGCCAGTTCAGTTCGATAGTCCGAGCGGTGGTGGAAGGAGACGCCCAAAAGATGATAAATTTCAGTATGATTAGTTTTTCATTTTACTTTTATCACTTTGGCACCCATCCTGTCTGATGCCTCCGTGTACTGAGCCACACTTTGGCTAGGTTGGGTATTCCCGTCGCGTGTTGAAAAACGGCAAGGCGCTCACTTGCCTTCCTTCCTTCGGTTTGGGTCGGGAAAACTGTTCCCAGTAAGTTTTCTTCCCTTGCAAGTTTTTCCTGCCCATTTGCGGACGGTTACACTGTACTGCCAAGTACGGGAAGGATAGGCACACTCCCCCAGGGAAAAGGTGCAACGAAAAGAATGGGGGGGGGGGGGGTGTTTATGGAAGGCGATACAGGAAGCGTGGGGGAGGGGGGGGGGGGGGGAAGCAAAAAATATTTTATGTGTACCATTTTTCATGCAAAATATTTTCAATTTTTTGCCACGCGTAGTCTTTTGCAGATCTTTGTCCACCTTTTTCTTCTTCTTGTGTCCCCATCAAGTGTGGTTTTGATGCAATTGTATTCAGATCCCCTGGCGATCGGTAAAAACAGGGGTAGGCAAGGAAGTGAGAAAGTGCGGCCAGGCTCATTGAGTTGGCAGAGCGCCATTTGGGACACGGATGGTTTTGGTCGAGGCGAATGGAAGAAGAATGTTTAACGGGTAAAAGAGTGGTTTCGTAGTGCAGGGGAAAAAAAAACTTTTACAGTTTCGGGTGCGAAATCGATGAATGAGTCAATGGGCGTTATCGGACTGGGAGGGAACTGTTTATGGTCGGAACTGAAACTTTTTTTTTCTTGTATCGGAGCCAAAAGACATCGGTTCAGAAGTGAAGGCAAAAACCAAACCAAATTCACGATCTGTTTCGCCCGAGTCAAACTAGAGTGTCTTTACCACGAAGGAAGTGTTAACATATTTCTTGTGATAACGTCACAGACGAAAACTACTCATTTTAATGATGCCATATTTCGTCTGGTAGTCGTAAAGTGTTCTTTAGTTTTTTTTTGTACTTAAGTAATTTTCGCAATTTGTACTGTGCTTTTAAGATTTGTTTTTTTTTCTTTCAAGAAATACTGTTTTAAGTCTTTATTATTCAACAATTAAACGATGATAAGGAAATGAAAGCAAAACGAAGTCAAAGTTGCAAATTTTCAAAAAAATGCTTGAATAATCTTGGTGTATTTATCATATTGGCAGGATGTAATCAATATATTATTTCTTCCATTAAAAATTGTTAATGTGTGAATGATTCAAAAATGAAAACTGTATGTGAAAACGGTCAGTATATCGTTCGACGAATTCAGAAATAATGAGGAACGTCATGGTGAAAAGATTAAAAATAATATGACCATCCAAAATCCATGAGTAACTTACTAAAGATAACCCATCCCCAGATGGTATTATAAAATTTCATAATTAGCTAAACCAACTCTTGCGAATTGAAAACAAGCTGCTCTTACTCACTATGACTCATACTCACAATGAATGCATAGCGAACCCTCCCAGGTACTCCCAGGTATGAAAAGCAATTGCAATAACATGAAACACCAAAGACAAAACCCCCTGCCATGCTGCATATTACATTTCAAAACTATAATTTTAGCTCTTTCATCAAAATCTTACCCGGAAACAGCACAAATACACTATGGTACTATTCACTATGCTCTTTCGCGTGAATGTAATTCCCCATGGTTTCGGTTGGAAGATTCGCGCAAGATAACATTCATACCCTTGCGCCATATTACGCCCGCGCACTCAATGACAAGTCGTCAACAAAAACGGCATCATAGCAATTGTTTTTCAATACCAGCTTCATGCGACACCGGCTGCGTTATGAATTAGAGCTCTCGGTGACGGGTGACGGTTCGCGAGATTCTGGCCGGAGTGGGACGACACTTGCAGGCTTTTTCACTCCGGGTGGATGCTTTACAAAAGGTTTACATCTCCACCGCACACCATCACCACTGGTTGCTTGCTTGGCAACATCTTTCTTTCTTTTCTTTTTTACAGTAATTAGAAGATGGAAGAGTGGATGGGTTTTGTTGATTATTTTACCCATCGCCTGCACGCCACCGTCGTCCGCACTTTATCCCCAGTGCAAACAAACAAACTCTCTAACGTTTGCGAGACCATTCAAATTTTACACTACATGTTCAGCCCATCTTATCACAACGACTAAATTTCAACGCAACGGCTTTCAAAGCACCTCAATGCTTGTGTACAGATGTGAAAAAAAATCTTCTACATTTTCACCCCACCCAACCAGCTGCCAACTTGTCGCTTTGAATGGGAAAACGGTGAAGAATGCAATGCGAGGGAACGATGCGTTATGGATAGGCGACACAGCAAACCATTCATATTTCTTCGACACAACACTAACCCAACAAGCAAGCTTTGGTTATGAACTGCAAAATTCTAGGAAGCCCTTTTCTGCCTCCTTCTGCCCAATCCACCTGCATCCACATCAAGCAAACACGGGCTCAGGGATATAAAAAAACACACTGAAAGGGAAAACACTTTTCATGTTTACATTGTGTTCCTGCTGCAAATTACTTGGCATTGAAATTTGTCATTCAAAAGGACCGCTTCCCATGAGATGCCAAGCAGTGGTGCCAGAGTGGCAACAGACTTCTTTTGGCTTATGGCTTTACGGACCATCACCACCACCGTTCCTATTCAAAACACGGCCGCCAGTTAAAAGGGGTGTTGCACCCCGTGCAGACGCCTCGCGGGTGTGAAATGGACCTTTGGAAGCTTGGGTTGGAGATGACTTTTTTGTTGTGTGTTCGTCCTCACAGCGAGCACTAGCGAAACTCATACACGTATTCTTCGGCGTGTATGGCTTGTGTTTGCGTTGCTTATGCTTTGTTTTAGTGCAGTAGCGTCTTGTTTATTTGTGCAGTGCTGTGGGGTACCGAAACTGAGGCCCCTGGCCTAGGGAAAGCAAGAGGTTTTGTTGCTTTCTTGCCGGCTTCAACGAACCCCCGCGTGAGTCAGTCTGGTCCGGTCGGGTTATTTGTTCGTTGAATTGAAGTGAGCTTGTTGATGTGTTCGTTTTTTGTGTTTATTCAACAAAAAAATAGACGAATGCCTTTACTTAACCTTTATGAATTTTTAATGACAGTCCGGGCGGGATTGCTCGAATAAAAAGCTGTTTTTGCAGTTTGCAGTATCTCAATGTCAAAGACGAAAAAATAAATAAATGTTACCAACATGACGATGCTTTCGTTTACTGGATGATTTCAGGAACTTTTTAACTTGTTTTGTTTGTCTTTTTAACTTTTGGCCGGTTTAAAAAAATAATTTGCTTCGAAAATATTGGAACAACCCCAATAAATTGTAAAGACATTTCAAATATATTTGGGAAACAATCAGTAGATCATTTTAAAAAGAAAGAACCTAACAAAAATCGGGAACCTAACAAAAATTCGTGAGAACTACAGGGTGTGCGGGCTAAATTTGACACCTGGCCTTTGGGTTTATATCTCAGGGTTGAGTTGACGTAACTAAAAGATTGATATGTCATTCGATTGCTAAAGGTTGTGCGAACAAGTGTAAAAAATGTCTAGCTCCGTAAATATGTGGAACCCGTCCGAATTGTACAAGCGCGTAACGTGTGTTATGATGGTTCGTGCCTACCATACAAATGCCGAAATTCGGAAGGCGGCGATGTGTTCGCTGAACACCGTAAAAACAATACGGTGGCCAATGGGCAGCCGTACGTTTGGCAGCAGGATTCTGCACCATGCCATACGGCCGTAAAAACACGCCAATGGCTCACTGCCACTTTCAACCGATACACCAGCACCGACGTTTGGCCACCCAGCTCCCCTGACCTTAATCCTATGGATTACTTTGTGTGGGGCACAGTTGAGCGGGACACCAACAGGGCGTCCTGCAATACCAACGCGGAGCTGGTGGCCAGAATAAAGGCCGTGTTTGCGGCCATCCCCAGAGACATGGTTGTCCGGGCTTGCGTGCGGTCCCGGAAGCGGGTGCAGGCGGCCATCGACGCGGAGGGGGGGTACTTCGAATAAATATTACGGCAAACATGGTAAGCTAAACTTTGTACAAAAAAATTAATATTTAACATAAATTTGATAAAAATTCCTTTCCTATTCCCTCAGAAACTGTCAAATTTATCTCGAACACCCTGTATGGGAAACCCTGTTAGCTTGCTTTGTTTATAATTGATTTTCCACTAAGAAATTCAGTACATAAGTTGCTTAACTTGTGTTCCCGAAAAACTACATAAAATATTACTCAAATTCTTTAAAACAAGAAAAAAAAACAATATCTGAACAGTAAACTTTACAGGTAGTCGTGTAAAATATATTCTGAGATATATTGTTGTTACTCCTTTATCTATTTTCATCCATCTTTATCAACTGCATTGCAAAAGATACAAAATGTTTCTTTAAAACAACAGATTTGATGCCCTCTTAAGAGTTCAAACCGACAAAAGGGACATTCTTTTATTTCTTCAGTAACAAAATCCTACCGTCTTATTTTTGACTCCGCACTATAAACCGTGATCCTTTGAATTCACCTTCCATTCTAAAAACATGACACATTCTTCTCTACGAGCTGTCCAATTCTTCAAGTACTTTTGAAAATTACATGCCTAAGATTACAGCCATCCGCAAGCATGAAAAGCATCCGCCACTTGAAAGTGTAGCGACCGCGTCATAACACTGCCAACTCCCATAACGGACGGGGGGGATCCGAGATTATAATCAAAGTCATGAACACGACCTCCTCCAAACACACACACATATACGCCATCATTCTGGGGATCTCATCCTTTCCTGTGATGTGATGTATGCCCTATCCCACCCCCAAAGGGAGGAGGAAAACAGACAAGGACAATGTGACAAAAGCCATGTGCAAGTATGCGCTTTCACGGGCAAAGGCCTTGAGTGTATGAAAAGATTCCGTTCCTCTTTTTTTATGCCATAAGGCTGGGTGCCCTCTTTACATGTTTTTGAAGTGCGGATGTGCAGTACACACCGGCGTATGTCAACGCCGCTGGGCAGACAAAACCCCTCGCTACAAGAACAAAAAAAAAACAACGACTCCCTGATTCGTATCATCAAGTGCACCTTGTCCCGTCGCTTCCGTTTGGTTCAAGTTGCAAAGTGCAATCCGTTCTTGCTGTTTTTTTTTTTTATCAGGAGGACCCTGGTTAATGTGGAGGTGGAAAAGCAGAATGAAACTAAGAGAGGCACAGGGCATCCTTGCGAGAATCTGGAAAGAAAGCGCTTACAATGGCAGTACGGTTCTCCAAGTAATCTCGATGTCGCCTTGACGTCACGTGAACTAAACATGTCCTTAGCCATCCATTTCCTTTTTTTGCATTTTGTGCCCACCACTCACTACTTGCACATGCAAAAGCCCTACCGCAGGCTCCAATGTACAATCTTTCGCGAATGAATGAAGAATCCAAGCAAAAAAAGAAACATATCCTGACTCCAAATTTTGTGCTCAAGCACAACCCACTTACCCGGCCGTAAGGGATCTTTTGCAAAAAGGGGGGCCCATTACGATGGGGCCGGGATTTACACGTCACGCCGCGTGTTCTCGTATTTCCAGTCCATAATACTCTTTTCGGCTTCGCTTGAAATGTTTGCCATTCTTGTGGTAGCGGAACATTTTCCCCAACAGCACTTGAGCCAGGCTTTTCGCAACCACCCCGGAGAGCACACGGAAAGTCACGTACGCCGGGAGGATCATCCTGTCGGCTTTGTTATCGTCCGTGCTGCTCACGGTACCCACTATCACACCGTCCAGTGTGCTCGGTACATGCTGAAGTGAAAGGATTACACGGGTTAATTTGTGATATTTGAAGAGAGAATACCGCTCGTCAGCTAGTCCGCCGATCCGGTGAAGTGCCCCTGGATGTTTTGTATATCGGCGATGGGATGCAAAATTATTGGCGGAGGGGAATGCCACAATAGAAATTAGCTGCAATGCTGTATGATTTCACTACTAAAAATCCAATGATAATTTTAATTGACAGCCATTTATATTATATTTGTTACTTTTTTTTCTAGAAAAGTTCAAAATATGTTCCTTTACTGAGAAAGGCAGATGTACACACGTGGAATTGGAATACTTTCAGTATCAGTTCTAAGGCCGGTTTGGGTTACTAATCAATTTCAGGAAAAGTATGGATACAGTGACAGTTCTAAGACATTCTATATAAGATTGTAGGGAAATCATTATAACCCCACAAAAGAACCATTCCGAACTAATCTGCGCAACACATTTAATAATAAGAGCCAGGATCACGTCGGGGTCACCACTTTAGGGAAATTATACGGTTCCCTAACACTAGCACAGGGGCTTCGGATGAGCTTTTGAAAGGCGTCTTACTCGGTTGAGGTTCAGGATACAAGAGAGCGTTTATTCGCTATTGTCACATCGAGGCGCATAAGGACAAGTATCTTATGCGCTTTGTTTACGCCCACGAGTTGGGCGATTATATTATAATGCTGTTATCGAGCAGTTTCCTAATCTTGCTATCGAGCAGTTTCTTAACATAGTTCCCTACAAGATCCATACGTATTCTGCACTATTTCAATAACCATTATTGGTTCGGGATCTGTTTGACGATCAGTTACAAGATCAGTAACAGTTTAGAATCGGTTCCAGGACTATTTATGGTTCGAGTTATTTTCTATGACCTGGATAAGTTCAGATTCTATTTCCGGATATGTATCTCTCCTGGATCTGGATCCGTTCCAGGTTTGTCGTTCCAGAATCGGAATCAGTTTCAGGCTAGATAAGTGATCGGGATCATTTCGACCGGTTTGAGATTATTATGGAGTCAGGAAATGTTCCTGCACCATATAGGGTTCAGGTACTTTTTGGGTATAGACTCAGTTCCAGGATCTGTATAGATTTAAAGTTAGTTCCATGGACAGTAAAAGACATATATCATTTCCTAAATTGTTATTGGTTCAGGATCAGGGATCAGTTTATTGTGTGCAGAATGTGTACCGCTAGGCGCCAACAATTTTCAATAATGTGGAGATCGCCAATACTGTAGTGCCTTCTGGTAAAAGCTTGTTTCAGACAACTATTGCCACTACACTTGTGATTCTCGTGTTCAGATGTCTCCAGCAAACCAAGTATGTCAAGTTCGCAAGTCTAAGTTCGCAACAAGTATAGACAATATTGTACGGCCTATTATTTCAAGATTTTAGATTTCCACTATTTAATCTCGCAACAGGATATTCAACTCTTCTTCTTCTATTTGGCGTAACATCTTACGCGGCCATAACAGCCTATACAGCCTTTCGAGACTTATTCAAAGTCACGGCCCTATAACCGAATAGTTAGTCCTTGTTACAGTGAGACGATCCATTTGAGATTAGAACCCATGGTGGACATGTTATTAAAACGTACGAGTTGACGACTGCTCTGCGGTACCACCCCAGTCGGCTACAGTCGGCTCATAACCGTCATAACCGACCATATTCTCCACTGAAAAATCTCGAACATCATTCAAACAGACTAACAACAACCTTTTGCTTTGCATGACTTCCAACATCAAAGATGTTTTGCCTGCGTTCAAGTGAAAATTGATCGCTCACTGTATCAAGCTTGAACAATCTGCAGTAAAACAACCAATTGCTTTTCACGGAATTCTACTTTGACAGCAACCCGATCCTACCGGATAACACGCTACCTTCACCGACCTAGACAACAACAGCGAACGAAAATTGAAATACTCTCGATAGCTTTCGGAGAGCAAAACGACGACGGTAGCAACAACAACCACTACATACCCGGCCCACCCGATCGATACACACTGACACTTGATGCAATTTTGCTTCCGTGTCAGCTTCCGTGGCCACCGTTGGTTAGGTTTTTTTTTCGTTTTTCTTTTTGTCTGACGCAACACTATATCCATGCCAGGGAATTATGTGCCCCGGGGCCATCACGAATGGGTTTGGGTGTTGGAGCTGGCATTCTAGGCGGTCTTGGGGTGCGGCTGAATAGCACCGGAATGAATGGAATAATATCAATCGTCTTAACTAACCTACCTTCGCTACCGGGTCCGGGTGGTTTCCGTCGGAGCGAAGAAGCAAAACCTTCCTGAACAGACCGTTTCGTTTGCTTTGCCCTGCGTTGCCGGCAGGCATTCGTATCGGAATACGGCGAAAGTAGCAAATAACGTTACGCTCCGGGTTGAGGGCAGGGGTTTAGGGAGCAAAATCGATTGTACGAAATCTATCATGCTAATGTTCAATGTCTGGTGTTGATGACGTTTTTTTTTTACCTTCAGCGTACAGGCTTTAGAAAAGTGTGCTTTAAGATAGAGAAAACTCCCTGAATTGGTGAAAGATATCACCACTTTAAATGCGTTCCTGTCAAAAGGCGAACGCTCACATGCCAGCAAGAGTTAAAGTGAAATTGCTTTCCCAAACACAGCGTTGTCACTTCACGCAGTAGCAATGCAATGACCTCGCTCGCTTCAGAAGCCACTCGGAAACGAATCCCATTCAAAAACTCGAACATCTTTTTCGTTCCCTTCCAGCGCACGAACCTTCAGCAAACGTTCTATTTTGACCCCAATTGATTTCCCCCACACTGTCCTGCTGGGCAGTGTCCCGGCACCACCAGCTATCTCAGCCCGTAAAGAATGGCAAACGCATTACGCCGAGCACGCCGTCAAAAAGTTAGTTTCCGGAGGCAAAAATACAGTTTCCGGTTCGTCGGCTCTCGGCCCGCCAAACCCCCTTGAAGTGTTCTTTTTTGCTTGAATACTTGGCTCTTGTGCGCGGGACAGGACAGGACAACACCACGGAACGTCCAAAATGGGCAACACGATTGCCAAGAGTTTGGCAGAAGAACGCTTACACAGTTTAATATCGCTTCAAACTTTTGCCTGAATCATTTCTTTGCTATTGCCACAACACCTGATGCTAAGAGATATAAAGAGGGCAGAGAACCACGCGCGATAGAGAAAACGAAGAAAACAATCCATTTTGCTTACACAAAAACATGTGTTGAAACAAGTTGGCCGAATATTGTCAGTTTCATTTCATGATTTGCTTTGAAATAGAAGAAAAACTTTCTTCCTCTCTCGCCATAAATAGTTTATTGGAGCTACAAACCAGGACCTTCCCATTATGGAAGGAAAAATCCCATCCATAAACATAACTCCAACAGTGGCTCCCCTCCAAAACCATGTCTTATTAAAGCAAGACCCATCGTCTCAACATCTTTACGACAACTCGTAAAACAAATCAACAACAACGAAACGCAGAATCGCCCTTTAGCGTCTGGCCGTGCCGCTATCGTTCGCGGGGCTGACTTTAAAATTTAATTGACCTATCGATTTTCATTCGCCCCAAACTGCGACAAGTGAAAGCGAGGGTGCGCATTTGGCCCCCTGTCTGAGGGGGGGGGGGGGGGAGGAATAGAAGGCGACCAAACAAGCGAAGTAAGCGCGCTCGGTAAGCTCGTAAAGTCTCGTGAAAGTCGCGAAGATTAAAATCAGTCCACCGGAAGCTGGACCCTTGTGCTATCGGTACGGTACGGATGGTGAAATGGATTTTTCCACCCGCACTCCTGCAATGTCCTTTTACCCAAGACATAAGCCCAAGCAATTGTACAACCGATGCGATGGGAAAAGGAAGCCGCGGAAAAAAAAACACACCAAAAGCAGAAGCTTTTCACTTGCAAAACGAGAGTGAAAGGGAACTTCATCAAGCAGGAGCGGCAGTCGGAGCGGATTGTGGTGATTGTGGTGCGAATTCCTATGCTAAGGACACCGAATCATTCCCCCCACCCCTGGCCGGGAATGCCGTCTGTCTGAGCTGATGCTCGGAACACTGGACACATTGGGGGAGGTGAGTAAAAACTTTATTTCCATTACCGCAGCTGTGGCATTAAAAAGTACATAATGAGAATTTTCCTACAGCCCCAGCCCAAGTTTCAGGAGCAGAAAAATAAAAAACGGCATGCAAAGTGGAATGGACGAGAAGATACCGTCGTCCTGCTGCCCCATTGGAGTCCTGCTACTAGCGCTCTGTTTCCCATCGTCGTCCTAGCTTCCGGAGTTCCGGGGCAGACCACCGAGCTCCATGCTTCACAGTGTCACAGTGCCTTGCCCAGCCAGACAACAACGGCCGTTCAGCATTCTTTATCTCTTCCCATTCGCGCAACCTTAACCCCTCCCCAAAGAAATGAAAATGGGACCTTCAACTCATCGATCTGTGGTGCTCTGAAGTGCTTAAGTGCCTTCAAACTTTGCCGTTTTCCATTCGCCGCACAGACAATTGTCGCCCGGCTCGTCGCCCGACCACCACCCGCGACCAAGCTACCGGAAGATGACCGTCCGTTTGACTTATGGCGACCGGGCTACGATTAATATCCCCCGGGGGGAGACACACACACACACAAACACGTACCAGCTGGCACTGTTTGCTGCTTAATGTAGGTCATTGTTTCATTTACCAGTGCGAACGATTACAATGGGGAAGAACGCCCGCCGCCGCTTTGGGTCAAGACCGTACTCCTGGGGAGGGAACTCCGACGCGCAAAAGGGAAGCAGCAATTAATGGGCGACGGTGGGCAGCGGGGTTCGGTTTAACCTTGATCTTCGTTCATTATGTATTCACGAGGTGATGCGTACCGGGCGGTTGCTTCATTTATTTCTGGAGCAAATTTCAACTTCATCGAGAGCGAAACCGCGTTCCCATCATTGCCTGTGGGAACAAAGACGAACAGGATCTTGGCCGCCGTCTCAAAGTTCGTCTTGTTCGCTCTCTCTCTCTCTCGCTGTCCTTCTTTCCCGTGGTTCTGTTTTTGCTCCCTTCGACTGCCTGCCTGATGACGGTAGAGTCCTGTGCACACAGACGTCCGCAAACGAAAAACGTTTAACTCCCTGGCAGCGTTCAATGACGACGATGCCTCGATGACGGACCTATCAAAGCGGGGGCACGAACGCAACATCAGAGTCATGGGGGCAGCGCCGGACGGCTTCCGCCGTAGACGCGATGATTGCATTTTCCCCTTCACGCTCCACCAACCCACCGATGCTTCTTTGCGTTGTTTGTTTTGATTTTTAATTAAAGGATTATCGCTTCAACGCTTTCCCTTCCGAATGGCGCGCTCGGGCGAAGCAGCAAGCCCTTGGCGAAGGGATTAAATTAAAGCCAAAGCAAGGCAAATACATACGAACTACGAGGTGAGGTACCAACGAGCGGGGAAAACGCAAAAGGGCGTACTACTTGCTGCGAATGTAGAACACTGGGACGGCCTGCGTTACGTTTTCTGCCCGGCTCTCGAGGCTCTTCCTTCTGGACGTACGAACTTCCCCTTGTTTTTTTTCTACTTGGCGTCTTGGCTGTAGATTTTCTTTAATTTCAGTGCGCGTTTCACTTTCGTCCGGAACACCGGTAATTGAAGGCAATTCCCATCCCATCGTCCTTGTCTGCCCGTCTTAGCGCGCCTTGGTGGGATTTCCGGGCAAAATGATGCTTTCAATGCGTTCCCCTTCTTGCCCTCCCCCCCTGTTTTTGTCCAATCGGTGTCCGCAGAGCGGTGTACGTGCTAATTGTGGTCCAATTCACAGACGATGAATCGAAGTCAGTCGCTGGTTGGCTAGGCCACGGACACGGATGTTTGTTTGATTGGGAACAGCTGGCGCTCGGAATGGTCGTCCAGGGCGTTGGGAAGAGTTTCTTTTGCTGGGAGGATAAATGTAGAACAATGCACGTCTGCTCCACTTTTTAACGCATGGGAAGCGGTAAAGGAATTCTGTCTGCCGATTCTGATAGAAGGACATTGCAGATGGAGAAAATCATCAGTAGGGTATGATAATGGCACACTGATCGAAAGCTTTAATGAATATTATGTGTAAATAAACTAAAATTCAATTTTCATTTATTTAAAAACTTATTATTTGTTAGAAGATTTCATGATTTGTTAGAAATAAAACATCTGATTGCATAGGCTATTTAATCACCAACAATGTTTCTTCAGAGCAGCTTTTGCCATGTTCATGCATTAATACGTTCTTTCATTTGGAGTTTGGAAATGAAAGATCCGAACATTCCTGATTTATCTTGACATTTGTCAGCTTTACTTTCCAGAGATTGCTCCTGACGCATTCCAGAGATTGCGTTGATCCTCAAAAATGTACGAAGAATAGCAATAGTTATCAAGCTGTTTTAGAACATTTGCATATTTTGTAATGTAGGTAGTTTTGGGATTTGAATGTGGAATGAAGGCGATTGTGTGTGCTTGAAGATAGATTGAA
Source organism: Anopheles quadriannulatus (assembly GCA_000349065.1). Taxonomy (NCBI): domain Eukaryota; kingdom Metazoa; phylum Arthropoda; class Insecta; order Diptera; family Culicidae; genus Anopheles; species Anopheles quadriannulatus. The sequence continues at coordinate 4,672,588 of KB666509.1, read as the reverse complement.
TATACTCATGAGTAGAGGAAGAATAGGCTTGCGTAATATCTAGCAAGGTAAACTACCTTTGTTTGCACTATTGAGTAAGTATACATTCCTGGAATTCTGTTGCGTAGACCTATTACCGGGCCTATTTACCATGTTTTTATTATAATGATTAACAAATTATTCCTTTCGATACTCACTATGAATCAAGCCTCAAAATTGATCTTCGATAAAAAAATTTTAATTGAACTTCAATAAAAAAATTTTGCTACTGCGGTCCCATGTGGACTTGAGGGACTTCTTAGATTAAGACTTCAGAGTTTTGAGACAATCAGGAGATTAAGAAGAGATTTGAAAATATCAAAACATTTGATATTCTAGACTGTACTACTAGCATGAGTTAGTTTCGTTGGATAATAAAATCATTCTCTGGGATGAAATTCTATAATAAAATAATAAATTTAAATTACAAAGGATTATTGTTCTCAAAATTCAACGATAAATTGATTTCAAGCTATCAAATAAGTGTTTTCGTTAATAATTCACACTTAAGAAAGAGTACAATATTTCGCATTAAGGATTTTATAATCCAACCGAAATAAACCTTCACATCGTATGCTTTCAAAATCAATTACCACAACGAGTGTTCGCTTAACTATCCTTCTCATACTTCCCCTTCAAGCGCATCTCATTCACTCACTTCATTGCCTTCAGCTAAAACACGATACTAAATGCAAATTAAATTCAACCCCACCGCAATAACACCCGATTGCTTTCCAATAAACCTGCTCATCCGCTTGGCCACTAAAGGGACAAACAGCCTAAAGCGAATAGAGAACAAAATTGAAAGGGAAAAAAAATGACGAAAAGATTTTACGTTGCCACTGCGCGTAACAGAGGTGAGGGGAATAGATGCAAATAAAATGCATCCCGAAACGCATCGATTACCCTGTTCGCACGTCATATTTTTGTTGATCTTGTCCGGCTCAACCCGGCCGCAGCCAGGCCTGAGCCCGTTGCATATGGACCAGCAGTGACTAGGACAACAGAAAATGGGGAAAGAGATCCGAAGAAAAAAATACACAAAAGTGCATCTTCCACCAACTTCCCGTGCACCAGATCGGCGAGGGAAAAAATCGGGCCAACGACCGACTCGTTGTGGATCGAAATCGGCCGAGAAGTCAAAGCAAAACAAAAAAAAAAAACGCTTTCGAAAAAAAAGGAGTTTAGACTTCATTCGACCATCGCTATAGCCACGGAATTGTGCATGCAGCGAGGCAGAGGAGAAGGACAATCGCTTCGGCCAGCAATTTTATGCATCGTCCCAATTCCATTTCAATCCGCGGCCGATACAATCGCGACGCATTTCGTGTGCTTTTTTCTCCTCTTGCCTTTTCTTGCTCTCCCATTGCGGGCCGGAAACAAATCAAGGGGCAGTGCAAGCGGGGATAGCGAATCAGTGAATCTGATTCCTGCAATTTCAGCTGATTCGGCTTCATCTGGCTTTGCGTTCACCCGCCCTCCCCTGACGGGAAGCGGAAGACAGCACCGACAGCGTGCACCGGCAGATGCAATCCGCATGCATCCGCGATACGATCCGCGCGAGCGGCAAAATTTATGACCAAAATGCATTGCCGAGCTGGTGGGAAAAGGGGTGCGGTCTGTGGCTGGCATTGGCGAATAGAAGAACCAACAAATAAAAAACACATCCCACACCGTGTCCACCGTGCAACAGCTGCCTACCGATTATTGAAATGCAACCGAACCGGAGGCATGGCGGAGGGAGGAGGTCGCAGAAAAATGGAGTGGGGAGAACCAGCCACCAACAAGTTGTGTGGCGAGATTCGCTTCCGAGGCGAAAGCGAAATGTAGGATCAATAACTGCAACAACTGCAACGATTGCAACCAAAAACAACAACACAAAAAACAGGGTAATATTTAAAACACGCACACAAAGCCACCACCAGCTCCCCGGTTGTGGGATGCTGAATTTGCATCCGGATTGGGATTGGGCCAACAACACACGGGCTTAAACGATGTGTGCGAATGTGCGTTTATGTATGTATGGCAGCCGCCTGAGACCGGCCAAACGGTCCATATGTTTGTTTACTCTGCTTTTGCTGCTGCTCTGGGCTTGCTACAGTCCTTGTTTTTTTTTCTTTTATTTCGTATTGCTTGCCGAGTGCATCTCACCAGTGCAACACCATTACGCTGGTGCAAGTCGGTGCAACGCAAGGCACATGCAAATCGGCCCGAGATTTGGATTGAAGTATTTAGGTCAGCTTTTTGCGAACCATTTTTTGTTAGTGGATTTCACTTTTTCGACCGCTTTTCTGGATTCGTGTAATTGCATACGGTACTAATCCGCTTGGCTGGAGCCCGTTGTTTCACACGACTCATTTTGGGATTTGGTGGGAAACGCTTGAGAGCGATTGAATACTGTTAACCGGTTAAGGAATGGTCTAAGCTGGTGAGTCATGTTTTTCGAGACATTTGGAATAATGTATAAAGTTTTTAAATAATCTACATGCTTTCAATTACCAGAGACGATGAAGAGAAAATCAATCGTTTCCTACACTTTTTAGAATATTAAACACCATAAATGTGCTAAAATTACAAATCAAAGAATAAATGTTTTCAAAATCTTTCTTCTAATAAATAATGTTCGTAAGGTGCAAACCAACACCCGGACTGCAAGCTGTATCCTGAGCTTCTCTCTTAACATTTCCAAGCGCCATCTGTTGCTGGTAGCTGCAAGCTTGAACATGTCCTGAAAGCTTTTCCTATCTTTATATCGGTTGGCGACTTTGGTAAAGGAAGATATATGCACCAAAAGAGGGAAAATGATTATAAAAAATCATATTTAAAAACAAATACGTTATCTGACTAAATTTTAGCATAACTTATCATCATTTTTTAATGAAAGAAACATAAAACAATATTTACAAAAAAATCCTCAGAGGGTCTGGAACAGTATTATCAAGCATCAAATGCTGTCATTGCTAATAGAGGTTGGTAAACTATTCACAAAACAAGGGATTAAAACTGATAAAGTAAAATAAATAAATAAATATGTACAAAACATAGCTCTTCATTCTGCACATTAAAATAAACTAACACATTCTACACAAATTTAATTAATAAAATCATCGTTTATTCTAACCATTTACACTAAGGTTCACAGAACATTTCAACCGTAATCGCATAGGTCAGCGGACTCGGCCCATTCAGTCGATACCCGATCGCGGGCGTACCAATCTGACCGTCCGTCTTGTCCACCGTGTAGCCCAGCACCGAGTACCGGTCCGCGTTCATCGTGACGAAGTTGATCTTCTTGTCGTTCGCATTGGTGTAGCTGACCGACGCAGGCAGGGCCGTACCCTTGGACAGGGTTTTCGAGTAGCACAGCAGATGATCGGCGGGTTTGGTTCCGAAAAAGTAGCTCTGCTCCTGCGACACCACCAGCGACAACGCCCGGCAGCTAGCCAGACAGAGCGCACCCAGCACCAGAAGCCTTAACGTGGTCATCGCGTCGTCGCAAAAAAAAAAATGGTGCCGTTATCTGTTTTCGCTGCTAGCTCCCCGAAATCGTAACGGGCTGCCACATCCGACTGAACCACAGGCGGGAAGCTGTTGTCGTTTAAATACCAAAACCAAACGGGCAAAATTCAAGTATACAAATTTGGCACACCTCGGCTCCTTGACAGTGAACTCTTTTTTATTTTGGTTGCTTGAAGCATTGAAAACGAGATAAGATTGCACTTTTCATGGGCAAGAGAATTGCACGCGAAAGTTAATCCGACAATGCAGTGGCTTGAAACGATGGGGAAAGTTTGGTTTATGGCAATGTATGGTCGCCTTTTTTGGGATAGCAGGGAAGTGAATTTTTTTGATAAAAATATCTTAAAATAGTGGCTGGTATATGTATACATGTACCTTTCGTGGTAATGACCTCCAATGATAGTTCCTGGGGCGTTTGGTCATTTCATGCACATGGTTCATATTAAAAGCTTTATATATTTGTATGAAATAACGTAACAAATATGCACGTCAAAGATGAATGTGTTTAATTGAAACAAATTTATTTAAAAAAAAAGCTGATTTAACAATTTTTGATAATAAATTACCGTGAACATGAATCGCAGTTTTGAAAACGAATCGCAAATAAATCGTATTTCTGAAACTCTATATTTTTGGTTTTGCTTAATAAAGTGTAACCTGTACCAGCTTTTTTTTATTATTCTCACAGTGAAGTTTTATGATTAAAGATTATTGTTCTTACGAAGAACTGAATTCTTTCAAACAAGTAATATTAACGTATTAGTCAGGAAGGAGTATACGAATCCAAGACATTATTGTTGCAAAAAAAAATTATTTGCCACTTATTCCATAACATTCCACTTGTGGAATAAAATATAAAACATTTAATGAATATATGTTTGTATTCAATGTCTAAAAATACCTTTTATTAGAATGATTATTCAAAAGTCTAAAGCAATGGAGTATCCAGCTTTTTTTTTCAACAATATATTTACGAGTAAAACAAACCCTGTTACTACAAAAAGAACGGTCGCTCATTAAACTTAAACTCAATACTTGCGATTGGTGGAGCGGAGCAAATGTATTTTCCAGCGAATTATTTATTGAATACACGAAATATTCCGGCTCATTTTCATTCATGCATGTCATTAAACCATCATACATTTTGAATAATTATTCTATCAATTGGACTCATTACGTGGAGCTCTTGGGGCATTTTAAAGGAATGTACTTCTTTTCGCCGCAAAATTTGCCGATCACTGCCGCAGACCATACAAACCTTCAAATTTATAGTCATAATTGTAAGAATAATTCAAGTCAACTGGTTAAAAATTTGACAATAAATATTTATTAAAGTAATAAAACAATGCGCTCCTTCCTTACTGATACATTACTTTACACAATAGTACTTCACTATAATGGCGTACGGCAAAATAGACTTTGCATTTATCTTAATTGTAACGGTCGTTGTTCCAATCTTGCCACTAGAAATATCGGCCGTAAATCCGTGGGTCGAGTACTTGTCCGCCGCCAGCGTAATAAAGTTGATGTTTTTAGCCTGCACATGGAACGAAAGAAGATTCGTTTATTAATGTTTAATTTCATTCATTTTCTAAAAAAAAAAAAAGAAATATTGCTCACCGCTGTCGGATTGGTATACGACACATCCTGTGGCATTACCGAGCCCTTGAGCAGCGTTTTGGAGTAGCACAAAATGTCGCCCGCATCTTTCGCGCCGAAAAAGTAGCTCTGCTTCGACGTGTTCACATCGCTCGACGTGTACAGACTTCGGACATCTGGACAGAGGACGACGATCAGTCCCGCGATCAGCACAAATCCCGCTGTCCGATGCATTCTGCTAGTGCGGTCCGTTCTGTATGCCGGGCGGTGCGCCCAACCAAGCCGCTTTTATAAACTTCCAAGTCGTTACGTTTTGCTCTCCTGCGGTGTATCGCAATTGAGGACAGCCTCATTGAGCCGACAGTTTAATGTCCTTTCCCCCTGACAAAAAAAAAGAAAACAAACCAAAAAACCGACCACTCCAAAAATTGGTTTAAATTTTTATCTCCTTTTTCTACCACTTTCTCACACGATCTTACACAGAGAAAGTTACCTTTATTTCCTTCCAATCGTTTGTATGGCCGGGCTTGGAGAACGTTTCCGGATTTGCGAAGCGAAGACACTTTTGGCAGCAGTAAAAAGTGGCAATGGACGTGAAATGAAATTTCACCTGCACCCCTTGCACCGAAATGCACTGATCCCAGCACATCTTTCCCTTTGCGGTGCTTCACCATCAGGTGCGGCGCGAAGGGATTCTATAAAAGTTACCGTTCCGTGCGGGACATGTTTCAGTTCCGTCGCTGGCTCGATAAACAAGGAAATCGATAAAAATGCATCCCACGTACCGGCTGAGTGCGTTCTGCCTGACCGTGATCCTGTGCAGCCTGGCGGTCCGAGGCACGGTGGGCTCGCTGCAGACAAATACCAACCCGGCGGTGAAGGAATTTGGTGTGGCGGACGCTAAGCTCTTGCTGTGCTTCGACAAGACGGTCTACGCGTTTAGCCGAAGCCCAACATCGTTGGCTCACATTACGGTAGGTTGGACCAACTTCACCAACTGCTTGACATCTATTCTATTCGTATTTGCAACACTTATTTTTAGGACAAAAACATCAACTACGTCAAGGTGGAAACGCTCAAACCAGGATACTATGGTGGCGTGAATGCTGAAATTACCGGCGGTGCCATCAAAAAGCCGAACATCGTTATTACACTCACCGAGGGTGGAAGAAAGAACCTTTTCAAAAGTAACGTAAGGGTGCAGATGTATTGCGAATCTTAAATTGCCTTAATTTATTAAAAACTGAGTATCGACACATTGCTTTAAATTAAGATATTAGTTATTTATTTTATAAAGATGACACAACATTGTATTCAAATTCACTATTTTGTTTAATAAAGATTTTATTTCGATACATGTTTTGTTTACAAAACTGGAAAATATTACGTTAAATTTTATGTGTTTTTTTCATGGCCCTGTTTCGCTCTCTCTCAATTCCACGTGCAATAATACGATGGACCTTCACCTTCGCACGGTGACCTCAAAAAACATGTTACTTTTATCGGCACGGACACTGCAAAAAGTAATAATAAAATGCTCCGTAACCGAGGCCACCCAATAATCCCCGAAAATCCCCGCAGACAAACACGTTCAGCCAGCCGGCTCGGTTTAATGTTATCGATATAAAAACGAACCATCCCGCACCAGCACGGTTCAATCTCGTCGAAAGTGATCAGGAAGAAAGTCATTCCGCGTGCGTTCGTGATCGTGCATTACACCATTCTTTCAAGACGGCCCCAAAACATCGACCGTAAGAATGGACCGTTGTTGCCTGTTTGTGATGGGATTTCTGCTGATCGTCACCCTACACACGACCGGTGCGAACTTGTTGAACACGAACCAGGATCTGGTGGTGCAGTTCGGAACGTACGATGCAATGTTCCAGCAGTGCTTCTACCAGAAGCTTTACTCCGGCATGATCAGCCCGCAAAGTGTGACGTTTAACAATGTAAGTGGTAATATTAGTGTAATCTAATGTGTTTTGTTGTCTGCTAGGCAGTGAAATTCGTCAATTTGATTTGCCTTGTTGTGTTCTCTCTGTTTAGCCGGCGGCGAAAGCGATCAAGTACGTTATTGTGGAATCGGATCAGAAGATTGATCTTGGCGGTATAGCGGCCTCGATCACGGCGGGCACGGTCGGTGACAGCAAGGCGATCACGGTGCAGGTAAACACCTCGCCGAACACGATCAAATTCCTGAACAATTTCACGGTGAAAATGTACTGCGAGAAATAAAATAGTTTATGTAGTTCGTTGTAACATTTTCGTTTGTTTTAGTTCTCCTCCTGTGCGTCTGACCAAATATCATTCTTTGCCATATTAAAAAAAAAAAACAAAAATATAATCTTACTTTTCCTTATTCTTATTCTTACCTATGTGAGTTTGGACCTATATGCTCTAATGATGGTACTCCTAATTGTTGTTTGACTACTAAGGGATATCGACTTGCGTTTACTTTTTGATTTATTTAGTTTATTAACGTATCTGATTTTCTTTGATGATTCACGTTATTATTTTTGATCGGAGAGACAGGACTGAGGAACATCCCTGTCATTAAAATGCATTTTAGACTCTTTTTGGTTAGTCCTACGGATTGCAACAAATACGAACAAATAAATACGTTACATTTATAAAGCATATGAATTGCTTTCTCTGGTAATTCACATTGGCTACAATTTGGATTATCCGCAATTCTTATTGTATGCAGTCAGCATTTTGCTAGGTTGTATCCCACTAAGATTCGATTAGTTGTTCGAATTTCGTTTGCTGGCAGGTTGACTTCCTGATACTAGGACTTATTTACAAAACCTGGTTGAAAATACTTAAACCTTTTACCTTTCTTTGACATTTATCGCTGTCACTTTTGTAGCGTCGTCTTGCCTTAAATTTATTATAAATTTCGGATACCAACTTTGAAACTCTATTTAGCTATTTTGTCTACTTTTTGTTTCCCGAAATGTCTAGATGTCTTGGGATCCATCTAAATTTTTATAAGTATGTTGTCCTCACACCTCATACTAGCATATCTTGTATCGAAGCGTCATAATAATAAAATCAGCAAATAATTGATATCGATAAAATTTACATAAAGCTGTCTCATTACGAAACATAATATGCCCTTTTATTTGCATACTTTGTTTTAACTCGTTCACATTGAATCTCCATTTCCTTCCACGCCATTTGGTAAACAAAACTGCAATTACACGCTCGAATCGACTAAACAGTACATTTATGCTGCGCTACAAACACTTCGCTGCCATTCTCCACTCGAGCTTCGATTCGAGGCCTACAAACCAACATTACCTCCAAAAAGGAGATCGTGAACTATCCCACCGTCGGCTCGCCCGTGACAGGTGAATGGGTAGCGCCGCGAAGAAGTCATTTAGCGCTAAGATTGATTTCCCCCCTTGGTCGGCCACTCGCACCCGCTACATTGTGGCCAAGGGCACCGACGCCAGCGCCGATTGTCTCAGTCAATCATTGGCGCATAATTTAGCCCGTTTCGAACTGCAGATCGATTTGGTGTCCGTTGCGGCGATCGTGATGCTATTATTTCGAGCGGATGGAGGAAGTATGCGCGGGCAATTTGATGCTAAATCCTTCCCAAACCCGCGCACTACCGGGCGGGTGGGAATTTATGTCTTCTTGTGTTCAAGCGGGGTACACGACTAGAAATGTGATTCGCGCTCACGACACCGTTGACGGTCGGTGCCGTCAGCGAGGAACATTATTAGACAAGCGGTGCCGTAAATTAAGCTACCGAGCCCTTGATGCATTGCTGGTGAGGTGAGTACGTGTACTGTGTATGTACTAGTGTTGGCCGTTCCGGTCCGAACCTAGTAAAAAAGTTCCGTTCTTTATGTCGGCCGTTCCGTTCCGATCCTTTATACAAAATCGTTC